>CM046426.1:24891740-25488192 GCA_025506505.1 Flaveria sonorensis
GTTCTAGATCCCTTCTTTTACATGGTTTCTACTTGTTTGGGGCTGATATGTGTATTAAAAAGATGTTTCTGACAAAACTATGTTTTTTCCATGATTAAAAGTGACTTTTATGAAAAATGTATGTTTTTAAAGATTCTGTGATGTTATTTGGCTTGCTAAGTGTTTAGTCTGATATTTAAGCTAAGTATACGATTAAGGTGTTGTATGGAACTAGAATTAGCATAAGCAGGACATAAGTATCAAAAAGGCTATCCGCTGTGGACATTGGTTTTCCGCTGTGGACACTTGGAAAGGTATTATGCTATCCGCTATGAAAACTTAGGTAATCTAGAATGTCCACTGTGGACATTAACTGTCCGCTGAGGACCTTAAGTATTCATGAATGTCCGTGGTGGACACTTAAGCATAAAGAGTCATCCGCTGTGAACCTTGACATTCGCTGTATGTATGCCTTAGTCATCCGTTGCATGCCTAGTATGCCTTAGTCTCATACTGCATGCCTTAGTGAACTTTGTTTATCCGCAGTGGATCTTGTTCATCCACTGTGGACTTGTTCATCCCTTGTGGACTTTGGTCGTCCGCTGTTGACTTGTTCATCCGCTGTAGGACCTGTGTTTATCGAACGTTATCTGCTGCGAACACTTAGGTTTATCCTGAAATTTTTTGAATAGAGCTTAAGTGATTATACTTATGTTCTAATGTGATATGTTTGTTATAGGTTTTAATGTTATAATCTTTTTCTTATGGGCTACTATTATGGATATAATAACCTTTCTTGTTATTGATTATAAAGACAATGGATATCCTATAAGTATATCATAATCAAGTGGTACATAAAGGAATGAAAGAAAGACAATAGAACCTAATGAATGTTACCCCTGGGCCCTTATGATGAATGAAAAGCCTTGCAAGCAAAAGAATGGAGGTGCATGACCTTGTGTCGTTAGCTCAACTGATGTGTGACTGTTTCAGCCCATGAGGATGCACATCTGGGGTCTAATCCTTGTTATTGCCAATGAATAAATGAATAGGACCTGTATTCATGAGCAGGCTTCGTGCTTAACATATGGGTCAATTGCCAGGGTTAGCTACGATGATAAAGGGTTCAGCATTTGTTTCCAACCATATGATGTAGGCTCTGCTTTGTGCAATCCTAGTTAATGAAAGAGAAGATAATGAAAGAAAGAAAGATAATGAATGCCTTAAAGTATGTTATCAGTCAAGTTGACTGTTATGTATATTGGATGGGTGATCACTTAATGAAGCTTTCAAATGTATATTTCTATATTAATAATAAACTAGAACTCATTCTGCAACGCTGACTTTATATGCATATCAGTTGGCAGTAATGTGGTTGCTGGGATGGCACAAGGATGAAACTACTTGGCAAATAAAGACTGGCATCCATGTTTATGCAGAACAATGTTTTTGTCTTGTAATACAACAAAATGTTAATTTTTGAACCTAGTAACAATGATGTATTTCTTGGCAAAATTATTATTAATGCATGAAATGGATTTGTTAAACTATCCCCTGCAATGTTTTTCCTATTTTAATGTATTTTAATATATTGTGCGATGAATGACCACTGTGGGGTTTTCTAGGATCAAGTCCTTACAACGGATTTATAGGAATGATGCTTGATTGAGATGGTTTGGTTGCTGGTGTTGAAAATGTTTCCTAGAATGGTTGAATAGTGAATGTTCGTAAATGGATTAGCTTCACAAATAGTTGATCCATTGAGTATGTCTCCTCAGGGATGATGATTGCTTGTTCAGTTCCCTTGTGCTTGTTTCTTTAACAGGAGACATTGCTTGATCAAATAACTCTTCACTCTCATCTTGTTCTTGATCTTCTAAATGTTCATCTCGATTCAACTGTGTGTCTACATGCTCCAATTCTCTATCTAATCTTTTAATCTCTTCATTTGATCAAAGATTATCTTCTTTAGCTTATCAATCTCATTGTCTTTAGAATCTGTCTACTCAGTTAAGTAAGTAATGTCAAGTTTTGCACTGCTCAGATCTTGGTCTTTCACCTTGACTTCTGCCTTTCATTGTTCAACTTGTTGTTCTAGAAACTGAACAATCAACTTCAGAGCCTTCTGATCAGCTGTGAGCTTCTCTATCTCTTCATCTTTGCTCTTGAGCTTCTCTTTTAACCTTTTGCCTCTGTTATTAGATTTCTCTATTATCTTATTGTACTCAGTGAATAAAAACACCTTTGAGTACTCAATTTCTTCTTTAGTAGGCACTTCACTTGCTTGTTCATCTGGTTTTGTATGCTCAACATGAGTATTTTGTTCTTCTTGCTCAGACTCATGCATTGGTGAGGTTCCAACACCCTCTTGATGAGTTGGTTGTTTAGCTAATGATGCATCTATATCTCTTAAAAGAGATGAAAAAGTCTGTTGATCAGAGAGATTAGGCTGTAAGGTGGTGAAGGAATGTTTTGTTCAAATTAGAATTGCTGTTCTTCTTGAGCTTCTTGTTGGATGATTGGTTCTAGTTCAGGTGCAATGGGCTCTTCTTGCTGAAGATTGGTACATGTTGAATGATAGGTCTTGGTGAATAATGTTCTGAAATACCATTTGGGTTCTCATTGGCCTGATATACTCATAAACACTTCTAGAATAGGGAGATCAAGATTGATCATATGAGGAGGCACTGCAACTTCCTCCCTTGGTATAGGCTTGACTAAATTCTATTGAACACATGTTCATTGAGGTGAACAGGCTAAAATATTGCTCCCTCTCTTGGTATGTTTGGTAAAGATCATCAATGATCATCTGAATGAATCTGGGATACATCTGAAACTTGTTCTTACTTTAGTAAGATTGTAGATCATTCCATTTAGCACTTGAGCTATAAAATTAAAAGGCCTCCTGGTATAATACTAGCAATTGCAGATGAGCTTCTCACTGATGTTGCATCCCAACGGTCTTCTTGTTGGTCATGGTCTTCTTATATGTGTGCATAAGAAATCTGAATTGGGCACACATATATGTTGGTTCTAAAAGATAGTCTAATATAATCAACACAGTCAAAGTCAATAAAAGTCAAAGTCAAAGTCCAAGTCAACGCAAAAGTCAAACCAAACATGTTCGAGACGAAGAATCGAGACAAGACTTTGAAGAAGTTATAGACTAAGGGATTTTAATGTAATAAAAATATATTTTATGTTAACAAAATATATTTAGTCTTTTATTAGTCTTTTAATGCTTTATTTGTAAATTTCTAGTAAGTATAAGTCTAGGGGGGCTAAATATCATTAAGTCTAATTGTCATTAGACTATGAATAGCTAGAGTCATTAGAGTGTTGTGAAGCTCGCAAGAGCATGATTTGTGGGTTTCCATGTAAACAAAATCAGAGGCAAATCAAAGTGGATCAAAGGGGGTTTTCATGAGTGTTCTTCATTGTGTTCATCCAAGTTCTTCATATTTTATCATTTTGATCCAAATCTTCATTGTTATTTGATTATTCAAGTGCTCTTGGGACTAACAAATGGTATCAAAGCCTACTTGAATCAATTTTGGATTGTTTATTTGGAGATTTATGGTGCTGATTAAAGATTTTGTTGAAGTTTGCAGAGAGAGAAATTGGGGTTTTAGAGGAGAAACTAGATTGAGTTTTGTGTTCTTCATTTAACTGATTTTGATCAGATCTACATCATTTAGAGCTGAATTACATCATTTAATATCACATTCTACATCTATAAATCTATTTGTACAAGAAATTGAAAAGAAATTTGAAGATTGAAGGTGTTTCTCTCTCTCACACACTGTGTGTTCTTGGTGTTCATGACAGTCTTTGAAGAAGCTTCAAATCTTCATCTAGTTAGTTTACATCAAATTGGCGAGTTTGATAGCTTTGAACAAAAGTTCTCGGTCCGGTGAACTTATTGTTCTTCTGGAGAACTTGCCGGCGAATTCGCATTTTCCGGCGAAGTTACCGGCGACTTTATCAACAATTTTTTCCGGGGAGAATTATTCAACAATTTTTTTGGGAAAAATATTTTTGGGGTGTTAAAGTGAATTTTAATTTTTTAATTGAAAATGTTTTTCTGACGATTTTGAATCAGATAAGGTCGTATCGGCACAAAGTCATTTTGATTGTTTTTCAGGAATGAAAAATGAAGAACTGTCCGATTTCACTGATCGATTCGTATTATGGAAATAATATGAAGAAGCATGACCCACATGTCACCAACTTTGAACAAGTTTTAGCGATTATTTGATTTGCTTCCATCCAAATGGATCACCCAGTGCAAATCGATTAGACAAGAAAGAGGATTTCCTGATTACAAATTGTTCGAGGTGATTAACAAATTAAAGTCGCTGGAAATGGATCTAATGAGAGGCACATAATTGAGTGTGTATCCGCGTTCCAACACGACATTTGTCACCAAAACTGAAGTTCCTGCAGAACAATCAGAAACCATTTCAGCAACTGGTCTAATTTGAAAGTTGAAAACAGGGAGATTGAAGAAAAAAATGAACAACCTTTGATGGCAGAGAAAGAGAATGAATCTGATGTGAAGCAACTGATGATGAGAAGAAAAGAAGGTGCTGGATGTTCCTATGAGGTGATACAAGATATGTGTTCGTCTACATGTCGAGCTAGAACCTTAAATGTCATCCAAGCAAATACAATTTTGATTTAGGATCAAGTGGAGTTAAGGATGGTAAACAAAGAGCTAAAGAAAATGAAGTTGCATATCAGATAAATCTAAATGAAGCTTTAGCTGAAATTGAACTTCTTAAAAGGCATGTTTATGAAAGAAACGTTGAAATTAATATGTTAAAAGAACATTTAACTCTAGCTCAATTCAATGTAGCTCAACTCCAAACTAAACTTGATAAATGGACCGTTCCTTAAATGAAAGATGAAATTCTTTCAAAACAGAGATCTGTGTTCAGAAAAGATGGAGTTGGTTACCTCAAAAATGTTGAAAAAGCTAAAAATGTTTTTCCACCTCCCACAACAGGATTTATTCACCCTTACCTCGTTCTCATCCGAAAATGATTTATTTGAAAATCAAATGCTAATAGTTTGCATGCTGGAGTAAGTGGTGTTAATCACAATGAGATTTGAGATGAGCATGATCCTCCTATTGGTTTGGGTTTCAACACACACTGTGTTGATGTACCCAAAAGTGTACATGTTCTTCTAACTTCTTTGATAAGTTCAAGATAGGGGTATTCCTACCTTTGAGCCCCTCAAAGTTATGAGAAAATGTACCAGTCATGAATCATCTCCAATTGCTGAACAAGTCAGTCATTCCAAAGCAAAGCAAAGACAATCTCAATCTCAGCCTGTCATATCTAAATCCTGTCAGAAACAAGTGAAGCTCTCATTCCTAATTCAGCAAAAGAAATCACAAGTCCCTCATCAAGTTGAATAAAGTTGAAACAAGCTCCACCCCCATTTACATCACACAGGTTTGTCAAGAATCAAAAACCTTCAAGGCTTGTTTCAGGTGTGGCATCGAAGGTCACGTGCTGAAAAAGTTCCCGAAGCAACAAGATTCAGACGGTAAAGGCGATCACAATTTCTTCTCTGTATCAAAACGTAAAAAGCACACATATTTGAATGTGGATGACGAATATTCCATCCAAACCTTCACATGTGAAGCCGGTTTCACATGATTCAAAGATGAAAGTGACCGAAGCATCCAAACCAAATCTTTTTCTTCAAATCTTAAACACAAAATAATTTCTAAATTTAATTCTTTCCAATCAAAGTGTTAAAGAAAAAACAAATTTGGCAAATCAAAAAGAAAGAAGAAAAGATAAAGTCGCATGTTTAAACAAAATAATCACATTGATGTAACGGACCACCCTGGTCTATGGTGACCTGGGTTCCCCTTTCTAATTGATCTATTAATGAGTGCAGGAACAGTTCAGGTGGTCTGTTTAGTAATCCGGTTTACTAACAGAGTTTGTTCCTCATCCAAATTTGAGGCGGAACAGACAGGTTATGGTTTTAGTACCATATCAGATTCATATTATGATTTTTATTTGCACAGTCACATGTCTCATTCACAATCACTGCATGTTTCTTGATAGTTCATTCTCATCTTTTGATAGGGTAACTTGGAAGACTTTTTTTTAAGTAATTTCTACTTTGAAAATATTAAAAAATAAATAAATAAAAAAATATAAAATAATAAATAAATACACACACCCCCTACACAAAACACACATATATATACACACACACACACATACACACCCACACACACACACACACACACCACCACACACCCATATATATATATATTATATATAAAATAAAATTTAAGGGGAGTTAGAAAAAGATAATTTTATATTGTGTCTCCTCCTTAAGTGTTGATTTAATAAAAAAAAATGGGGTAGAGAACTTATTTGAGATGATTGAAATATAGCATATTTTCTTGATATGCTTGTTTATGAATGACTTCCTTTGTGTGATAAATGATAGTATCTATTCGGATGCTTGAATCATTTAATTTGGTGATCCTTAATCTATTTTACATACGTGTATATCAGCCATGAACAATAAACTATGTAAAAACTAATATCATCTGTTTTAACTTACATTTATGTAAATCAATGATTTGTAATTTACATTTATGTATCAATGGTTCTTTTGGTTCTAAAAATAAAAAGTGATTCTGTAATGATCCTGACCCTATATATATATATATATATATATATCTATGATATGATTAGGCTCCATATCAGTGATCTCACTGCTGGTCGATGTTTAATCCATCTTTGTGTTTAGTGTATCTTGAGATATGATCTCATGAGCAAGTCAAGTTTCTTGGTTCTTGAACTATAAATATATATATATATATATATAATATATATAGAAAATTTTATTCATCTTTGATTAGATGTACTAGTTTATTAAATTTCTCTCATGAAAATCCAAAAAGATTTTCCTTTTCAAAGTATTTTTCAAATCTTTCATATTATTTTATTGAAATGATGCTACATCTTCATGCATGTCACGGGAATTACACAACATAAACAACACGGGTCCGTTCGCTTGTTTATATATACAGATAAACACGGGTTTATTTGTTTGTTGAATTGATCTAACGGGAATGTGTAGTCTGTGTTTATGAATGTGTTTCAGATTATGATACAAGTATGGTCATCAGTTGAGCAATGATACAAGTGATGGTGGTCATCAGTTGAGCAATGCCCAGACGAGTGAACTTGTTCTTTAAATTTGCAGAGATATCAAGTTAGGAATTCTCCTCCTCCGTCTTCTGAAGCACTCAAGAAAAGAGACTAAAGAAAGTGGTTTTGGTTATCTTAATAAGGGGATGACACAATAAGGGGAGCATACAAATAGGGGAGCTTGTGAGATGAAAGATCTTCATCGCTGTTGACTTCTCTCGGTGCGACCTCGATGCAGACGTTGATAATAATAGACTAAGGGGAGTATTGTGGGTCTAAAAGATAGTCTAATGTTATCAGCACAGCCAAAGTCAACAAAAGTCAAGTCAACACAAAAGTCAAACCAACATGTTCGAGACGAGATCGAGACAAGATTTGAAGAAGTTATAGACTAAGGGGTTTTAATGTAATAAATATATTTTGTGCACAAAAATATTTAGTCTTTTATAGTCTTTTAATGCTCATTTGTAAATTCAAGTTAAGTAAAATCTAGGAGGCTAAATGTCAATAGTCTAATTTTCATTAGACTATATAATAGCTAGAGTCATTAAATGTTGTAAGTTTTGCAAGAGCATGATTTGAGGGTTTTTCATGTACAACAAAATAGAGGAAATCAAAGTGGAATCAAAGGGTTTTTCATGATGTTCTTCATTGTGTCATTCAAGTTCTTCATATTTATCATTTTATTCAAATCTTTTGCAGGATCGGTAAGGGTGCTTAAGTTTGCAATTAGCTTCACAGGAGGAGAGAACTTTAGATCACTTAACAATTCAAATAGGAACTGGTAACTATTTAGAAGATACTAAAAACCACACAAGTAATGTAAGTGAAACAAGAAAAAAATCACAAGAACACAAGATAAAGTTTTCAAGGAAGTTGTATATTGATTCTCTAGTTCTATTACAAGTGTGTTTCAAGTATATCTTAGTTACAAGAACTTGAGACTCTTATATACTACAACCTACAACCGTCAATATACAAAGACAGTTGGGATTTGACTAATCTAGACAACAAGATCAATCTACAGTCAAAAGGCAGATTGCCTTTTGACTAGTGACTATGACATGCCATAGCTCACTGACTTTATCTAATAAGACAAGTCTACAGGAACAATTATGGAAGTTACAGGCAAAGACCTTTTTCTACAGTTTGATAAAGTATGGAAGTTTCACCAACTAATGAAAAGCAGGTGAGTCTTCAGAGCAGCAGCGGAAGGTACAACAGCTTTATCAAAAAGTAACTCAGAGAAAGCATATTTTCTCTGTCTTCAGAAGAAATCAGTCTTCTCATCAAAATGGCTTCGGAAGACTTTGTCTTGTGAAGCTTCGGAAGACTTCATCTTTGGCTTCGGAAGAAAGGGTCTTTGGCTTCGAAAGATTTCACACTTTATATTTTTCTGATAAGTGTGAAACTTCCAAAGCAACTTCTTCTAACTGTTGGCTTCGAAGATCTTACACTTAGACTTATTTGTGAGTGTAAGACTTCCGAAGCTAGTTCATCCTTGTTCCTTAGTGCATGCTGGAAGACTTGGTTGTTCTGGTATCCTTTGGTTGCATCAGCCTTTAATCTTCAGATGTTCCTTACAAACTCCCCCTAGGCTGATGCTACCAAAACAGAGAAGTTCTTCAGATTTTGATAGTCCACATCAGGATCTTCAGCATTCCTTTCTTCATCATAAGATCTGGATCCTTCAGACTGACATAGAACCTTCTCATGTCAAAGAGATCATGCAGAGGAAGTTCAAGCATGTCATTTGTGAAGTAGACATGTTGTTCTCCCTGATCTCTTATGACATACATCTGTCTGGATCTTTAGCAAAGTCCATGACAGAATTTGTCTTCCAGTAGCAAGAGGCTCTACTATGATTGGAGTTTGTTGAGAGACCTCTTCATGCACTCCCTCAGGATGCTCTGACTCATCCTGAGGTTGGGAGGTGGATGCCTTTCTTCTCTTCTTCTTTGAAGTGGATCTTCTTCTGGCCATCCTTTTTCTCCTCCTAGATTTCTTCAACTGAGAGGGCTGGTCTTGAGTACCAGTTGGTTCTGTTGTGTCCCTCAGTTAGGTTCTCCTCTCTCACAGGTTCAGAAGGAGAGAGAAGGACCCTGCTGTGGGTCAGAAGATGAAGTTGGCTCAGATGCAGCTTGGTTCAGGTTGTGTTGTCTCAGTATGTTCAACCTTCACCTCAACTTCAGGTTGAGCTGGACTTGGTGGAGAATGCAGTCCACCAGCTCTCCCTTTTTATCTTCTGCTTGATCACCCTAATATGCTCATCCATTATGGATAGAGACATAGGACCAAGCCTCCTTCTGAGAACCCATACAGCTTCAAGAAGCTCATCATCCTTTGTCTGTCAGCAGACTTCTTTTGGCTTTTGTGGATGATGGCCCTTGACTTTGCAGCTTCTTCCCTTAATCTCTTCCTTGCAGCTTGCTTGCCTTTCCTTTTTGCTTGTTCTTCCAGCTGCTTGTTGTATTCAAACATTATGTACTCATATGATAAGGAAGAAGTGCAGCTGCCTGATAGAGACCTGTGGCACTCAGGTAGTTGATCATCTTTAGTCTTTCTTCTTCATTAACTACCTGAGGTTTCAGTGGCCACAGTCTCTGGCTCAGGACTTTCTTGACTGGAGAGAGGACAGGAGCATCTTTGTAGAGTCTTTTAAGTCTCCTTTCTTCTTTGATTTTGAGGAGCAATTCTGCATCCTCTGCTTCCTTCCTCTCTTTTGACAATTCAATGTCAGCCAGTTCATTCAGCTCCTCTAAGGGAGAGAGATGAGTTCATCAACATTGTAGTTTCTGTTCCCAGGTAATTCAGCCTGGCTGCCCTTAACTCATCTTCCTGAGTGTTTAGCCTGGGGGCAGCCCTGATTGCAGCTTCCATGAATCCTGGGGAACCACTTGAACTCTCTCCCCTCAGCTTCCTCTTCCTCTCTCTCTTCTCCTCCTCAATCTCCTCAGGAGTCATTTTCCTTTTGCCTTTGTCAACCACAGGCCTTGGTGACTCAGGCTGGAGAGAGCTTTGGCCTTCATTGCTTGGTTCAGCTATCAAGCTCTGGCCAGAGAGAGGTTGTGAAGCACCATCACCAGCTGGTGTTTCACTGAGGGTAATGGGTGCAGAGGGAGATCCTGTCTCAAGGTTCACAGGTTCAACCTCTGGGCTTCAGTCAAGGTTTCCCTTCGAAGCTAATCTCCGGGTCCACCTCAACATCCAGTTGACCAAAGATCTCACCTGCTAGCCTCTGTCTATATAGTTTTGATCTCAATTTGAATTCCTCTAGCACCCTGTCTTGGATCTTTTTCTGCCAATCTTGCAGCTTGTCTGTTGTTGCTTGGGTTGACAAGTGGCAGATCCACCAAATTTATACTCTCATAGTAGCTCAGTCTTGAAATGTTGAAAACTTCTAGTTGACCCTGAGCTCTAGAGATCACAAGAGCTCTCCTATTACTGTCATACCCCCAACCCCTGATTGGGTTCTCAGAAGGGGCAGACATTGCTCTTGGTATTCCCTCCTCAAACAGTTGTTGGATGAGCAAGTCTAGATCACTGTCATGAGGAGGTTGCTGAGTATGGACAAGTTCAAGAGAGGTGGTGAATCCTCAATGTCCATACTCTGGGAAGAACTCCCTCCCAGCTGTCAAGACTGGCTGTCAAGACTTTCTCCCCTTTTTGGTAGCATCACCCTCTTGACTAGGTGAGCTGGGGAATTGGTGCAAGACATCCACAGGTTCTTGTGGACCTGGTTGAGTTGTCCTCCTTGGTCTCTCAGCTAACTGGCCCTTAAGATCGGTGATCTCAAGTTGCTGGTCATTGACCCTCTTCTGTAAGATAGTCACCTGAGATTCCAGGTGAGCTATCTTTGAAACTAAGTACGTGCATTTTTTGTCAGTTTGTGCACCTTTTGTTTCAGACTTCCCTCATCTTCAGTTGAAGAATCACTGGGGGATGAGAAATTGGACCTAAGTCTTCTTCCTCATCACCAGCATGGTGTTCTTGGCTGCTGGATTTCCCCTGCCTAATGACAGCTTCCAGAGAAGTGTCAAGAGGCTGGGTTGCCATGGTTGAGGTCCTATTGATGTTATCACTTGCAAAAGTGAGAGCCTCTTCCATATGGATCTCCTGAACAAGTTCAGGAACATCCACCTCAGTGGAGGGTAGATGATGTGTGCTAGACCTGGGTGAGTCAGAAATACTCATCTCTCTTTGAGCAGGGGTGGAGAAGAGAGACTCATGGTATTCACTGACATCCAAGTCCTCATCATCATAAAAGTCTAAGCTGGGTATTGGTTGGTTGAGATCTAGAGGTTGGGGATGGTAGCTGTCCCCTGAAGGTTGATCACTTGAGTTTAGAGACTCAGAGTGAAGGCTAGAGGCTGTTTGGGTAATGAGCTCATCAGCCTGAGCATGAGGAACCTCAGAACTGATTATTGGAAAGATGGGAGTGGTCTGCTCCTCAGGGAAGTGGGAGCTCGAGATTCCACTTCCTCCTGTATGGGTTGTGATATGGGAGCCTACATGCTTAGTAGCAAGTGCAGGGGTTCGTTTGGATTTTCTTTTGTAGGTGATGGTGATGGTAGGCTGTGTTTGAGGTGGTTGAGAAGTGGAGGGTGTGGGATCAACACTAGCTGGTGCTGCTAGGTTGTCACCCTGAGCAATGAGCTCAAACATTTGTGGGACAAGGGCTGTTTCTACCCCTGAGAAGCCAACAGTTGGCTTCTTCAAGATTTTGAAAATGCGGGGGGCCTTTGTCCCAATTTAAGAATATTTCCTGTTCCCCTCACTGTGGTCCCAATTCACAGTTGAGAATGTGTTGAACATACCTGGGGAACATGTAATATTCTAAGGAGTCCAAGTTAGCAAGTAAATTTGTGTAAACAAACTGAGAGTACCTGAACTTGACCCCTTGTACCATCCCATGGACTATGAAGAGAGGTCTTCTGGAACTTGATCCCATCCTCCATGTTTGTTAGATAAGCTGTGTATGATGACATGGAGGAGGTACTTCCACTGGGATGAGACCTTCCCCTTCCTGAAAGTTTTGACTGAGAAGTCACCTTCATAGCCCATCTGCTGGAAAGAATGGTTGACAGCAGATTTTGGAAAGGACAGTTCACCTGCTTCATCATCCAGCTGCAAATGGGTGTTTATGATGGCCGGAGTGATGAAAACTGTCCTCCCCTGCACCGTAGCAGACAGTGCCTTCTCCCCATCCATGGTGACCTCTTGACAGGTCCGCCAGAATTCAAGCAACTGATCCTCATAGAGAGGAGGATCGATTGTAAGGGAGGTGAAGTAGTGAGACAAAAAAAGGTACCTACAAACATCTGAGAAGCTTGGATCTTTCTCAGAGTTCAACAGGGCAACTTGATTGTGTTGCCTGTGTAGGTGCATGGTGAAATCAGGGTCGTTTCTGCTATCGATGTTGGCCATTTGGTGAAGCTTATCAGTGAAGAAAGGAAGAAGAAAGTGAGTTTGGGGTGAAATTAGGTTAAAGATTGTGAGAGTAAAGAGAAGAAATGGAACCGTTGAGAAGATATATGCAGTGGATTTGAGACAAAGTTAGAACAAAAAGATAAACTTTGAAATCCGCAAGTGGGTCCCACTTCTGAAAAAGCACCCAAAAAGTTAGTTTTCTTGGAAGTTGAAAATCTTCCGAAGGTATTTTTGCTTCGGAAGTTTTTTAAGAAAAGCTTCCGAAGGCAACTTTGCTTCGGAAGATATTTCAAAGAGTTGTGAAAATTTGGCTTCGGAAGGAATATACTTAAAGAAATTTCTTCCGACATAAATTTTGCTTCGGAAGAACTAAGTCTGAGAAAATTATTATCCATAGATAATAAATCTTCCGAGACGAAATTGCTTTCGGAAGATATGTGTTCTTTGAATGCATTTAAGTACTTATAAGCACATTTAAGCTTCGGAAGATATTCTAAGAATTTCTTCCGAAGGTAATCTCTTATGAGTAGTTAAATGATTTAAAGACATAAATTTCTTTGAAGGTAATTTGAGTTCTTCCGAGACAAAATAATAAATTTTCACAAATCTAAGGAATATCTAAAAAAATTGATTTACTTCCAAAGAGAACTGGGCTTATGAAGGTGATAATATAGACAACTTAGGACACATAATTTTTAGAAATAATGTTGATTAAGTGTTTAAAGAAAAATCTATTCAAAGTTAATCATCCCAATAGCTGATATAAGATATTTAAACCTCTGTTCATCAAAAGCTTTAGTGAACAGATCAGCATATTGTTCATTTGTGTTAACCTTGATTAGTTTGATTAATCCTTTCTCAAAATTATCTCTAATCAAATGATACCTGATGTTGATGTGTTTGGTCCTAGAGTGCTGCACAGGATTCTCTGTAATAGAGATAGCACTGTTGTTGTCTATGTGGATAGGAGTCTCCTTGAAATTGAATCCATAGTCTAGCATCTGATTCTGAATCCAAAGCACTTGAGCACAGCAGCTTGCAGCAACAATGTATTCAGCTTCAGCAGTTGATGCAGACACACAGGATTGCTTCTTGCATTGCCAAGAGACTATCCTTCCACCAAGGAATTGACATCCCCCAGATGTAGACTTTGCAGTCATGTTGCAGCCACCATAGTCACTATCTGTATAAGCATACAGATTAAAGTCTGAATTCTTTGGATACCAAAGGCCTAGTTTAGGAGCACCTTTGAGGTATCTGAGAATTCTTTTCATAGTAACTAGGTGTGACATCTTGGGGTTGGCTTGATATCTTGCACATATGCATGTGGCAAACATAATATCAGGCCTGCTAGCAGTGAGGTACATAAGAGACCCAATCATAGCCCTGTAGAGATGTTCATCAACACACTCCCCCTCAAGATCAGGACCAAGGGAGTGGTTTCTGGCTATGGGTGTCTTTGCAACCTTACAATCAGTCATCTTGAATCTTGTAAGTATGTCTTGTACATACTTTGACTGACTAATGAAGATGCCATTTTCACCTGCTTCACTTGAATTCCTAGAAAGAAGTTGAGTTCCCCCATGGCACTCATTTCAAATCTATCCTTCATCAGCTTCTCAAAGTCTTTGCAGAGCTTTGGATTAGTTGAACCAAAGATGATGTCATCTACATATATCTGAACTAGCATTATGTCATTCCCTGTTTCTTTGATGAAGAGAGTCCCATCAATAGTACCTCTTTTGTATCCATGTTGACAAAGATACTTTGATAGTGTCTCATACCACTTTCTTGGAGCCTGATGCAGTCCATATAGAGCTTTATCAAGCTTGCAGACATAATCAGGATGATCTGGGTCTGCAAAGCCAGGTGGTTGTTTGACATAAACTTCTTCATCTATCACCCCATAGAGAAAGGCACACTTTACATCAAGCTGGTAGACCTTGAAATCCTTGGATGCAGCATAAGCCAGGAATATTCTTACAGCTTCAAGTCTTGCTACAGGAGCAAAGACATCAGTGTAGTCAATTCCTTCTTCTTGAGTGTACCCCTGGAAACCAGTCTAGCCTTGTTCTTGATGACAATCCCTCTATCATCAGTCTTGTTCCTGAATACCCATTTGGTTCCTATGACACTTTTCCCTTGAGGAAGAGGACATAAGTTCCACACCTTCTGTCTTCTGATTTGAAGCAACTCTTCTTGCATTGCCTCAATCCAGCTTCCATCCTTCAAAGCCTCATCAACTTTCTTCGGCTCAATCTGGGATAAGAAACAAGAATGCAGACAAACATTGCTCTCATGTGTTTGTCCTCTTGTTCTCACCCCTGTGTCAACATTTCCAATGATGTTTGTGGTGGGGTGTGACTTGTGGATCCTAAGTTGAGGGATCACAGCAAGTTGATTTGAGAGATCTAAGTTAGAGAAATTTAGATCTGGCAAAGAAGTGCTACCCACCACATCAACACACTTATCAAGAGAAGCTTGATCCAATGAGTGTGTTACATCATTAATGTTGTCTTCTATGGAGTGGTTATCAGCATCAAGAAATTCCTGATCACTATCACCACCTCCATCTCCTTCTGCATTTGAAGTTCCTTCACCTGGATTTGGAGCCTCTGAGCTAGAATTTGAAGGCATCTCAGATGAATCAGCAGTATTTGTCATGCTTGTGCTGATAGGAGCTTCACTTGCAGGGTTAGTTACCATTGGAGCTGAAGTAGTATTCTTGTTTGGTCTTCTCAGCTCAAATCTTGGGTCAGGATCACCTGTTGATATATTATCTGTAGATCCTGAAACATTCTCACAAGACTTGTTAAAACAGTTGGTAACTAAATCAAGATCAAACAGCCAATCCGGACCAGAACCTTTAACACTGGGAGTGTTTTCATTGAAGGTCATATTGGCTGACTCCTCAATTACTCTAGTTCTGAGGTTGTATACTCTATAAGCCTTAGCTTGAGAGGAGTATCCAACAAAGTGTCCATCATCTGATTTCTCAGCAAACTTGGCTACTTGATCTTTGGTATTCAAGATGGTGCATGGACATCCAAATGACCTGAGGAAACCAATGAATGGTCTCCTTTTATGCCACAGCTCATAAGGAGTCTTACCATGAGTCTTAACTACTAAAACTCTGTTATGCACATAGCAGGCTGTGTTGACAGCCTCTGCCCAGAAGGTGATAGGCAGTTTAGAGTCAGACAACATGGTTCTAGCAGCCTCAATAAGTGTCCTGTTTCTCCTCTCAGTAACACCATTTTGCTGAGGAGTCCTGGGAGCACTATATTGTCTTGAAATACCCTTTTCATCACAAAATGTATCAAGGATTTGGTTTTTAAATTCTGTTCCCTGATCACATCTTATGGTTTTGACCTTTTGATCACATTGATTCTCAATTTTCAGAATGAAGTTCTTCAAGATCTCAGGAGTCTCATCCTTAGTTCTAAGGAAGAAGACCCAAGTGAATCTTGTGAAGTCATCTGTGATCACTAAACAATAAGAGGTCCTTCCTAGACTCATTACACTGGTGGGGCCAAACAGATCCATATGTAACAAGTGTAGGGGAGTAGTGATGGAGTTGGTTTCCTTTGGCTTGTGAGACACTTTGTGCTGGCTTCCCTTTCAGGCAACACATGGCAATTTCTTGCAGATCCATTTATACATGTTTCCCTTCCTAGGGGCTCTGAGCAGGATGTACTCCTGAGGAATAACCACCCCAGGCTTGAGAACAATGCACTCATTTAGTGAAGAGCATGTGATGTTTTTGGTCACAAAATTAGGACACACTCAAAAGATTGTATCCAAGCTCCTTGACAAAGTTTACCTTCTCAATGCTGAGCTTACCATTTGAGACCATGCCCCTGCCAGTGATGTAACCTCCTGCATCTCCTCCAAAAGCAACTGGCCCTCCATCAAACTTCTCAAAGTTTTGAAGAAAGGAGCCAATGACTGTCATGTGTCTTGAGCAGCCGCTATCAATGATCCATACATTCCGTTGGTTTTCAGCTGCCGCTGCACAAAAAGAGATGATTTAGTTACATTTGGGAACCCAAGCCTTATTGGTCTTGGGCTTGTCAAAGTGAATAGAAGACAATGAAATAGTAAGTGATCCTATGTTCAGGCTTTGAGGATCATTTGCTGTTGCTGATGATGACTTTCAGTCATATGGTTTCCTTTATCTTCCATACCACCTTTGAAAGATTGGGCTTGACCTTCAAAGCTTTAGAAGTTTTAACAACTTTGGAGGATTTGGAGACTAGGTCTTCGGAAGATCTAGCTTACTGCAGCTGGCTTTGTGCTTTGGAAGTATTCCTTTCTTCTGAGACCATTTTTCCTTCCGAAGGCAATTTACCACCTATTTTCCTTTTCACTTTGGAGCTTCCGAAGGAAACAGATTTTTTCTCGAAGCTAGCTTTTCCTTCTTCTTCCCAGAAGCTTTCTCTTTGATCATGTGGATAGTGCTTTTGGGATCATAATGCAATCCTTAGCCAGATGAGAAGTACTACCACACATGATGCAGTCCATTTGCTTCCTTCTGGGAGTCTTCTTCTGAGAGCAAGACTGATCTTGAACACTTTCTTTCTCCAGCTTCTTCTTCACAGATGATGCAACAAGCTTCTTAGAGAGAGACTTTCTCTTAGAGGAGGATGGTTCAGACTGTGTAGCAGTGGTACACATCAATTCAGCCTTCTCTTTGCTAGAATGAGTTGGAACTGTACTAAAACTCCTGGTACTAGAGTTTGTAGTTGATTCCTCAGCCTTTACCACTTCAAACCCTACAGAGATGAACACTTGTTTCTGCTTGGAGTCAAAAGTGGCCTTGATCTCTTGAGCCTTCTTTGATCTTCTCATTGCTCTTCTGATCAAGTTCTTCCTCTTTGTCTTTGTCATACCAGCCTTCCTACTCTCCTCAGGAGCATGGTGACCCTTTTTGGATTGACTCTCTTTACTCATTTTAGAGTCATCCCTCACCATCTCCTCTTCATACTCTTTGGCACTAGGGTCTATGAGGGGAAGCTTATCTTCACCAGTTCCACCTTGGATATCTTACAGATAATAGAGTATATGGAGGAGCTATCTCAGTAGATCCCAGTCCCTGCTTATTCTGATAACAAACTTTTGCATGCAGAGATGAGGATATGATGTTCTTGAAGGTCTCTTCTTCAAGAACACATTTTTAGCCGGTCTTTGTTGATCACAAGCTCAGCCTGGCATTCAGTCAACTTGGTAATGAGATCTTTAATTTGAGTCCTATAATTTGTTTGCACATGTTTAAGAGTTGAAATTGTTTTCTCTAGATCTTCTATCCTAAGTTTATAGTCATTTTCAGCTCTTTTAAAATCAGCTTTTAGGACATTCAAGGACTCAATATCAGATCTCATTTCCAAGTTGTAGGACCTGTATCTATTCACTTTAGCAATACATTCAGGAGAGCAAAGATGTTCTAGTACGTTAGCCTCATCATGGTCAGTCATGAGTGCTTGATTTGGTGAAGCATCTTTAGCCTGAAAGCTCCAGTCAAAGCCTCCTTCTTCAACAACAACATCAGCTTGCTATCTTGGCTTCTCATTCTAGTGCCCTCCCTCAGTGTAGTTTGGCCTGGATGATGCTTGGCCACCATTTGACTTAGGTGCCTTTCATTCTCTGGCAAAGTGACTCATCTGGTCATAGTTTTAACACTTCACTTTGCTCTTGTCCAATCCAAACTTGCCACTGGCAGCATTGCTGGGAAACCTTCTCCCTGTCCTCTTGTAGAACTTCTGGGCTCTGTGAGTGAGAAGAGCCATCTACTGGACTATCTCCATGTATTCCAGATCATCTGGATGGATACAATCTAGGTCTTCAAGAGTGAAAAGAAAGTTTCCTGAACTTTCATCAGTAGAGACAAAGGCTTGAGAGGTGCTTGTCTCTTGGAATGGACTTCCTTGGATGTAGCACTCTCTGGGTGTCTCTGGGAAGGTGATGAAAGGACCCTTTTGTGAAGTTTCAGGGTAGCAGATAAGATGGTGCTGTGGTTCTCTACTATCCCTTTCACCCATATAAAGGGCAGAACTCTGGTGAGTGTTGGAGTTACCTGATGGGTTTTGCATGTTCATCTCCATCTGGTATCCATTGAGTATTCCATATAACTCAGTGAGAGTCAGGGTCTTAAGGTTTTTAGTTCTCTTAATGACCACACAATAGTGTGTCCATTGTCTGGGAAGAGAGGACATGAACTTCCTAACAATATCCCTATTCTCAATAGTTACTCCAACATCAGCCAGAGTATCCACAATCTCAACATACCTGAAATACTATTGAGTCATGGTTTCACCTGTCTTGAAGGTGAAATTTTCAAACTACTGCTTCAAGAGGTCCTTGTTTTCCTTGGCTTCATTGGACCCCTCATACATCAGTTTCAGTGCATCCCACAATTGTTTAGCGGTCTTGCACTTCTTGAAACCTCTGTAGATGGAATTTGGAAGAGTAGTCTAGAGGGCTGTCATGGCTTTCTGATCAGTGTTAATCTTCTTCCAGTCTTCTTCAGAGAAGTCATCTCTTTCTTTGGGTATCATACCACCACCACCAGCAACTGAAGTGGTGTATGGTATATGAGGTCCATTGACAATAGACTCCCACATCCTGGAATCCTGAGACTTGATGAAGCCTTCCATTCTTTGGCGCCAAGTGTCAAAATCCTCAGGAGTGATCAGTGGGGACTTTGTCATAGTTCCAGTTTCCATATCAGCATTAGAGATAGCTGCTATTTGAAGAGTTAAGTGATGTGTCAAACTAAGAGGATTAAAGATGGTGAGATCTTACAATCAAGAGCCTGTAATGCTCTGATACCAATTGTAGGATCGGGTAAGGGTGCTTAAGTTTGCAATTAGCTTCACAGGAGGAGAGAACTTTAGATCATTTAACAATTAAAATAGGAAACTGGTAACTATTTAGAAGATACTAAACCAACACAAGTAATGTAAGTGAAACAAGAACAAAATCACAAGAACACAAGATAAAGTTTTCAAGGAAGTTGTATATTGATTCTCTAGTTTTATTACAAGTGTGTTCAAGTATATCTTAGTTACAAGAACTTGAGACTCTTATATGCTACAACCTACAACCGTCAATATACAAAAAGACAGTTGGGATTTGACTAATCTAGACAACAAGATCAATCTACAATCAAAAGGCAGATTGCCTTTTGACTTGTGACTATGACATGCCATAGCTCATTGACTTTATCTAATAAGACAAGTCTACGGGAACAATTATGGGAAGTTACAGGCAAAGACCTTTTTCTATAGTTTGATAAAGTATGGAAGTTTCACGAACTAATGAAAAGCAGGTGAGTCTTCAGAGCAGCAGCAGAAGGTACAACAACTTTATCAAAAAGTAACTCAGAGAAAGCATATTTTCTCTGTCTTCAGAAGAAATCATTCTTCTCATCAAAATGGCTTCGGAATACTTTGTCTTGTGAAGCTTCGGAAGACTTCATCTTTGGCTTCGGAAGAAAAGGGTCTTTGGCTTTAGAAGATTTTACACTTGTAATATTTTCTGATAAGTGTGAAACTTTCGAAGCAACTTCTTCCGAACTGTTGGCTTCGGAAGATCTTACACTTAGACTTTTTGTGAGTGTAAGACTTCCAAAGCTAGTTCATCCTTGTTCCTTAGTGCATGCTAGAAGACTTGGTTGTTCTGGTATCCTTTGGTTGCATCAGCCTTTAATCTTCAGATGTTCCTTACATCTTTATTGTTATTTGATTGATTTAAGTGCTCTTAGGACTAACAATATAAGACTTCTTGATTTGCTTTCTGTCAATGGTACTAGTGCAATCTATCTGTCTAAACACATGTAGAACATAGTTCTCATCATACTCTATTAGACCTTCTGCATCTTCATCACCCAACTACAGTACTCTCCTTATCACTTCTTCTGAGATAGTGATTTGTTGATCATGGACAGTGGAAACCACAACTTGTTGATCTTGCATCTATTCCAAATGAGCATTTGTCCAGAATTGGACAATGTGGTCTTCACATATCTCAGGTTTTGCAGTCATGGCATGTACAAGCCTGGTCTGTCTGATGGCTTGTATAATATCTCTATAATTCTCAGCCTTTGGAGAATCAGGGTTGAGATATGCACAAAGATTGGGATCTCCGACAAACACAAGGTTTGCCATATTTGCAAATAAGAAGAGTGTGTTAATATTTGTATGATTGTAATGCATGTTGTTAATATGATGAATTGTTGTTTATGTGTTCACTGGTCATTTATAATGTTATGTAATGATTAATCATGTGTGTTTGACATGTTATTATGTCAAAATACTTGTTTGTTGATAATGTATCTCATTTGGCAGCTTGACTTTTGTGAACTAAAGTAAAAGTCAACTCACATCAATTTTACAGTTACATATCTCATTGAAATCTTGTTATTTTGATCAAAATTCATGTCAACACATGTTTGTTTTATTACAAAGGGTTAATTTGTTCAATACATTCAATGTTTATGTATCATACCAGATTAAATTGTGTTTTTCATTTGACTTTCAAAGTCAACTCTGATCATTCAATGCACATTGAATGTATATGGATTTAATGTTGTTATGCTTAATGTCATGCCAAATTAACTGATTTTACATGTTTGTTACTGAACTTTGAACATCTTTACTAAGTTACAACACATTTCAAATCAAATTTTCAACTTTTTCAAAGATCAACAACCAATTTTTTTAAATGTTTTTGACATGAACACATTGACTGTTAATAAATCCGATGCACACTTAATCAAAATTCATCATATAAACAGGTCTAATACATCCGACAATGGACGTCAAACATGTATTCAATGAATGATTTCACTAATAACAACAAATAATTTCAGTTTGCTTCAATTCATGATTCGGCTTAGGGTTTATCAATGTTCGAACAAAAAACACGCAACTCTATGTTTTGATGATTGTTTGATGATTAACTATATGTTGTTATACGTATTTGAACAAGTGTTAGTGATGAAATCAACCAGAACTAGAGTTTTGAATGATCAGGGGTTTATCACACTGTAGCAACATTTAGAAATTTGATTTTACCTCGCACACTCATGGTGAATGTGAAAATGACAAGTGTTGATCTATATATACAACAGACAAAATGAACGTCCACTGTGTATACAGTGCGTATGTGCGCTATGTAAATAGTTTAAACCTAAAATTTAATTTTAAGTCATGCGTTGTGAGTAACACATACGCTGTGTGAACAATGTGTCCGTTGTACAATTTTTTAAGTTGTACGCTGTGGACCCTTGAATGTTTTTTTGTGTTCATAGCGGATGACCATTTGTTCATGCGCTGTGCACACTTGTGGGAAATGAAAATTCATAGCTGATGACTAAAAGTCATACGCTGTGTGTTTGACCACTTTTCACAAAGCGGATGAACATTTATTCATATGCTGTGTATACTTGATTGATTGTTTGGTTATTCACAGCAGATGACAAATTTGTCATGGGCTATGTACATTTTGATTGTATATGAGATGTTCACACCGGATGACTTTTTGTCATGCGCTGTGAACACTTGTGTGATTGTGTTCAGCGTATGCTTACCAATGTACATACGCTGTGTACACATGCACTGTTTCAACAACGGATAACCAAAGTTAGTCATGCCCTCTAAAAACTTACTGTATTCACAGCGGATGCTTTACTAACATCATGCGCTGTGAACACATGTATGTTCAATAATGCATAGCGATGTTTGTTTGTCCGCTATAAACACTTGGTGAATTTTTCATGTTTATTGGTTAACTATGGCTACAACGGATGTATGTTTGTATGTCCGCTGTGTTTATAGTTGACAAAACTTTAAAAAAAAATTTTGTTTTGAAAATTTTGCTCATCAGCTATGTAAATTAATACATGCGTTGTAAAGACTTAGTCTTATGTTTTTGCTTAAAAATAGTTTTGAAATGTTTGTTAAAATTTTATAATTTTAACATGATTAATCTATGGATGATAGAATATCACTCACAAGCAATATTATGTATGTATATGTGTCAAACTGCTATTTATTGAGTGCTAGCTTAACTTAGCTGTATTTGAAACTCAAAATTTTAACATCCACAAAATTTTAATATTTCAAATTTTAAATTGTATGATTATGCACATATTCTGCTGCCTTTGATATTTCCATGATTTTTCTCCCCCTAATTTTTTGCATATTTATAAAGATTTTTATAAAATGACAAAGAATTTAAATTGTCTTAATGGAAATTATCAAAGTCCAATTTGATTGGTTGCATGATAAACTTTTAGAAAGAAAATACTCTATCTAACTAATAAATGTATGATTTTCATGCTTGGACATGAATCATTTTCACGTGATATGAGATCATACTAGTCTTAAATCCTCATTGAGTTGATTTGATGATTTTGAGAATAGACATAGACTAATACAATGTTGATTGCAGATATTATGATCCACTTAAACTCATGTATGGTACTAATGATTGATTGAAACAGTGAGTGATTATCATGTTTTGGGTTTATTTAGATGAAATGTATGTACCCCACACCTGATTTTATGTTAAGATCAATCCTCCTCAAGATATGCTAGAAAGCACTTTCAATACTTATGACCTTGCTACTTAGGAGTATAAATGCTCAATTTGGTCCTTATTGTTTGATCCATATTTGGATTCTTTTGCACTTCACTTTGGAAGGTGACGCTCTTTAGGTTTCTTTTGATTCATTCACAAGGAATGTAGTCTAAAAGACTTTATTGATTGTTCATCCAAGATGGATGTGTTCCTCATTGGGAATCTTTTTGGATCATGACGTAGGTCATTCAGGTCTGGGCTTAGCACAACAAAGAATGCCTTAGTGTACTACAGTCTATAATAATCATAACAAAGGAGACACTTGTATGATTGAGCAATTTATAAATTATTTCACTTGGTGTATATGAGTTACTTTACAAGCAATCTATATTAGATAGACCAATACTTACCATAAACCAAGATGGATATTGCTTACCATACAATCAAGAGAATTTATTTCTTCACTGTTGTATGTGATGTTAAGTGTCCCATGCTAAGCCAATCCACACATCAAACAAGGTATTGTCAGTCTTTATTAGGTGGAAAATGACTTAAGTGAAGAAGTAATCTAGTGTACTATCATTTCTCATGAGTGGTCATGTGTGATTCAGACTTGTTTGTCATTATGAAAATATGAATGTTTGTTGATACGTGATTTGTAAAAGAGCAATGTTTGATGTTAAACTTGGACTTTAACAAAATCAAGCTTGTATGAAATTAATGTTTTGAAAAAATTACTTGACTGGTTCATAGTTGATCATACCAAGTGATTGAACCAGGAATTCAAATCTTGTTGAATCAAATGGTTTTGTAAATAGGTCAGCCAATTGATTATCAGTGTGGACCTTGATCAACATTATTAGACCTTTTTCTGAGCAATCTCTCAGAAAGTGATATCTGATATCTCTATGCTTTGTTTTTGAATGTTGAACAAGATTATCAGTTGTGAACATGGCAATAGAATTGTCTATGTGTATGGGTGTTTTAAGAAAATTAAAGCCATAATCAAGTATTTGGTTTTGAATCCCAAGCACTTAAGAACAGCATGCAGAAGCAACTATGTATTCCGCCTTAGTTGTTGACATAGACATATTTGTTTGTCTCTTGCACTGCCAGGAGATCAATCTTGATCCAAGGAACTGACATCCTCCTATTGTGGATTTTTTGTTGTTGTCATATCCACCATAATCACTATCAGTGTATGCAAATAAAGAGAAATCTCCATCTTTAGGATACCATAGGCCAAGTGCTAGTTTGCCTTTTAAGTATCTGAAAAATCTCCTTACAACATTTATGTGTGATTCTTTTGGATCTGTTTAGTATCTGGCACACATGCAAACTGCATACATGATGTCTGGTCTGCTTGCAGTTAGGTACATCAGTTAGCCTATGATGGATCTGTAGAGCTTCTGATCAACTGGTGTTCCTTTTGGATCGGCGCCAAACTTTAATCCAGTTGCAAATGGTGTGTTGCTTGATGTGCAACCAGTCATATTGTATTTCTTCAAGATCTGATTCATATACTTGCTTTGATTGATAAAAATTCCTTCAGCAGATTGTTGAACTTGAAGACCAAGGAAGAAGGTATGTTCTCCCATTAAGCTCATTTGGAATTTTGTTGGCATAAGAGTCTCAAACTCTCAACACAGCTGTATGTTGGTGGAGCCAAATATGATGTCATCCACGTAGACTTGTACAACTAACAAGTCTTGTCCTTTTCTTTTCAAGAATGATGTCTGGTCAATCTTCCCTCTGGTATACCCATTCTATAGTAGAAACTTGGATAAAGTTTCATACCACTTCCTAGGTGCTTGATGAAGACCATACAGAGCTTTATCTAACTCTGTGAGGGAAGTCTGGGTCTTCAAATCCTGGTAGTTGAGCAACATATACCTCTTTATCTATCTTTCCATAATTAAATGCACATTTCACATCCATTTGGAAGATAGTGAAATTCTTTGATGAGGCATATGCAAGGAACACTCAAATGGCTTCTAGTCTAGCTACAGGAGCAAAGACATCATCAGAATCAATGCCTTCCTCTTGAGCGTAACCCTGGGCAATGAGCCTTGCTTTGTTTCTGATGACAATCCCACTATCATTTGCTTTGTTTCTAAACAGCCATCTTATGGCAATGGCATATTGACCTTCTGGAAGGTCAACTAACTGCCACACCTCTTGGTTCCTAAATTGTCGTAGTTCCTCTTGCACGGCTTCTATCCAACTGTTGTCTTTAAGGGCTTCTGTGATGTTTTTGGGTACAATTAGGGATAGAAAGCAAGAAAACAAGTAAATGTTTGCTTTATTAGATTGACTGCATGTCAAACTGACATTGAGATCACCAATGATATTCTCTAATGGATGATATTTGTGAGCTCTTGTGGTTTCAATCTAATCAGCATGGATACTTGAATCAAGATTTGTGATTGGTCGGTCGGGTGTTGATAGCTGAGCAAGGGTATTTGATGTTGTGGGATTATCTAGCTGTGCAGGCTCATGGAATGTTTATGGTGAATCATGAAAGAAATCTAATATTTCATCATCATGATAGGTATCTGGTAGTGAATGATAGTCATCATCTTCTTCAACTGTGTCTGGATGATGTGACCTTATTGTTTGCTTGGTTGAGGATCAACTAAAGCTTGTGGTTGATTGGTCACTAGAGTTGATGATGATGGAGTGTTTGTTGATGTTCCTCTTGATGTTTTAGTTTGATCTAGAGGAGTTGTAACTATTGTACTGGAAGGAGTAATGTTTGTTCTCCTTGGAGGATCAGTAGTTAATGGAACATCAATGTTTGGTGGAGGAACCATTGGATATTCAATGTCATCCTTGGTACCTAAAACATCAAAATAAGATGTGTCAAATAATTTTGTTAGTGAATCAATATCAAACAACCAGTCTGATCCAATGACTTTCTTAGTAAAAGAATGTTCGTTGAAAACAACATCCGTTGTTTCTTCCACTATATTCAGTCATGGAATGTATACTCTGTAAGCTTTTGAGCTTCCAGAGTATCCAACAAAAAATCCATCGTCTGCTTTTAGAGCAAACTTAGATTGATGTTCTCTGGTGTTTAATATTGATACAGAACATCCAAATGCTTTAAGAAATCCAATGAAAGGTTTTCTTTTAAACATTAATTCATTTAGAGTTTTGGTATGTTCTTTAATTATTAATGTTTTGTTTTGAATGTAGCAAGCTGTGTTAATTGCTTCAGCCCAAAAAGATATGGTCAATAGAGAGTCAACTAGCATAGATCTAGCAGCTTTTATCAATGTTTTGTTTCTACATTCAGCTACTCCATTCTACTGAGGAGTCCTTGCCACACTGAATTGATGACTCATTCCTTTCTCTGCACAAAAGGAAGAAATAACATCATTCTTAAATTCAGTACCATTATCACTTCTTAAAGTTTTTACTTTAAGGTCTAAGTGATTTTCAATTTTAGTGATAAATGATTTGATGATTTCTGTTGTTTCTAACTTGTGTAATAGAGAGAAAACCCAGGTGAATCGGGTAATAATCTACTATTACAACATAGTATTGCTTCCTTCCTATGCTTCAGATGTTTTTAGGGCCAAAAAGGTCCATGTGAAGCAATTTGAGTGGTGTGTTGTTAGAGTTTACCAATTTTGACTTATGAGACACTCTATGTTATTTGGGTTTTAGACATGCAGTGCAGTGGTCTATATAGAAGAATTCTTTTTGTGGTAAACCTATTCCTAAGTCACCTTTTACTAGTTGATTCATTATGTTAAAATTTGAGTGTCCCAATCGTCTATGCCATATTTGTGAAACATATTTTGATGCTTTGATAGTAAACAAGTTTCAGGAGTTGATGCTGAAACTATGTTCATATCAACAATGTATGTGTTGTTTTGACGTGGAGTTTTCAAAATGATATAGGCTTCAGGTATTTGAAAACCCGTCTTGAGGATGTAGCAATTGTTGGAGTCAAATAGGGTTGCATATCCTTTATCACAGATTTGGGATACACTGAGAAGATTAAACTAGTGGTTAAAGTAGTAATTGACATTTTTAAAACTGATCAACCCATTGGATACTGTTCCTTCACCAATTATATTTCCTCCTGTCTTGACACCTCCAAGTGCTACGTAAGGAACAGTTGCTAGTCATATGTCAGGAGCATCCACTGTCAACATATCAGATATTGTCCGGCTTTCTTTGATGTCCCTGCATAGACAAAGAAGTTAATTAGAGGGTGCAACCCAAGCCAAGATAGTCTTGGGTTTTCTATCTTTTCCCACAACACAAATTTCTTCTAAAGTAGCATTGTTTGCTGGCTTAGGAATTCTAGGTACACTATATTTCCTTTACATGTTTTTAGCTCTATTAGGAGAAGTGCTTTGAGCTCTCCTCCTTTGAGTGCTAATGTCTGATTGGTGTCTGTTTTGAGACTTATGTCTCCTGTTTGCTTGTTTAAAGTTGTCATAAAAAGTTTTATCATTGCTTAAAACAACTTTGGTATGAGGAGTTTGTCTTGGTACTCCTCCCTTATTCTTGTTAGGAACAATTGTCTGTTTCTCAGTTGATTTCTCAACTTGAGTTTGTTTGTTTTGTTTTTTATTCTCCTTGTTGAAAAAGCAATTTGTTGTACTGTGATTGTTTCTCTCACAAATTGAACAAGAGTTATGAAAATGACATGTTTTTGTACTATGATTGTTCATATCATAGTATTTGCAGTACTTATCATATTTGCACTTTTCAGTTGTGTGGGTGTATTGATCACACCACTTACAGTAAGGCAAATTTGCAGTACTTTGTTTGATTTTAGGTTTGACTTTAATTAATGGAATATCAAAAGTTACAGTTGGTTGTTTTGGCTGAATGGGGGCTTTTCCTTTCCCTTTGTTTGTTCTTTTGGGAGAGATAGTAGAAGACTCAACATTTCTTCCACCTGAGCAGATATCAAAAACTTATGTCCGCTTTGGTTGTTTTGGTGTTGTATCAACCACTCTTGAAACCTTTTCATTTTCAGTAATTGGCTGAACTGACTCATCATATAGTAGATCATCATCATCTTCATCTGTTATGTGTACATAAAATTCATTGTTTTCCCCTTAATAGAAGTATGTTGATTTTATTTGTGGTGGTGCTTGACTTTTAATAGATTTTATCAGAGCTGATTTCGATATTAATGATGATTTAGATGATGATGATGATGATGGTTTGGAGTCATCTGTCCTGTCATAAGGGTCAAGTGATTCCCAATTTTTGTTGGTCATTGAGTCAGGTAGTGGGATATAGTTGTCATTATAAGGTGGGTTTACCTTATTATCCCAAACCTTAAGGGTCTTTGAATGCCCTTTGTTGAGCAAGAAGTTCTTCGAACTTCTTATTACTCACTTAAAACTTTTGAAGTTTCACTTTAGTTTCAGCTTGTAGTGTTTTGGACTAAGTCAAAGATTCAGAGAGTTGTTCAACTCGAGGTGCTAGTGTTAGTTTTTCAGACAATAGTTTGTCCAAATCATTTTTCGGTAATAGAATTTTAATCTCATATTGTTTTTGTTCTGATTTTAAACTGTCATTCAAAATGTTTGTTTCAATAACTTTCTTGCAAAGTTGGTCTGCATGTTCTTTGTATATTGTAACTTCGTCAATGCATGCTTGAGAACAAAGATTCTCCTTTACCTCTTTGGGATTTCAGCAATTTTATCCTCTACATGTGCCATGAGGGCATGGTCAGGAGATTGTATCTGTGCCTCATAAATCCTCCAGTCACACTCACCATCCTGTTTGATTATCATTGCAGAGGACTTGGAGTGTTGATTGGGGCTGTACTATGTGATTTATGTTGGTGTTGGTGCAGTTGGAATACTAATAGGAGGTGGAACTTGTCTGCTTGTATGATAACCACTTGAAGTTTGTGGTTGTTGGTTTTTTTCTATCAGCCCTTGGTTGTTGACATTCTTTTAAGAAGTGACCATAGAGCTGGCAGTTGTAGCATCTTACTATGGTTTTATCAAAACCAATCTTTGTTTTCTTATCCATACTCAATCCCTTGTTCCTTTGCAGAAACTTCTTTGATCTGTATGCTATCATTGCCATTGACCACTAAAGATCCATTTCTTCAACCATGTCAGGAGGCAACTATGTCTTAAACCGCCGACACCCTCAGATAACCCTAAAACTGCCGCGAGTCCTCCCCTTACGCGACCGAAGCTGTCTCCGGCCAAGCTTCTACCACCGACTGCCTTTCCATGAAATCCAGGTCGCCGGGAACTCTCCATCGGTCTCCGTCGACCTTCTGTAACACATACCGTAGGTACGTGCTTGGTTTTCATTCTGGTTTGTATCTTTTTGTTGCATTTGGTGCCATCTTCTCGGTTGGGTTCGATTCGGCTGGGTTGTGGTGATGCTCGGTGTTGTGCGGCGCATTGTGAGTATGTATATATACATGTTTTATATGTGTTTATGGTGTGTGTGTTGTGTGTGTTATGTGTGTTTCGGTGTGTGCGCGTGCATATATATATATATATATATATATATATATATATATATATATATATATATATATATATATATATATATATATATATATATATATATATATATATATATATATATATGCGAATATATTATGTGTGCATGAATGTGTATATATGTAGGTGTTTAAATGTATATGTATATTGTGTGTGTGTGTGTTATGCGGCTGTAAGTGTGTGTGTCAAGGGTGTGTGTGTCAAGGGTGTGTGCGTGTATTTCAGTGTGTGTGATATGTGTAGCTGTGTGTGCTAATGTGTATGTGTAGGTACCATGTGTATGGTCATGTGTGTGTGTGAAAGTGTATGCATAGTGTGTGTGTTCATGCGTGAATGTGTGTGTACGTAAGTGAGTGTGTGGGTTGGTAATGGAGTAAAGAAAAAAAAATAGAAAGTTAATGGATGTATGATTATATATGTGCATGTGCATGTTCATGAGTATATGTATGTATGGTGGAGTGTATGTGTGTTTGTGTTTTAAGGCATATATGTAGTATGGTGTGTCCTCATATAAAACGTATGTATGTATATATATATCATAGTATATATGTATGTGGTTGTATTGTAATGGTTGTATAATATGTGTGGGTGTGTACTTAAGTATGTGAGAGTAATTGAGTGTTTGTGTAAAAAAATATATATTGTGCATATTATGTAAAAATACGAATTGTGTAGAGTTACCTATGGTTGTGCGTACGGGTACACCTGTACGTAATGTCTTGAGTGAGTCGTGCGATAATCCCGTAACAACCTGAGATGGAATGACATTATTATAAAAATGATTAAACACGCTTATAAGATCAAATATTTAATATTATTGCTATAGGTGTTTGACTTGCTTTGATTCACGCGCATACCTAGAAGCTTATCGTTTTCTGGATTACTCATAATATTACTAGGTGAGTTTCGCGGCCTCGTTTCCATTTCAACTATTTATAAAACCTAGGGGGAAAAGTATGCTCACTCTTTTTATGTTGTGAACTCATTTACATTTTAGGACTATTGTGTTTACTGTTGGTAAGTTGATATATAGTACACGCATGAGTTGTCTATGTGGTTCTTTATTCACTAGTATTTAACTTCGTTATTGGAGCCGACGGACAGGTATTGATAGTACTATTGGGCTGACAACCCCACCCTTGTTTGTTAGTATACTAGTTGGGATTGACAGTGGCCACGGACGGGTCCTAGGGTGAATATTTAGTTGTGAGGCTCATGTTTACATGTGATATTGCTTGCTTATAACTGTATGCACTTATGTCCTACCAAACTAATACACATCATCAAGTTTTGTTTATTATTTCAAACCTGCGAACTCACCAACAATATACTGACCTTTTGAGCATATCTTTTCAGGTAACGACCATCGAGGATAGCTAGGGATGCTGCCTTAGTGATGACCTTAAGAAATGCATTTTTAAACTTGTTGGGTGTCTTTGATAATTATGTTTTAGTTTATCTTTGTTAATCATGTTTTCGTTTACTTGTTCCTGGGTTGTGGGATTTAAATTTCATTTTAGCTATTTGACTATGTTATGTCGTGGAATTGACTAACTATGACACAAGTCTCCGTTTGTGTCGGGTGACGTCATGACACATTGGTTTTCCTCATTTAATGCATCTTTATTAATGATCAATTTGTTATGATGATCCCGTCCGTTACATCCTCGTGTTTCTGCTATAAGCTGGGGTGTGACAGTTATGGTGGTAAGATTGTAAAATAACATCATTATATATTATCTACAAACTGTTAAATTTAAACCTTTCCCACCATTTTGATCTTCAATCTTCTTCTGAAAGTAAATTCACTCAAAACACTCACATCTCTTAAACCCTACAAAAGTTTGACCTTAAAACCTTTTCATGGTCGCTCAAAACCTAGAATTCTGACTGAATCACAATATCACTGCATCACTTAAACCCATTAGTGATCCCGTCTATGATCTAGTTCTTTAATTCTTATGTAATAGCAATTATGCTTTTTCAATATCTATAGACCCGGTGATATGTGAGTCACACATTCGGGAATTCTGGACTACATGTTCCATTCAAAGGGAACATGGAACAAAAGTCCTCCTCATGACGGTGCAAGGAATAAAGATCACCATTTGTCACACCCCAACCTTAACGGCGAAAACGTTGAGATGTGGGGGTTAAGATTGTTCAAGCCATACAACACTACTTCAAGTGTAAATATTATTAAAAAAAATCAAATTCATATCATAACAACTCATAACATAAGTCTCAAATCAACAATCATAACATAAGTTAAATTTGACACATCAAATTTCAAAATAAATTCTTTATTTTTCTCTAGGTCCAATCCTAGATGATTTCATATCTTCAAGATCCTCAACTAAGTTTGAGCATTTCCTGAAATATGTTAGAAAATACGGACAACCTATAATGTTGGTGAGTTCCAATAGGTTGTACATACATATATAAAATCTTTTAAAGAGGCAATTCAAGTCATAGGTTAAATGATAATGCAAAAATAAATGGATAGCATAATGATACAATCAAACCTTGACAAAGATATGGTCACAACAAAAATATATGATTAGCTAAGTGTACTTGGTTCCCATGATGATCAAGAATACGTCATCAGGAGCCGGCAATAACCTCGGCTTTAGCACCAAATAGGCTTGTCAAGCCCATAGATCTATGACGTCGCTAGGCTAGCAATAGTTAATGATTGTTTTACAAGAGTCTATCACATAATACTTGACATGTCCCAAATAACCATGACAAAAATGTAAAATGACTTGCACATGCATTACAAGTATTTAAACGTTTTTACAAGTGTGCTTATGATACGAGTAACATGTTTCACCCCAAAACGTGTGAATTAAAGTAAAACAGGGTATGGGAAACTCACTTGATATAAGACGTACAAGAAATAATAAGAATAAGACAACTCCAACGATGTCTTCACAGTTTTGCCTAAAAGTGAGTGTTTCAAGATTTAGAATTTAGCCGGTAAGGTCAAAAGACGATACGCGAAGACTAGGGTTTCAATTGTGATCGGGATTTTTGGTTTAGTAAAATAGTTTAAAATAGTAATATACATTTTTTTAGCTTGGTTGAATAAAGTGAGCAAAAATGATTAGCTAATAAAAATTTAGGGATAATAATTGAAACAAAGTATGTTGTCTTTATTTAAAAAACACACTTAAATGATTAATTTATTTACATAGTTTATAAAATACTAGATTAAAATACTTCGATAAAATTCTTATTTGATTTACCATCATTTTTTATACAATCTAAAACTTGTAAATATATTTTATAATAATTTAATAACTTTTAAAATCTAAAAAAATGAAGGATTTATCAATTTACTATTTCTAAAGATTTAAAAATTACTAAATAAGTCCTGATTTAGTATAAGTTATTAAAATGATTTTTTATATCATTTTAATAACATTTTGAATTTTCTGGGATTAAAAATAATTAAAATTCGAGTTTTAAAAATATACTGTAGGTGCCCGGGTTCGAACCTGGGACCTCCTGCTTATCCCCCTTTCACTTTAACCAGCAGACTAGGGCGCCTACGCATGTCAATATCTCATTTCAAGTTTAGGAAAACGTTACACAATTCAATCCCTCAATTTCACCATGAACCCTAAAATCAAAATCGGTCCAATTAATCATCAAATCACTGATGTTAATGGAATTAACCATAGGGTTTTGCTTCCCCATGATTAAACGAGTGTATAGGTGTTAGAATCACCTGGAATGGTTTCGGAATTGATGCGTACGAGTTCGAGCTAGTGCCGCGACTGGGTCTTGATACAATGCGATACGTGTGTGTGTTTTGGTAAAATTGAGGGTGCAGAGAGTGTAAGAAGGTCGTTTGGTACCTTTCCCCTCTGTTTAATAGCCGCGATTAGAACTGATTCGAGTTCCACGAGTTCGATTTAGATTCGGGGGTTACGGGTGGAATTTGGGTGTTCAGATCGTCGTTTCAAGTGAAATTAATCGTACTATTGATTTCTAATTGATTATACTAGCGTGTATACACGATTAATTGTATTAATAATAGGATTTAAGTGAAAAAACGTATTTGATTATGATGGGTTCGGTTATTTTTGTGTTTAAAGTTATCATAATCAATTTAGACACCTTCTCGTGTTCGAAACAGGTTCGCGAATTGTTTAGGAATGATTTGGGGGTTTAAAAGTTAAATTTTTGGGGGGTCGGCGCCTTGCCGGAGCTTCGCCGGCCGGTGGCCGGGAAATCGGGAAGAGAAAAAAGGGGGGGGGGGGTTTGGGTTTTAAAATTTTACATCTTTGGTCCCTGCAATTCTTGAAACTTATTAATTTATGCCCAAAACATTTAAGTTGCATTTTTAACACATAGATTTTTATTTGTCTATTTATTTATGTATATATATATATATTATATATTATATATATATATATATATATATGTATATATATATATATATATATTTAATTTTAGGAATATGCGTAAGTTTACAACTAGCACTTATTAATTTATTTATTTTAATGATTAATTAAGTTGTAGGTTTCAAAACCAAAATTATAATTTAAGACTATTCAAAGTGCCCAAAAAAAACAAATGAACCCTCTTAGTTCCATTATTGACATAAAAGCCGCTTACAAGAGATAACGAAAACAACAATTACTTAACGAATAGTCGAAAGGTCACAGTCTCACCAACTTTAAGAAATTTCATCCCGAAATTAAAGATAAGGCTAGACAAACAGGTGTGGATGTTTCTTCCTCATGTAATCCTCGCGTTCCCAAGTGAACTCGGCTCCACGTTTATTTTCCCAACGAACTTTGATGATTGGGATGGTAGTCGTTCTGGTCTTCTTCATTGTCCGATCCATGATCTCGACAGGTTTCTCAACAAAATGCAAGGAATCATCTATTTGGATATCCTTCAAATGACCATGCAAACTTTCATCGGCCAAGCATTTTCTCAAGTTCGACACATTGAAAACGGGATGAACCCCACTAAGTTCAGAGGGTAGTTCCAGTTTATAGGCCACTTTCCTGACTCTTTTCAGAATCTTGAAAGGTCCTTCAAATCATGGAGCTAACTTACCCTTCTTACCAAAGTGAACAACTCCATTCCATGGTGAGACTTTAAGAAGAACCATATCATCGACTTCAAATTCTAACGGCTTGTGTCTTTTATCCGCGTAACCCTTTTGTCGACTCCTAGCCACCTCAAGGTTATTACCGATTTTAGAAACTTTATCGGTCGTTTCTTGAATGAGTTCAAGGCCGGTAATGAGATTTTCACCGATGTCAGTCCAACAAATCGGGGAATGACATTTACGACCGTATAGAGCTTCAAATGGTGCCATTTTGATGCTTGAGTGATAACTATTATTATAGGAAAATTCCGCTAATGGTAAATGCATATCCCAGTCACTACCAAAGTCAAGAACACAAAGACGTAGCAAATCCTCAAGAGTTTGAATGGTTCGCTCGGTTTGACCGTCCGTTTGCGGATGGTAAGCCGTGCTTAAATCTAGTTGTGTACCCAAGAGTTCTTGCATGGATGTCCAAAAGTGTGAAGTGAAACGAGCATCTCGATCAGATATGATGTGTAAGGGCACACCGTGACGACTCACAATCTCATCAATATAAATACGAGCCAACTTTGAAGTTTTGTAAGTGTCACGTATGGGTATGAAGTGTGTTGTTTTGGTCAAACGATTGACGATCACCCATATACTATCATGACCACGAGGTGTACGAGGTAACTTGGTTATGAAGTCTATGGATTTGTGTTCCTATTTCCAGAAAGGGATCTTGGGTTGCTCAAGTAATCCACTAGGTCGTTGGTGCTCCGCTTTAACCTTTGCACAAGTCAGACATTTGGCTACGTATCAAACGATGTCCTTTTTCATTCCTGGCCACCAATATTGTCCACACAGATCCACATACATCTTATCAGACCCAGGGTGGATAGAATAAAGTGTTTGATGAGCTTTGTTCATGATGAAATTATGAAGATTGTCATGATTCGGAATCCAAAGTCGGTTCAAGAAATACAACATACCATTCGGTTTCATTTCAAGCTGTGACCGAACGTTATGTGCCAATTATTCATCCTCTTTTCCTTCAGCTAATGCAGCTTGTTAAGCTTCACGGATGCAAAACTCGAGGTCACTATCAATCCTTATATTTTGAAGCATAATAGTAGCCTCGCTGACATCCACGTGAATCTCAGTGTCAAATTATCCCGGCGTGTCAAACCATTGTCGTCGATCTTTAATTTCTTGGAGTGTGAAGATCTTATTATGGGTTTTGCGACTTAGCGCATCGGCTACGACATTCACCTTTCCTGGATGATAACGAATGTCACAGTCGTAGTCATTAATCAACTCGACCCAACGATGTTGTCTCATATTAAGATCCTTTTGGCTGAAAACATGTTGAAGGCTCTTGTGATCAGTGTAGACAATGCATTGGGTCCCGTAAAGGTAATGCCTCCAAATTTTTAAAGCAAAAACCACGGCACCAAGTTCAAGATCATGGGTTGTGTAATTTACCTCATGAACCTTCAATTGTCTAGATGCATATGCTATGACCTTTCCTCGCATGAGAACACAACCAAGGCCTTGACTAGATGCATCACAATACATGGTAAAATCATCATTCCCATCAGGTAAGGTTAAAATAGGAGCATTACACAACTTATGTTATAGAGTCTCAAAAGCCTCCTCTTGATCAGGCCCCCACTCGAAAAGTTTATTCTTTTGAGTTAAAGTTGTAAGCGGTTTCACAATCTTCGAGAAATTGGCAATTGTTAGACCAAAAGAACCAATGAGCCTGATCAGAAAAACCTTTAAGTCCCACGGACATTACAATAACTGAAGTAGTCTGCAACAGCTGAAGACATCAACTGATAACAAGGTCTGAAGACAAAGTCTGAAGTGAAAGAGCTGAAGACAAAGTCTGAAGTGAAAGAGCTGAAGACAAAGTCTGAAGTGAAAGAGCTGAAGACAAAGTCTGAAGCTAAGAACTGAAGACAAAGTCTGAAGACAAAAGCTGAAGACAAAGACTGAAGACCAAGTTTCAGATATTGTCACAACAGCTGAAGAAGACCTCTTCAGTAGTTGTGATGGTTTCCTTTCAGTAGTTTTATGTTTCTTGTAATCAGTACTTGTAGTTTCAGTAGTTTTAGTTTCATCTTGTACTTAGCATACTCTGAGATGTTCTCAGTTGTTGTGAACATTCTCAGTAGTTTGCTTACTTTCAGTTGTTTGTAATAATTCTGTTAGATGTCACTATCAAGTGACATCAGCAGACGTCACATTCCTCTATATAAGGAATGTTGACCTAATTGTAAGGGCGCAGCTTAGCAAAGCCTAGCGAAGCTTAGCGGCCGCCATACCGAAGCATTTGTGCATGAATGATATTATCCATTTTGCAGAAAACCCTCTTTCTCTATAACCGTGTACTGTTCCATTGAATATCTATTGTGTTCTTGCAATATTTGTCTAATTCTTGTTCTAATTCCGCTGCGATTCAACTCTAATTGATCAAACTTAGAATCACTGATCCTGACAAATGGTATCAGAGCGGGTTAATCATTGATCGGTTTAACAATTGATCATTGAAACTGCTATTTCGATATCTAAAGTTTGATCGAATTAGCATATTTGCAAGAATTGGTTATAGAGATTGGTCTTCTGCTGCTTCTGGTTAGTCAATTTGAGTTTCTTCTTGGTTCATATTGAGTTTGTTGTGTTTTTGTGCTAAATCTTTTGAAACTTGATTGAATTGGTTTGAATCTGAGAATGACTACTCCTTCTAATGACCCTCACAATACTGGCTCCTCAACCAAGCCTCCGATGCTGGTTAGGAATGAGTATAACATATGGCAACGAAGAATGCTCCATCACCTGTCTGTTAACAGTTCAGGTTGTTGGACATCTGTGGTTCACGGTCCACACAAGCCTATGGTGAACAATCCGGAGACCAACCAAATGGTTCCGAAGAAGAAGGAGCAATACTCAGATGAAGATCGTAAACTGTTTGAGATTGATGCTAAAGCCCATGGAATTCTGGCCATGGTACTGCCTAATGAAATCTATTCTGGGCTTATGCATCATGAAACTGCTCATGACCTCTGGAATGCTTTGAAGGAACAATTCGAAGGAACTGATGAGGTCTTAGCAAACAACAGAGAAATCCTCGCCCAACAATATGAGACATTCTCTCATAGGAAGGGTGAGACACTGACTCAACAGTTTGAGCGTTTCTCCTGCTTGATCTCTGAGCTGAAAATGGTCAAGCATGAGTATACTAACAGCCAGATGAACAACAGATTCCTCAGATCACTGCCTGAGAGATGGGACACATACACCATTGTCCTACGCTCCAGTGCAAATCTGGATAGCCTATCTCTTACCCAACTCCATGGGAAACTGCTTACATTTGAAAGAACGAACTTCAGTTGGAGTTTTAGGAACACACCAATTTTTCACGGCTTCTATTTTTAGCAGGATCAACGTGAATTCCTTGGCTATTCACCACATGTCCTAAAAATTGGACCTCCTCGAGCCAAAATTCGAACTTGGAAAACTTTGCGTATAGCTGTTCTTTCTTCAAAAGCTCAAGAACTTGTCGCAAGTGCAGCTTGTGATTGGTTCTCGTGTTGGAGTAGATTAGAATATCGTCGATGAACACGATCACGAATTTGTCTAGGTACGGTTTACATACCCGATTCATGAGATCCATAAAGACAGCAGGAGCATTAGTCAAACCAAAGGCATAACCATGAACTCATAATGTCCATATCGAGTACGAAAGGCGGTTTTTGGAATATCATTGTCATGGACTCGTAGTTGGTGATAACCAGAACATAGATCGATTTTTGAGAATTGAGTGGCTCCTTGAAGTTGGTCAAAACGATCATCAATTCGAGGGAGAGGGTATCGATTTTTGATGGTGAGTTTGTTGAGTTCTCGATTGTCGATGCACATGCAAAACGAACCATTTTTCTACTTCACGAATAACACAGGTGCACCCTATGGTGAAGAGCTAGGTCGGATGAAGCTCTTATCAGATAGTTCTTGTAGTTGACTGGCTAGTTCTTGCATCTTCGTTGGTGCAAGACGATAGGGTGACTTAGCCATAGGGTTTGTACCAGGAATCAAGTCAATCTTAAACTCAACCTCACGAATGGGAGGTAGTCCACTAAGATCATCGGGAAATACATCTGGAAAGTCCCGTACAATAGGAATATCCTTAAGCTCTTTCCCTTTGGCCTTCGTGTTGACTACATATGCCAAATAGGCCATGTAATTCTTACTTAGGCACTTTCGAGCCTTAGTACATGACATAAGCTTGGGTCCTTTAGATGATCTCTCCCCAAAAACTTTTATGGTATCACCGGAAGGTAGTGGAATTCGAATACACTTCTCGAAGTAGATAATTTCCGCATAGTGTTTGGCTAACCAATCCATGCCAATAATGACGTTGAAACTCCCAAGTTGCATGGGAATGAGATCAATAGGGAATTCAAACTCGTTAAGACTCAGGATGCAATCAAGACCGATGGCGTCAATAATGATAGATTTTCCATCAGCAACTTCGACCGTAAAGGACTTTTCTAGCTTAGTGCGTGACTTAGCAAGTACGGGTTGAAATTCTAAGGACACAAAACTCTTATCCGCTCCCAAATCAAACAAGATAGAAGCATAGCAGTTATTTACAAGCTACATGCCTGTTCAGACATTGGACTATTGTCGGTACATGGAAAGCAGAGTAAAATTTTATTCAATAAGATTTTGAGTAACAGAAAAGAATGACGTTAATATTTGCTTGGGCTTGGTTTTCGTTAATATTGAAAGCACGTCCTCAAGCCGGTGGGACATTTCCCGCAAGACGGGGGCATTGTGGGCAGAAATGGCCAGTTTCCCCACAGTTGTAACAAGCTCGGTTGGCAACTAGTACAACATTGTTTGGTGCACGGTGACACGTAGAAACCAAATGTCCATATTTCCCACAAAGTGAGCAAATACGACATGGGTTGTTCCCCGCATGATGATATTTGCAGATATTGCACATTGGGTGTGGCCTAGTGTAAGCTCTAGCAATAGGTGCTTGATTAGCAATGTCAGCTTGTTTTTGTGGTGTATTGGGTGCTGTCACATCAAAGTTTCGAGCTGGTGTAAATTTATGTTTCTTTCCCTTAAACGAGGATTCAGCCTTCACCTTTTTAGTCACCTCTGGAAGCACCTTCCCAGTCTGTTTAGCACCCTTCATCGTCAAGGTACCAGCTTTGATGTGATTTTCAGTGAGCTGAACGGTGATGTTGATTGCTTCTTCCAGGGTCGTGGGCCTACTTCCTACCACAACATCTTGAATTTGAGGTGGTACCCCTTTGATGAACTTTTCAATACTACGACGTATAGTGTCCACCATGTGCGGTAAAAGCATGCTTAGTTCATGATGCCGGGTGGAGTATGCCAAATGGTTGCCGCTATCCTATTTGAGATTCCAAAATTCTTCTTCAAGTTTTTGCAGTTCACTCCTCGGGCAAAACTTTTGGATCATAATGTTTTTAAACTCATCCCACGGTAGTGCCAATGCAATTTCCGCACCCCGGTTCCTCTTTTCACTATTCCACCAGGTAAGTGCCCATTGTTGAAGAACACTCGTAGCATAACGAACATTGAGTGCTTCAGGACACTCACTATTTATGAAAGTGTTCTCCATACTCTCGAACCACTCGAGTAGTCTAATGGCTCCCTCCTTCCGACTAAAACTAGTTGGCTTACAAGAGTTGAAGTGCTTGAAGGTGCAGGTTTGGTTATTCCCTCCTTGATTGTTGCGGTTTTCCCCTTGACCATTGTTGCCACCATTATTCCCATTTGCGTTGTTACTAGTATTGGCCATTAAAGTGCAACTTAGTTCAGCGACCATGGTAGGAAGAACAGCAGCCATTTGTCGGGCGATCTTACCGGTGAGTTTTCGGTCGGAGCTACCACGCTTTCCATGATGACGAGACATTCTAAATACAAAAATAGAGTAGATATTAAAGCTTTGGAGATAAAACCAGTTCAAATAGACTTAAATATTTGGAATTCACAATCATATACAGGATGGTTCCATTTGGTAACACACAGCCAATAGGAACATTAACACGTCAAGGTAACTTAACTCTAATTTGTCTTGGGAATTTGTTTATTTTGACCATAGTTTATCACTCATCCAAGAAATCCCTAGGTAAGCATAACTGGTCCCGCAGTTGATTGGGATTTATGCGAAATGCTTACCTTAGCCCAAAGGCTTTTTGCCAGGAAATCCAGAATACAGGTGTTTATGAGTCACACATTTTCCTTATAGACTAATAGAATTAAAATCTTGTTGATATTTTCAAGATTTAGACATAATGTCTAAGGGATTTATCCATTCGATATAATGTGTATGATTCCACATGTAGTCGAGAATAAGTTTAAGAAAGAGACAAGGGCACATTGGAACTAGTGAAGGTGAGGAGGGTTAAGAAGTTGGCGATGTACAAGGCTAATGGTTTTGTCATCCAAGTTAACCACCTAAGGCCCAATTTCACTAAGTAAAGTCAAGTAGCACATAAGGGATCTATCATGTAACATGTGACATCATGTAGTTTGCATATAAGTAAACTTACAAGATCATAAAGAATTTTCATGAAATGGGGTCCCTATATTAACCATAGTCTAGGTCACCATTGCTAATAACCTAAATCCCTATAGTTATGGGCTCTGATACCAATCTGTCACACCCCAACCTTAACGGCGGAAACGTTGAGATGTGAGGGTTAAGATTGTTCAAGCCATACAACACTACTTCAAGTGTAAATATTATTAAAAAAAAACATCAAATTTATATCATAACAACTCATAACATAAGTCTCAAATCAACAATCATAACATAAGTTAAATTTGACACATCAAATTTCAAAATAAATTCTTTATTTTTCTCTAGGTCCAATCCTAGATGATTTCATATCTTCAAGATCCTCAACTAAGTTTGAGCATTTCCTGAAACATGTTAGTAAATACGGTCAATATATAATGTTGGTGAGTTCCCATAGGTTTTACATACATATATAAAATCTTTTAAAGAGGCAATTCAAGTCATAGGTTAAATGATAATGCAAAAATAAATAGATAGCATAATGATACAATCAAACCTTGACAAAGATATGGTGACAACGAAAATATACGATTAGCTAAGTGTACTTGGTTCCTATGATGATCAAGAATACGTCATCAGGGGCTGGTAATAACCTCGGCTTTAGCACCAAATAGGCTTGTCAAGCCTATAGATCTATGACGTCGCTAGGCTAGCAATAGTTAATGATTGGTTTACAAGAGTCTATCACATAATATTTGCACAAGTCCCAAATAACCATGACAAAAATGTAAAATGACTTGCACGTGCATTACAAGTATTTAAACGTTTCTACAACTGTGCTTATGATACGAGTAACATGTTTCACCCCAAAACGTGTGAATTAAAGTAAAACGGGGTATGGGAAACTCACTTGATATATGACGTACAAGGAATAATAAGAATATGATAACTCCAACGATGTCTTCACAATTTTGCCTAAAAGTGAGTGTTTCAAGATTTAGAATTTTGTCGGTAAGGTCAAAAGACGATACGCAAAGACTAGGGTTTCAATTGTGATCGGGATTTTTGGTTTAGTAAAATAGTTTAAAATAGTAATATTCATTTTTTTAGCTTGGTTGAATAAAGTGGCCAAAAATGATTAGCTAATAAAAAATTAAGGATAATAATTGAAATAAAGTATGTTGTCTTTATTTAAATAACACACTTAAATGATTAATTTATTTACATGGTTTATAAAATACTAGATTAAAATACTTCGATAAAATTCTTATTTGATTTGCCATCATTTTTTATACAATCTAAAACTTGTAAATATATTTTATAATAATTTTATAACTTTTAAATCTACAAAAAATGAAGGATTTATCAATTTACAATTTCTAAAGATTTAAAAATTACTAAATAAGTCCTGATTTAGTATAAGTTATTAAAAATGATTTTTATATCATTTTAATAACATTTTAGAATTTTCTGCGAGTTTTAAAAATATATTGCGGGTGCCCAGGTTCGAACTCGGGACCTCCTGCTTATCCCTCTTTCGCTTTAACCAGCAGGCTAGGGCGCCTGCGCCTGTCAACATCTTGTTTCAAGTTTAGAAAAACCTTACACAATTCAATCCTCTAATTTCACCATGAACCCTAAAATCAAAATCGGTCCAATTGATCATCAAATCACTGATGTTAATGGAATTAACCATAGGGCTTTGCTTCCCCATGACATGATTAATCGAGTGTATAGGTGTTAGAATCACCTGGAATGGTTGCGGAATTGATGCATACGAGTTCGAGCTAGTGCCGCGACTGGGTCTTGATCCAATGCGATGCGTGTGTGTGTTTTGGTAAAATTGAGGGTGCAGAGAGTGTAAGAAGGTTCTTTGGAACCTTTCCCCTCTGTTTAATAGCCGCGATTAGAATTGATTCGAGTTCGACGAGTTCGATTTAGATTCGGGGGTTAAGGTTGGAATTTGGATGAGCAGATCATCGTTTCAAGTAAAATTAATCGTACTATTGATTTCTAATTTATTATACTAGCGTGTATACATGATTAATTGTATTAATAATAGGTTTTAAGTGCAAAACCATATTTAATTATGATGGGTTTGGTTATTTTTGTGTTTAAAGTTATCATAATCAATTTAGACACCTTCTCATATTCGAAACAGGTTCGCGAATTGTTTAGGTATGATTTGGGGGTTTAAAAGTTAAATTTTTGGGGGATTGAGGCTTCGCCGGCGCCGCGCCTGAGCTTTGCCGGCTGGCGGCCGGGAAATCGGGGAAGAGAAAAAGGGGGGGGGTTGGGTTTTAAAATTTTACATCTTTGGTCCCTGCCATTCTTAAAATTTATTATTTTATGCCCAAAATATTTAAGTTGCATTTTAATAAATAGATTTTTATTTGTCTATTTATTTATGTATATATATATATATATATATATATATATATATATATATATATATATAATTTTAGGAATATGCGTAAGTTTACAACTAGCACTTATTAATTTATTTATTTTAATGATTAATTAAGTTGTAGGTTTCAAAACCAAAATTATAATTTAAGACTATTCAAAGTGCCAAAAAAAAAAAACAAATGAACCCTCATAGTTCCATTATTGACATAAAATCTGCTTACAAGAGATAACGGAAACAACAATTATTTAACGAATAGTCGAAAAGTCACACCATTTCCAGTATAAAAATTTGACAACATCTAAAGTTGAACGATGCAAATGGTGAATCTTTATTGTCCAAATAAGTGATGAGTGCCACTTTCAAAGAGATGGGATATCAAAGACTCCTCCTAACATCCACCGTCTCTAAATCACTGGTATATCAAAATTGGAGAATCATTTTTCTTATCTTTTTACACTGCTTGTCAAACAATTTGGGAGGATGGGATCAAGTACCATTGGGTCTAGCATGGGTTATCCATGGGCTTGTCAAACAACAGAGTTATGATTTTTCAAACTTTATTTTTCAAAATCTTTGTAAAAATATAACTACTGCTGTAAAGTTTAAGTTTTTAATGTATTCTAGATTCATTCAACTGATTTTACAAGAAGAATTAGGTAAGTAACTTGAAATTGAAGGAGTTGTTCATGCCTTAAGAACTTTAAACAAACCTATTTTCTCAAAGTTCAAGGCTACTCCAAAATCTTTTCCTAGGAAGGTAACTCTCCTGTTTGCATATATGCTTGAAGTTAGTGAGCTTCAGGGTGGCAGCATGGCAACACCCTTCATTGTTGATCCCACACCCTCCAATTCGAAGGCTAATGCATATAAACAAAAGTGAATCCCTGCATCTTCTATTGAGAAGATGCAGGCCCTGAAATCACCTCCCCTAAAAAAGGCAAGACTGGAAATAAGGGTCCCAGTCAAGTCAAAGGTGCCAGCCACACCTAAATAAAGCACAAAGAAGAAGGTTTCTCTTCCTTCTTCTGAGCAGACCCAAACCAAATCCATTATCCATCAATTAGAGTCTATTAAGCAACTAAAAAGGGATACCCATATTTCTGAGCCAACTTCTAAAGAGGAAGTCTCATTAGGAACTGGTTCACATCTTGGGCCATTAGACTTAGCTCCTTAATCTCCATACACATGTCTATTTCTCAAGATGAAGATGTTCCTACTACACTTCAGCATGACCTATTGTCTTCCCCTTCACATAGACTACAGATAGTGGAGAGTGGTGTGTTTGTAAAGGCATCTGACCCACATCTTTCAACCTAAGAGATTGATCCTAGGGAGGAAAGAATCAATGTGGAAGTGGTTGTCTCTACTGCTGATCCATCAATTGATTAATAGGACAGAGACCACATACCTAAGACCTTAACCACGACAACTCACTTTAAGAATGTATCTTTGGAGTCATTCTTTGAGGAGAGGAATACAGTGCACCAAGAAACCACATCTGCTGATGAGGGTGCAAAGGCTCGGCCTAGGACTTCATCTTCCAAGGATTCCACACCTGTGGATGAGGAACAAATCCATGAATTGACAGCCCATAACCTTGAGCTTGCTCAAAAACTAAATGCCTTACAAGCTAAAAATGCAAGGCTTCAAGGTTATGTTGAATGAGTCATAGTTCTTGAATTTGAGACCTATCTATCAAAGTTTTCGGTAGATAGAGTCACTAAGGTGGAAGCTCAACTCCAGACTCTCCAACATCAAGCTGCAAGTGTTACTTCCTTAGAGTAACTACTTATAACTCTTCAGCAATGTATAGCAAGGACAATGGATCTTGAACATAAGGTTGAATCACTACAAGAAACCATTGACCTTAACAATCTATCATCCTAAGTCTTCAACTCTTAGCACCATAAGAATCTTTGTAAGTGCCTTCCTTTACCCATACATTGTCATCTAGAATCACAAATGATGCTACCATAAAAGAGGAAGATGAGCCCAAATCAGCTAAGGATATTCTCCAGGGATCGGCTAACCAAGTTGTACAAGCTGCACAGCTAATCTCTTTCTCTATTAAATGGACTAAAGATTATGAGCCTCTATTTGAAGCTGAAGTCAAACTAAATGAGCTTCTAGATAGTTATGACTATGACAGCTCAGAAGAGAAGGAGATGGAAGCGATGAGGGTGAGGAGAAGGATGAACCAAAAGGTTCAACTTCGGAAAAAAAGAATGTTAGCAATGAAAAGATCCAGCACTTTTTCCTTGCTCTCTCTCAAAACAAAAATATTTGATGAAGAATCATCAAAGAGTGCTTGTGCTATGACCTGAAACCTCTCCCAAAGCATCTGCTGAAGAAGAAGCACTACTACTAAGAGTGCTAGCGAAAGCTATAGATGCGTTGAACAAATCAGATGCTGATGAAACTGCTGAAAGTACCAGACAAGAGGCTTATTTAGCAGATGAATCCTCACATAGAATGGTGGTTAAACAAGAGGCACCCAGACCATGGAAGATGAGATGCAATGGCATGGGGTGACTCTTGAAGGTGAACTAGCCCAACTTCATAAGCAACATAAGGACACACCTGAGTCTGAACTCAAAAAATTAGCTAAAGTGATATTTGGTCAACCGAATGTTAAAGCTAAAACCCTAGTTAACTCTAATGTAAATGTGGAAATAGATAGCCTAGAAGCCACTAAGGATCTTGAGAGAGCTTAGACAACTACTGATGATCTCAAGTCAGCTAGTAAGGCATCAGGTGTAACTACTAGATCTTCAGCAATTAGACTTACTGCAATCTCTACCTCTGACGAAGGTAAGAAACCAATGACAGCTGAATAAGAAGTTGAAATAGAGTCAAAGAAAAAGAAGGTCGTATTTCTAATGAATAAGAAGGTAAAGCTATTCCCATGCAAGGTTGAGGAAGATATTATGGAACTTAAGGCAGACAAAGCTCAAGAATCTTCTTTAAAGAATAACTTCATTACCTTGATCACAAATGCAAAGGAATCGAGAGCTATAAGAACTAAAATAAGAGCATTCAACCTTGGTGGTGAACCCAGTAGAACAACACCAAAAGCTCCACCTAAACCAAAGGCCAATGTTGTCAAAAGGGTGCCATCTAAGTTATTTAGGCCAACTTCCAAAAGCACTCAAAGGGCAACCACTGAACAAGCTCCAATATCCACAACTTTTGAATCCAAACCAATGGCCTCCACTCAAAAGAGAGAGAAGAAAGATCAAGAGAAATGTCTCTTAGCAGCTCAACTTATGGTGAAAGGATTCAATTTCAATAAGGTCTTGGAATAGAGCATTACTGAGATGAAATCCAAACTGATAGCTGCATCTCATGCTGAGATAGAGAAATCAACTAAGTTGGCTAGAAGAAAAAGGGCAAAATCAATGAGGAAGCAAGTAGAAATGGTTCAACAAGAGTTCAGGGATAAGAAACAAATAAAGATGTTCCTTAAGTACTATGGTTTCTCTGGTAAACAAGTAGGACCAATAAGTATGTCATGTCTTGATCTTAATATTAGAGAAATCAAACAAAAGGTTGCAGCTGGAGAACTCCTAAAGTTTGAATAAGCTAGGGAGAAATGGGAAAGACAGCAGGCCGGAACAAAGAAAACTACTCAACGGTCTTCCCATCTACCGACTGAGCCTCTAGCATCCCCTAACTCTAAATCAATAACCTTTGATGATAATCAGCCAATCTCCTTAATCCTAAAAAAGAAGAATATAGCACCTAAACGAGTTGTAAAGGCAAGGGTTGTTGACCTAGAAGTGGAGGAGAAGATAATCAAAGGAACCAAGATCTTGGCTGCTGGGTACATCTCTCAGATGAAGAAATTTGTTATTAAGAGGGAAAATGGAGAGATCATGTACTATGATCATGAAAATAAAGTACTTGATCTAGCCCTTGACATTCTAGAGCAAATTGCTAAGTGCTTTAGCATCTTTGGATGTAAGAATGAGAAGTAAAAAACACTACAAAAGTACTTTCTTTAGTCAAAGCTGATGCTAGTGAAGAGATCCCCGAAACTCCATTATCAATTTATGATCCAATACTAAAGTAGGAATATGATCAAAAGAAAAATACCTACTTCATAACTAGATCAGCAGCTACAAGAGTAGCTTACTCAAGAAACTAACTCATGTGCTTCAACAGGTTTGAGATAGTTGACTTAACCAGACTGAGACTTAGGACTCCCACAATGATTCTGATGCAAGAGAAGTGGAAAAGGTGCTGATGAGGATTTACAATTCTCATCTAGAAAGATCAAGGCAGACTTCAGAACAAAGAAAGAAGAAGCAAGAGTATAAGGCTGCTAAGACCACCCCATCTAACGAACCTGCCCCCAGCCCTCAAACACAATCACCTCCTACTACTTCTCAACCTGGTCAAACTACTGAGCATGGTTCTCCAAACATCTAACAAGCTCTTGAAATAGCTGAATCTCCATCCCAAAGCTGATCTGATGATTAAGCAGATGAAATGATCATTGCCACTGCTGGTGAAACAATAAGATATAGCTTAGATCATCTAGAGCAAGAAGAAGAACTCTTAGAATTTGAGAAAGAGGAGGACTCCAAAGGTGGTGATACAACCATTATCAAATGGGGGTATGACTTAAAAGCTGAGAGATTCTTCATTGAAAAAAAGTATAAATCAAAGTCTTTCTTTCTAACTGAGCTGGAAGTTCTTAATCTCAACCTTAAAGACTTGAAAAAGATGTTTACTTTAATCTCATAGTATGAAGACATGCTAGACAAGTACAAATCCATGGTTACCATTCTAAGGATAAAGTTTGAGAACAAGGTTGAACAAGGGGAAGACAAAGAAAAAGATGTTCTGCATGTGACTCCTTTGAGCATTCATGACGCAATTACACATTGGAGCTACAATTTCTCAAGCAACACTTTCTGTCTAACTTATACTAGTGCCGGAAAAGTTGAAGTCAAAGAATGTGATCTCTTTAGACTTTCTTGGCACAACTGGTCAATCTACCTCTTAAAATCCCCTTAAGAGATAGAAGCGGATACATGTATGAAATAATGCTAATCAAGATGTTTGAAGGATAAAGATAAAGTTTTGGTAGCATCATTATAGGGGGAATTTATTGATCTATTAAGAGGATGAAGCTACCAAAAACTCAAGAATCTAGCACTAGCTGCCAACTGCCGATTTTCTGCCAAGTACTGAATCAACTGCCAAATTGCATGTGCTAAATGACTATCGATTAACATATGCTGAACACCGGCAGATCAGTACTTATCTTATGTGCTGCTGATCGACTGCTGATGATCAGCACTGAATTGCGTGAGCTGCTGATCAACTTTTACACAAGACAAGACTGTCTGTACCGACGACTGCTATGTTCTATGTTTTGGAGACAAGATAGTATTGAAGCTACCTAACTTTGATATGCCGATTGTCTGTCTTGCTGTACATTTTGTACATAGAATAGTTTATACTTATTGTTTAGATTTCATAGTATAAAGTCCTCATAATTATATAGTAAAGGCAAGCTTTGTTAAGCCACTTGTGTATCTGCTGAATATTACTCTGTGTACTCAGTTTTGATTAATCAAGTGAATACTTTAAAAGGACAACTTGTGTACTTATCATTACTCAAAGTATTTATGTTTGTTTGTAAGTTGTTAACTTAGATTCCGTATTGTTAACTTCTGATCAAATAGAAAAGTCTTGTTAATCCATAATCTTGATCCAAGAAATTTCAACTTATAAAGACTAGGAGGGGAATGGATGGTTGTATGGCATCTATGAAAGCATTGACTACATTAAAAAATCCCTAAAATTAAATACTAAGTCTAAAGTTTAAAGTCTTATGAAATAAAAGAAACAAGTCTCCAGGAATATGCCCCATACTCCTACTAGCTCTCTTCACACAACCTGATAATCCTGGATTACCTGCCGTGAGAAACAAGAAATCGTTTGAGCTACAAGCTCAGTGCGCAGATGCAGATCACAATAGACAAAATAATATAAATTGAATAATGGCGACATAAGGTTAGAAAGAAAATCATAATTTTAAATTAAAACTTCCCCATCGATTTCCACCACATATACCAGTTTATAGCAATAAAATATGGCTGAAGCAATGAATGGTTAAGGTTATTGATACCGAGTAGCCTACAAACAAATATTCAAAAATGCACATCCATGGTACAAACATATCATAACTCATATCATATATCATGATCATGATGGCACATTGGTCGCAACTCCAGTGCACCCCTAAATCGGAAGGTGTGTATGGCCCTACACCATTCAACCGCAAACTACTCATATCATCAAAATCCGAGGATACATCCATCCTCCTCCCAAATAATCCAAAGCTCTCCCACGAGTATAATCACATAACAAAGTGAAGATGTCGTGAACTGATCACACCATCACAGATAGTGTTCCAATTAGGCCTGTAAACTAACCGAACGAACACGAACACCAACATTTTCGTGTTTGTTCTTTTACCTATAATCGAACACGTACATAAACATGAACACATGACCAAACATATTTTTCTGTTCATGTTCGTTCATTAAGAAAATGAAAATGATCATGTTCGTTCAATTTTGTTTGTTAAAAAGCTAAACGAACAGTTCATAAACGTAAACGAACACAAACAAATAAAAATAAACGAACATAATTGACAAACATAAATGAACACAAATAAACCTTATTGAACATAAACAAACAAGTCTAACATATCACAATTCATCAAAAAAACACATGTAAATCAATGGTTTAAATATACTAGCGGATTAGACCCGCGCTTCGCCACGGTACGGTTTTAATGTATACGAGAATGTCACAATGATTGTTTTTGGGTTATAAAAGTTGAAAGATTTAATCTGATAATTTATACGCTAGTAATAACCACCCGAGAAAAGAATGCATATGAAACACTGATAAAATGTAATAAAAAAACTATAAAAAAATAAATAACCCAAAATAGAGAAGAAAAATAACGAATACATAAATTGTGACTTTATTATAATTAACGAGCTTTATTATAATTGGTTAAAAGAAATTTTGACAAAACTCGGATACAAACTTAAAAAAAGTTCAGGTGATTAAATGTAAATTTGACATAACTCGAAGGCTTAAGTATAAAATAAAAAAAAAAGTCCAGGTGAATAAATGTAAATTTAACCTGTAAGGCCCCGTCCCGGGACGCTTACAATTGGTCAATCATCGTATAAAACACTTAAAACATATCATTTTGCAGCGGAAATATATCTTTTCATTAATAAATTAAATTATGTCAAATCATCACATCATTTCGTTTACATCTCAAAAATTGTATTAATACAACATCATTCTAAAAAATATGGATGCCAGACTCAGATCATCCCCGGTATCTTATGCATCTATGCCTGCACCTTCTCAGCATCAACAATTACCTGTCAACTGATATGCATACAAAAGTCAACGACGCTGAGTGAGTTCTAGTTTATAATAAAATACATTATTTTCGTATAAACTTATCCTTTACTTTCATACGTGATCATACATCATACATACATCTTGATAATAATTATTTATTATCTTTTCATTATCGTTCATCATCATTTGTTTTCGTACTTTCATTCGTTAACATCATTCATCTTTATATAGATCCTGCCATATGCTAAACCCCCACGTCATGTAAAAGCTGGTACTGTGTCGGGGTTTATACATAAACCCCCACGTCATGCCGAAGCTGACACAGTACCGGGGTAAGCGGCAAGGATCCCATCACATCTTTGTCAATCTCAAGGATTTGACCCCTTTACGCATCATCAAGGGTTAGTTAAACCGCACACAGTTGAGCAAACAACTACCTCATTGAGTTGTGAACCTTCATCATTTTGCTTGCAAGACTTTCATTCATTTATTACGTTCCACTTTTCATTATCATTATCTTTCACTTTCATTACATAATACTTTACGTACATATACATATCATGCCACGTAAAGTCACATCATAATACATAACATGAAATAATATAATTCATAACAACAGCCCACAAGAAGATAAAACATTAGAAACATTAAAACAAGCATAAACTTCCATTAAACATAAGTACTTAGCACTTAAATTCTATTCCCAAAATTTCAGAATAAACCTAAGTGTTCACAGCGCATGAAATAGGTATACAGCAGATGACTTAAGTACTAAGTGCCCACAGCGGAAAGCCAAAGTCCACAGCGGACAGCCAAAGTTCACAGCGGACGACTAAAGTCCACAGCGGATGAACTAAACACCCAAGTGTCCACAGTGGACAACCAAAGTCCATAGCGGATGACCAAAATCCACAGCAGATGAACTAAACACTAAGTGTGTTCATAGTGGATGACTAATGTCCACAGCGGATGATTAAAATCCACAGCGGACATGCATTGTCCACAGCGGATAGTCTAAATGCTTAACTGTCCACAGCGGACATTCTAACAATGTTCAAGTGTCCATAGCAGACAGTTAGTGTCCACAGCGGACAACAAGTTCAACACCTATGATCCAACTTATGCAGTTTCTAGTCCCATACATCATCTTAAGCGTACTCTTAACATAGATCTACCAGATTCACACTTAGTACACTCATTTATCATCACAGAATCATGGAAACACATGTAATATTCGTATAAAGTTATCATTTTCATGAAAAACATAATTTCTGTTTAAGAAACATCTTTGTAATACACATATCAACTCCAAACAAGTAGAAAACATGTAAAAGAGGGGATCTAGAACTCATCTTAAACAACTTTTGAGCCAACACAACAAACCCGAGAGCAAACCTGGAGTTCTAATACCTAAACACACGAAAATAAGCAACTAAACACATAGAAACACATAGAAATCGGTCCAGAAGCTTGAACCCGACTGAAACCGAGAAGGAAACACCTTAGGATCTTACCTTTGAAGAATTCTTCCACTTTCTCTCTCTGGAACCGGATGGGAGCATCTTTCTCTCTCTCTGGCCGAAAGTTGAGTGCATGGGGAAGAGGGTATGGGCGGCCATTTCTTCTTTTTGAACCCATTATGGGCCGGTTTGGCCCTTGCACATTTTTAACCCTTGCTTTTTAAAATAATATCTCGTTTGCTCCTTTTACTTTTTTTTCTTTTCTTTTTCTGAAATTTCCGGGTGTTACATAACCTAACTCGAAGGCTTAAGTATACAATTTTAAAAAAAGTTCAGGTTATTAAATGTAAATTTGACATAACTCGAAGGCTTAAGTATAAACATTAAAAAAAAAAAACAAAATGAGTAGGTATCAATTTGAAAAAAAAAAAAAGAAAGAGAGAAAGGGTTGTGTTTAATTTTAAAAAATCCTTAAAGGTTTAAATGTAAAATTATAAGAAAATGAAATAGGTTTTTTATTAGTTTGGAGAGAAAAAATTATTATGGTGATATGGAGAAAAACTTTACCTTCACCACTCATAATCTTTTCTATTTGTTATTTATAGTGATATGTCGTGTGTTATCGAGTTTCTTTTCCGACCTGCATTAAACATAAATATATTTGGGTATTATTATTATTATTATTATTATTATTATTATTATTATTATTATTATTATTATTATTATTATTATAACTATATAAATATTTAGTAGTTATATACTTAAGTGATTAAATAAAAAAGTACTTAAATCAAATAGTATTAAGTTATAATAATATAAATAATAAAGGTATAAATTTTAATATCAATTTAAAGTATTATAAATAATATAGTATTAAAATAAATATATATTAAATAATATATTAATTAGAAGAAATTTATTAAATATAAGAAAATTAGGAACTATTATATTACAAATGTGTCATCCTCATGTTTTATATAATAGTACAGATAAAATAGATATAGATTGTCATTATCATCATTTGTATAAAAATATTTGATAATTAAATAGTTAAGTATTCAAATTAGATACTACTTATTTATAAATTTTATTATTATTATTATTATTATTATTATTATTATTATTATTATTATTATTATTATTATTATTATTATTATTATTATTATTATTAAAGTATTAGTACTTATATGGTTAAGTATTCAAATAAGATAACACTTATTAATAATTTTTTATGTTAATATAAAATATTATAAATAATAAAATATATAATATAGTAAATTAAATAATTTCATATTATTAAATAATGTATTAATAATATGAATTAATTAATTAATGTATTGATTAGAAGAAGTTTAATAAATGAGGGGTAAAATAGGAATGATTGCATATAACACTTCTACCTAATGTTTAAAAAGTTGTCTTAGGTGTCTTAAATTTTTATGAAATTACATTTATGTCCTAAGTTTATGCATTATATAGTAGTATAGATCGACTCATCCAAAAATATGATTCTATTAAGAAAACTATAATAATTCATCAAAAATCATCCATATTGACTCATCCAAAAACCATTAAAAAATATATACATAATACTTTGCTTGAATACATAAACGAACAAGCGTAAGCAAATGAACGTAAACAAACGATCATTAACAAACATAAATGACCATATATGAACGGACATAAAAAAACGTTCCCGAACATAGATGAATGAACAAAACATGTGTTCATGTTCGTTCGTTTAGTTAAACCAACAAATTTTTTTGGTTCGTGTTCATTTATTTAATTAAATAAACGAACATAAAGGAATTTCCCGCCGAACAATTTATGTACGTTTGGTTCATTTACAGACATAGTTCCAACTAAAATGGTATCAAATGCTAATATTATAATATATTATTTTAACTACAATGACAGTTATTATACACATAAAGTGTTTAACTTTGTTTATCAAGATGTTGTTTGAGAAACAGTGGCTCCGTAATAGTGTTCAGAGAACTTAGGTTTGCAAAACACTATTTCATGCTTATTATTTTTATATTAGGTTGTTGTTTATCAGGTTTTGTTAGGAATTTATGTTTAGTTTGTCATTTTGTTTCTTTGTTTTGTCTAAAAACACTTAACTAAACTAAACTAAATATTATCATACAAACATAATCAAAATTTCATATAACTAAAATAAGATTGGTTCGGTTCAGTTATTTGCGGTGATAGAAATTGAATAACTTAAATTGAACCGAAAATGTCGGTTTCGGTTATTTTCGGTTAAGTTATCTTTGGTTTTTTGTTTGTTCGGTTATTCTGATTAGTTTGGTTCCGTTTAGTTAGTTCAATTTTTTTTGCAAATCCTTAGTCAGAATGTTCATATTATATATCGGGTCATCATCCCCTTTACTGCAATTATACAGCACATGGCAATAGGGTGGCAAATGAATTGGCTATTTAGATTTGATTTTCTTAGTTTAGTTATTTATTTATTTTGAGCAAAGTTCACTGATGGTCCCTAAGATTGCTCAAATTTCATATTTCGTCCCTGGGATTGAAAAATTACAAGTTTGGTCCTAAGGTTTGAAAAAACATAACAGTTTTCGTCCCTAGCTGTAAGAGTTAACTTAGAGACTGATGCAACCAAAGAGCTCTCAGCATGCACACTGGAGTACAAAGGAAGTTACTTCGGAAGATTTGACAAAAACATAGAGAAATTCACTAAGTGTCAAATCTTCCGAAGCCAAAAAACAATTCTTCTGAAGCCAAAGATGAAGTCTTTCGAAGCTTCAAGACAGAGTGTTCAGAAGCCAAGAGACTGATCTCTTCCAAAGACAAAGAAGACATGCTTTCTCTGACATGATTTTAACAAAAGCTGAACAACTTTCCACTGTAATCTCTGAAGACTCACCAACTTATACTAGTTGGTGATATTTCTATACTTTTGTCAACTGTAGATTAAGGTCTAAAAGTCTGTAACTTTCTACTTTATACTTTTATCATGTTTATAATAGATAAGGATGTGAGCTATAGTATATCATAGTCACTAGTCAAAAGGCAATCTGCCACATTGATCTTGTTGTCTAGATTAGTGTTCTAGCTGGCCTTCAAACTATGACCGGCTGTAGGATATAGTATAAAGTATCTCATGTACCAGTCCTTAGGACTAAGCCTTGTAACAATTGTAAAACACTTGAGAGCAATATGCATCATTCTTGAAAACCAAATACTTGTGTTCTGCTTTGTTCTTTACTTTTGTTTATTATTTCATTTAATCGATTCCTTATTTAATCTGTTAAGTGTTGTTGTTTTTATGTGTTCCTCTCCAACCTTGTGAAACTATTGCATTACTCCCCTGTATCGGTCCTGCACTAGCCATAATTACCGTCAAAACATTCCGTTAAATAGGTGTAAATTACTCTTTTACCCTTCTTTTTAAAAAATAATAATCAAAAATAAGTTAAGGAAAAAAGAAAACAAAAGAATAAAACTAAAGTTTGTGGGACCATCCAAGTTGTCTTCCCCACACACCTTTCCCCCTCACACACACATTCCATGCCGGCAATGTTTTTCGACGATGTTTTGCCTACCCCTTGACTACAACCTCATCACCACAAATTTGGTCAACCCCCTCTCTTTTGACTCGTATCTCATTGTCCTTTTATCACTTGTATCTTATTGTCATCTCATCGTCGCACGATCACACTTTGTTTACAGTTGATGGAGCCTCTACAACAAAATACGAAGCTTTAAATCTTGATTGCTTGGTCACAGAAAGTCGAGGAAGGTGGTGGTAGTTTGAATTATGGATTTGGGACTGTTTTGGGGTGGATTTGATGTTGCCGAATATTCAAGGTCACTGAAAACAATGGAAGTTTACAAAGCATGAAAAGATGATTTGGGTGGGTGGCTATTGTAGGGATTAAACCTAGATGCTTGGGAAATCAAATCAAGATGATCAAGATCAAGTCGCGCGAGAACCTGATGTTACCGCGCAAGAAGTTTCATCTCACGCGAGAACTAAGTAGTTCACGCGAGAACTATCTTTGTTTAGTATATATGGTTAGCTTTGATATAATTTAGAAAAGCTTTCTCATTTTCCTGGTTTTGCACGTACTTGTAATCTTTCAAATCAGAGAGCAATACAAACAAAGTTTATTTACACTTGTGTTCATCTTATTACTTGTTCAATCTTCTTACCATGATGATTATATTCCATGTTCTTATCACAAGATCGGTCTGAATTGTTATTGATGATCCTTACAATTGGGATAAGAGCTTGTTATGCTCTAGATCGATTGGATTGAAGATTGATAAGTTTGTGAAGTGTTCTTGAGCTACAAATCTGAATTCCTTTGAAGATTACATGATTTCTTCTATTTGTGGCCAATTTTGAAGATGGTAAGAGCTGCTATTCATTTGATTGAAGATGTGATGGTGTTTACTTGATCAATTAAGCTTAACTGAATCAAATTAGAGATAATTAGGGTTATAAATTGAATCTAAATCACTAATTTGAAGTATTACCACTTAATTTTGAACAATTTTGATGAAAAATTGAAGTTGGAATCTTCAAAATTATGCAAAATCATTCAGGCAAAAACTTGATTCTCGCATGCGAAAAGTTAGTGTTCACGTGAAAAGTTCATATTTTGCAAAAGTTTTGTTGGATCATATGAGGCTGATGCAACTAAAACAACACTTAGAGTACTTTGAAGTACAATTAAAGAAGTCTTCCGAAGACAAAGCTTCTCTTCGGAAAACAATTTGAAGATATTCCGAAGCTTATGTATGAAGAACTTTCGAAGGAAAACTAAGTCTTCCGAGACTAAGTACTTTTCCTTCCGAAGTATATGAAGAACTTCCGAAGGTAGAACCAAGTCTTTCGAGACCAAGTAGTTCTCCTTCTGAAGCATTCACACTTAGAAGATCCAAGACAAAGTCTTCTGAAGAATGAAGTCATGAAGACTTGCAGAAGACTCTAAAGAAGTTGATTCTTCCGAAGTATAAATAGGCCTTAGAAGAATTTATTCTTCCGAAGCCATTTGCCTTTGGAAGAATCAACTATGAACCAGTGGACATAAATATGGGTTTTCTGACATCCGCTACTAACTCTGATATACTGCATGGCACTTTCCCACGCCCATGCAGTTGACCATACTTTAATCCACTGTTCACCTTTATCAATTAGTACAGTTACCATACTTAGTTGGTGACAAAAGGTAAGTCATGGACCTATCATGAGTACCTAATCTAGGATAATATTTTATCTTAGATACTTTACCTCTAGAAATGTAGTATTTGTCTAGTGGTAAATTCCAGCTGGTTTTCCAAGTATAACCGGCTGTAGGATGTAGTGTAAATTATCTCAGGTCCTTGTATTTCTCAGTATGCTTCATAACACTTGTAATAGAACTTGAGAGCAATATACAGCATCCTTGCAACCATATTAGTCTGTTCTTGTTCTTAGTTCTGTCTTAGTTACTTGTGTTCTTAGTATCATTTACATAAACCCGGTTCCCCATTTGATCTGTTAAGTGTTCTAAAACTCTCCTCATTGTGAGACTGATTGTATTGACCATCCATTAAATGGTCATGCAATTGGTATCAGAGCTTTTTAGGCTCTTGATTGTAAGATCTCACCGTCTTAAATCCCTTCAGTTTCACAAAACACTTAGCATCTCAAATGGCAGCTATCACAATGGCTGATATGAAAACCGGGTTTATGACAAAGTCTTCAGTGATCACTCCTGATGACTTTGATACTTGGTGCCAAAGAATGGAAGGCTTCATCAAGTCTCAAGACTCCAGGATGTGGGGATCTATTATCTATGTACCTCATGTACCATTCACCTCTTCAACTGCTGCTGGTGGTGGTATGTTGAGATTGTGGATACTCAAATGGATGTTGGAGTAACTATTGAGATTGTGGTAACTCTAACAATCAGCAGAGTTCTGCCCTTCATGTGATTGAAAAGGATTGCAGAGAACTACAGCATCATCTCATCTGCTACCCTGACAACTCATAAAAGGGTCCTTTCATCACCTTCCGGAGATACCAAGAGAGGGCTACATCCAAGGAAGCCCATTCCAAGAGACCAGCTCTTCACAAGCCTTTATGTCTACTGATGAAAGCACATGCAACTTTTTCTTTATCCTTGAAGACCTGGACTGTATCCATCCAAATGATCTGGAGTACATAAAATAGTCCAGCAAATGGCTCTTCTCACTCATAGAGCCAAGAAGTTTTACAAGAGGACAGGGAGAAAGTTTCCTAGCAATACAACCAATGAAAAGTTTGGGCTGGATAAGAGCAAAGTGAAGTGTTACAACTGTAACCAAATGGGACACTTTGCTAGAGAGTGCAAGGCACCAAAGACAAATTGTGGCCAAGCACAAATCATACTAAACTACACTGATGGAGCTCCCCCGAATGAGAAGCCCAAGTAACAAGCTGCAATTGCTGTTGAAGAAGGAGGCTTTGACTGGAGCTTTTAGGTTGAGGATGCATCTCCAAACCAAGCACTGATGGCAGATCATGAAGAAGTCAAGGTATTGGAACATCTTTGTACACCTGAATGTATTGCTAAAGTTAACAAATATAGATCCTAACTTAGAGATGAGATCTGATCTTGAGTCCTTAAACATTTTAAAAGTTGATTTCAAAAGAGCTGAAAATGATTATCATTTTAACTCTTAAGCATGAACATACCAACTACAGGACTCAAATAAAAGATCTCAACACTAAGTTAACTAAATGCCAGGCTGAGCTTGTGATCAGCAAAGCTAGGGTAAAAAACATGTTCTTGAAGAAGAGACCTTCAAGAACATGATATCCTCATCCTTGCATGCAAAAGTTTGTTATCAGAATAAGCAGGGACTGGGATCTACTGAGATAGCTCCTCCACACACTCTATTGGCTATATTTCTCCAAGGTATGGAACTTGTGAAGATGACTTTCCTTCATAGACCCCATTGATGAAGAGGATGAAGAGGAGATAGTGAAGGATGATTCTGAGAAGAGTGAAAAATATCATCCTAAAAAGGGTCACTATTCTCCTAAGGAGAGGAAAAATCTAGGATGACCAAGTCTAAGAGGAAGAACTTGATCAGGAAAGCAAAGAGAAAATCAAAGAAGGCTCAAGAGATCAAGGCCGCTTTCAACTCTAAGCAGAAACAAGTGTTTATCTCTACAGGATTTGAAGTGGTGAAGGCTGAAGACTCAACTATGAACTCAAGTACCAGGAGTTCTAGTTCATGTCCAACTCATCCCAGCAAAGAGAAGAAGGCTGATCAGCTGTGTATCACTGCTACACAGCTTGAACCATCTAGTTCCAAGAGCAAGCCTCACCCTAAGAAGCTTGTTGCATTATCTGTGAAGATGAAGATGGATGTGGAAAGTGATCAAGTTCAGTCTTTCTCTCAAAAGAAGACTCTCAGAAGGAAGCAAATGGATTGCATCATGTGTGATAGTACTTCTCATCTTGCTAAAGATTGCATCTACAATCCTAAAAGTACTATTCACATGATCAAAGAGAACTTTTGAGGAGAAGAAGAAGAAGTAGCTTCAGAAGGAAAATCCTTTCCTTTCGGAAACTCCAAGGTGAAAATGAAGACAAGTGAAAACTTGCCTTCGGAAGAAATTTGGTCTCGAAAGAAAAGAATGCTTTCGAAGTACTGAAACCTGCTGCAGTGAAAGCAAGATCTTCCGAAGGTCAAGTCTCCAAAACTTCTGAAGTTCTCAAAACTTCCGAAGTATAGATGGTCAAGTCCAATCTTTCAAAGATGGTGTGGAAGATGAAGAAAGACCAAGTGACTGAAAGTTCTTCATCAACAATAGCTAATGATCCTCAAAGCTTGAACATAGGATCAGTTACTGTCATATTGTCTTCAAATCACTTTGATAAACCCAAGACCAAGGCTTGGCTTTTCCAAATGGGACAGATAAAGCCTGGCATCTTCGAGACTATGAGGAAGCTAACTGCTGGCTTCTCAGGGGTAGAAACATCCCTTGTTCCAAAAATATTAGAGCTCATTACTCAAGGTGACAACCTAGCAGCACCAGCTAGTGTTGAACCCACACCTTCTACTTCCCAACCACCAATACAGCCAAAAATAACCATCACCTACCAAAGAAAATCCAAACGAACCCCTGCACATGCTACTCAATTTGTACAGGCCCCTATATCATCACCCATACAGGAGGAAGTGGACATTGGAGCTCCTACTTCTCGTGCGGAGCAAACCACTCCCATCTCACCAATGATCAATGCTGAGGTTCCTCATGCTCAGCCTGATGAGCTCACAACCCCCACAACCTTAAGCCTTCACTCAGAGTCTCAAAACTCTAGTGAACAACCTTCAGGGGAAAGTTACCATCCCCAGCCTCTTGATCTAAACCAACCAATCCCAAACCTTGAATTCTATGATGATCAAGACAAGGGCTCTGTGAGTATCATGAGTCTCTCTTCTCCACCCCTGCTCAAGGTGAGATGAGTACTCTTGTTTCTCCCATGTCTAGCCCACATCATCCACCTACTGCTAAGTTGGATCTCCTTGAACTTGTTCAGGAGGTCCATATGGAAGAGGCTCTCACTTCAGCAAGTGATTACATCATTCAGACCTCAACCATGGCAACCCAGCCTCTTGACACTTCTCTTGAAGTTGTCATGATATAGGGGAAGCAGCTAAGAACAAAGTGCTAATGATGAGGAAGAAGACCTTGGTCCTATTCTCTCATCCCTCCATGATTCTTCTGATGAAGATGAGAGAAGTCTGAAACTAAAGGTGAAAAAACTGACAAAACATGCACCTATTTAGTATCAAAGATAAGTCACTTGGAATTTCAGGTGACTGTCTTACAAAGGAGGGTCAATGACTAGCAACTTGAGATCACTGATCTCAATAGCAAGTTAACTAAGAGACCACTCAGGAGAACTCAACCAGGTCCACAAGAACCTTTGGATGTGACAGACCCAGCCCTAAGCTCACCTATGCAAGAAGGTGATGCTACCAAAAAGGGGCAGAACGTCTAAACAATCACAGAACTTAGGAGTTCTTCATAGAGTATGGACATTGAGGATTCATCACCCTCACTTGCAATGATCCATACTCAACAACCTCCTTAAAGTCTACATGGATGTGGACCTACTTGCCCAAGTCTACATGGATGTGGACTCATTCATACAAAGTTTGTTTGAGGAACGTATTCCCAGAGTTATGCCTACCCCATCTCATCACTCTGAGAATCCAATCATGAGATGGAGGTATGACACTGGTAGAAGAACTCTTGTCATCTCTAGATCTCAGGGTCAACAAGAAATTTTCAACTTTTTCAACCTGAGCTTCTATGAGAGCATCCATCTGATTGATCTTCCACTAGTCAACCCAAGTCAAAATAGCCAAGCTGTAAGATTAGCAGAGAGGATTCAAGAAAGGGTGTTTGAAGAATACAAGCCGATGTCAAGACTATATAGATAGAGACTAGCAGGTAAGACTTTTGGTCAACTGGATGTTGAGGTGGACCCTAAGATTAGCTTCAAAGGAGAAGCCTTGACTGAAGGCCCAGAAGTTGAACCTGTGAACCTTGAGATAGGAACTTCTTCGGCACCCATTACCCTTAGTGAGACACCAGCTGGTGAAAGTGCTTCACAACCTCTCTCTGGCTAGAGCCTGACTGCTGAACAAGCAATGAAGGCCAAAGCTCTCTCCACCCTGAGTCACCAAGGCCTGTGAGTGACAAAGGGAAAAGGAAACTAACTTCTGTGGAGATTGAGGAGGAGGAAAAAGAGAGGAAGAGGAAGCTAAGGGGTGAAAGTTCAAAAGGGTCTCCAGGCTTCATGGAAGCTGCCATCAGGGCTGTCCCCAGGCCAAATACTTAGGATGATGAGTTAAGGGCAGCCAGGATAAACTACTTGGGGACCAGAAACTACAATGTTGATAAACTACTCCCTCTCCCCTTAGAAGAACTGAATGAACTGGCTGACAATGAATTGTCCAAGAAGAGGAAGGAGGCAGAGGATGTAGTATTACTCCTCAAGAAAAAGGAAGAAAGGAGACATAAAAGGCTCTACAAGCATGCTCCTACCCTCTCCCCAGTTCAAGAAAGTCAAGAGCCATCATCCAAAAGAGCCAAAAGAAGTCTGCTGACAGACAAAGGATGATGAGCTTCTTTTAAGCTGTATGGATTCTCTGGAAGGAGGCTTGGTCTAATGTTTCTATCCACTATGGATGAGCACATTAGAATGATCAAGCAGAAGATTAAAAAAGGAGAGCTTATTGACTTGTATTCTCCACCAAGTCCAGCTCAACCTAAGGTTGTCAAGGTTAAACCCCCTGAGACAACACAACCTGGACCTAGGGCTGAATCTCAGCTAACTTCATCTTCTGATCCATAACAGGGTCCTCTTCACTCTCCTTCTAAACTTGTGAGAGAAGAGAACCCACCTGAGAAGTGAAGCTTTGGTAGCATCAGCCTAGGGGGAGTTTGTTGGATCATATGAGGTTGATGCAACAAAAACAACAATTAGAGTATTTTGAAGTACAATTGAAGAATTCTTCCGAAGACAAAGTTGCTCTGTCAAAGACAAATTGAAGATCTTCCGAAGCTTAAGTATGAAGAACTTATGAAGGAAAACTAAGTCTTCCGAGACTAAGTACTTTTCCTTCTGAAGTATATGAAGAACTTTCAAAGGTAGAACCAAGTCTTCCGAGACCAAGTAGTTCTCCTTCTAAAGCATTCACACTTAGAAGATCCAATACAAAGTCTTCTGAAGAATGAAGTCATGAAGACTTGCAGAAGACTCGGAAGAAGTTGATTCTTCCGAAGTATAAATAGGCCTTGGAAGAATTTATTCTTCCGAAGCCATTTGCATTCGAAAGAATCAACTATGAACAGTAGACATAAGTATGGGTTGTCTGACATCCACTGCCAACTCTGATATATTGCATGGCGCTTTCCCACACCCATGCAATTAACCATATTATAATCCACTGTTTACCTTTATCAGTTAGTATAGTTACCATACTTAGTTGGTGACAAAAGGTAAGTCATGGACCTGTCATGACTACCTAACCTAGGATAATATTTTATCTTAGATACTTTACTTCTAGCAATGTAGTATTAGTCTAGTGGTAAATTCCAGCTGGTTTTCCAAGTATAACCGGCTGTAGGATGTAGTATAAAGTATCTCATGTCTTTTTATTTCTTAGTATGCTTCGTAACACTTGTAATAGAACTTGAGAGCAATATACAGCATCCTTAAAAACCATACTAGTCTATTCTTGTTCTTAGTTTTGTCCTAGTTACTTGTGTTCTTAGTATCATTACATAAACCCTGTTCCCCATTTGATCTGTTAAGTGTTCTAAAACTCTCCTCATTATGAAATTGATTGTATTGACCATACATTAAATGGTCCTGCAAGATTCTTGGAAAAGATTCCTTTCTCGTGACAAGTTTAACTTTTCGCAAAATTCTATTACACAACTATTCGCGCAGCAACTTGGTGCGAGAATATTATGCGAATAGTATGGGTTAAGACTGTCGCGTGAGAACTTTGAGATTCAAAGATTTTTTAAAAAAAGTTAACTCCTGATTTTCTGGAATGGCAAATCTGAAAAACATCGCCGCTACTCTTAACCTTGACAATGAGATCGGCACAAGTACAAAACCTCCAACACTTATCTTATCTTGATTGGGTTTACAGATTCGAGAACCGTGTCATTTACACTGAACGCCGGATGATACGGTCAATCAAGCAAGGATCGTACATTTCTGTGTATAACAATGACAAGGGAGAGTTGGTGCCTAAACCAGAACATTTATGGGATGAGGAAGATATGAAGAAGCTTGAGCTTGATGACAAAGCATATGCTGACATCATAATGACACTCACCACTGAGATAGCCTAGAAGTTTAAGGATTTCAGAAGAGCTAAAGACTTATGGATACGATGGAGGAACAGATCATGGGTAACAAGGACATGAGGGAAAAAGGATATGTTGAACCAAGAGTTTAACATGTTTAACCATGTACTGGGTGAGATATTGGAGGCTTAAATTTCTAGATTTGTTAAACTGATAACAAAATAAAGAGTGCAGGAATCACATTGGAGAATATCTTTGTTAACAAGAAGCTGTAAACTCGTTGCCTTACTCCTGGAACAACAACTACACCACAATCAAAAGAACAAAATTTGTTTACGATGTCTCTCAGCGATCTGATTTCCACTATCAAGTCATACGAGATGGTGAGAAACAAAGAGCTGCAAACCATTTAAACAACATAGGAGCTAAAGCAACTGCATTGTATGCAAAAATGGCTAGTAATCCTAATTACTATATCAGTTGTTCCTAATTATGTCAACAACAATCAGCCAACTCTGTCAATCTAAATGTCAAAGAAACATCCATGCCTCAGTTTCAAACCTCTCATCAAAACCAATTATCTCAAATGCAGCCTCAATCTCAACCTCAGGTTTATCCACACAATCAATCCTCATAACCCAATCAACAAGCTTTTGTTGTTAATTCCAACCCATCCAAGCAAATAATCCAAATTGCTAAAGAGCATCTAGCTCTATTCATAACCTTTATGAATAGCTATGAAGCTTTCATGGCCGGAAGACTCAGTGCACCCAACATCTTGGTTGATGATTTGCAACAAGTTAATCCTGATGATGTTGAAGAAAACAATATTAAGTGTTAGATGGCAATGGTGGTGTACCCCGCAAAAAACTTTCTAGGAGAACGGGGAGGAAGTTGTTCGGTTTAAACAACTCAAGCAATATAGGGTTTGATAAAACAAGTTTAAGATGTTACAACTGTGATAAACTAGGTCACTTCGCTATAGAATGTATTGAGGGAAAGACATTTCAAATTGATAGTGGCAAGAAGATGGTGACTATGGAGGTAGAATCAAAGGGGGATAAGGCAAGCTCTTCAAATAACAAAGCACTGGTTTCTCAAACCATTGTAGAGTATGATTGGTCAGACCAGATGGAGATTTTGGATATTAAACTGTCTACCGCTTTGTTAGCTGAAACTCAGAATGGTGAAGAAAGTATTAAAGAAAACATGTTTGCTGAGTTTGTTTCTGATGATTTGATTAAGGGGATCTTTGCTGAAGAAGAAATTAAGAAGGTTGAATAGGTGCTTAACGAATCTACTGTTGAGACTACTCCAGCACAAACAAAGAAATATAAAGATGGAAAGGAAGGAAGTAAAGAAGAAGTTGTTGAGAATACTCTAGCTGTGGTTGAAAAGAATGTGAATGTTGTTGAGGAAACCCCAACACCTGCTCATGATGATATTGACAATGCTGTTGAGATTACTCCAGCAACTAAAGTAGAAGAGAAAGTTGTTTTGAAAGCATTCATGGTAAACGACATACCAGAAGAAACGAATAAGCATGAAGACACAGATAAGGTATACACTAATCTTATTCAAATACATGTGTAGAAAAGATTTAAAGATACAGAGTTCACAACGAACACTTGATCTTGTAAGTTGAAAAACTTCAATATCAAGCTCGTAAATATAAAAATGATGAGAAAATTTTTAAAGAAAAGATAGAAGGATTAAACAAATCAATTTATTAATCAAAATTGAATCTTCATGATAAGGATTGTAACATCAATAATTTGAAAACACGTAATAGTAAACTATCTGTAGAAACCAACAAACTTAACAGGGAACTCTTATCCGCAAATTTGACGGTTTAAAAGTTTGAGTTATCTTCAAATACGATTGAAGGTATAATCAAGTCTCAAATGACTCAGAAAATTAATGGTGGTAAATGTGGAGTTGGATATTCTAACATCGCACCACCAATTAATCATGATTATACATGTTTACCTTCATCCATTACCACATCAGATGAAGAACAGACCTATAGATTAGGTTTTTAACCAAAATCAGACTTAATACCTCTAGTCAATGATACATTGACTGTTGATCCTATCATAAAAAATGAAATTAAAATTAATGATGATATTCTTTCGTAGAAAGCGTGAAGAGGGAAGGATTTGTTTAAGATTGGGAAAGTGATGATGAAATAGCTTTTATGGATAATAAAAGTTGTAATAAAAAATCTTCATGTAAATCATCACTTGGTATCAATAAAATTTCTGATGTTTTTGTTTCTACAAATGATTGTTCAAATATGTCTAATAAACAACAAAAATTAAAAACAAAGATTCTTCATAAAGACAATGAAAGAAAATGTGTTATAATATCTGTATCTAACTTAAAACTGATTTCAAGAATAGATTTGTTTCAAAAGGCAAAATAAATAAAGAAGATTATATCATTAAGGAAACAAATGCTTGTTTCTTTAAAAATAAATCTCCTATTACTGCTAACTCTGTGAAACAAGTTGTTTGTAGATCAGGTATATGGAAACTGGTCCCATTCCCGTACCTATAACTAAAAGGTTAAAGCTACTATCATGCATCATCGGATTCAAAAATGAATCAATCTGTCAGGAATGATACCTTATGCAGGACCGGTTAAAGGGTGGTCAATACAATCAGTCTCACAATGAGGAGAGTTTTAGAACACTTAACAGATCAAATGGGAAACTAAGTGTGTGTAAATGATACTAAGAACACAAGTAAACATTGAAATAGAACTAAGAACAAGAACAGAGTAATATGGTTTTCAAGGATGTAGTATATTGCTCTCAAGTTCTATTACAAGTGTTAGAAGCATAAAAAGAAATACAAGGACCTGAGATACTTTATACTACATCCTACAGTCGTCTATACTATGATAGCCAGCTGGAAACACTAATCTAGACAACAAGATCAATGTAGAGTCAAAGGCAGATTGCCTTTTAACTAGTGACTATGACATGCCATAGCTCACATCCTTTTGTATTATAAAAAGGATAACAGGTACAAAGTAGGATGTTAAAGACCCAAGACCATAATCTACAGTTTACAAAAGCATGGACTTTTCACCAACTTGTATAAGTTGGTGAGTCTTTAGAGTTGCAGCAGAAAGTAAGTCGGCTTTATGAAAAAGTAGATCAGAGAAAGCATGTCCTCTCTGTCTTTGGAAGAAATCAGTCTTCACAATATTTGGCTTTGGAAAACTTTGTCTCTAAAGCTTCAGAAGACTTCATCTTTGGCTTTGAAAGATTTGGACTTTGGCTTTGGAAGATTTTACACTTAGAATATTTTCTGTGGAGAGTGTAAAACTTCCGAAGCAACTTCTACCTTGTACATCAGTTCATGCATGCAGGAAGCTCCTTGGTTATTTTGGCTTCTTTGGTTGCATCAGCCTTCTAATCTTCTAATATAACCTTACAAACTCCCCCTAGGCTGATGCTACCAAAATAGAGAAGTTATTCGGATGTTGACAGACCTCATTAGGATCATGACCATACCTTTCTTCATCATCTGGTTAGGACCCCTCATAATCTCATAGTATCTTCTCATTTCATGGAGATCATGTAGAGGAAGATCAAGCATGTATTGCCAGAAATAGACATCTTGACCTCCTTGATGTCTATTGACATACCACCTGTCTGGATTAGCAGCAAAAGTCCAGGACAAGATGGGTCTTCTAGTTGCAAAAGGCTCCTCTTTGAGTTGGAGTTGGTTGAGTAGCCTCTTCTTGCACTACCTCAGGATGCTCTGACTTATCCTGAGGTGTAGAGGTGGATGCCTTGGTCATCTTCTTGGAAACACTCTTCATGTCATCCTTTTCCTCTTCTTTGAAGTCTTTAACTAAGAGGACTGGTCTCAACACCAGGTTGTTCTACTGTGTCTCCCTTAGTTGGGTTCTCTTCTCTCATAGGTCAGAAGGAGAGTGAAGAGAACCTTGCTTGATCACTCTAATATGCTCATCCATAGTGGATAGAGGCATTGGACCAAGCCTCCTTCTGAAGAATCCATACAGCTTCAAGAAGCTCATCATCCTTTGTCTGTCAGCAGACTTCTTTTGGCTCTTTTAGATGATGGCTCTTGACTTTGTTGAACTAGGGAGAGGGTAGGAGCATGCTTGTAAAGCCTTTTATGTCTACTCTCTTCCTTGTTCTTGAGGAGCAATGTTGTATCCTCAGCCTCCTTCCTCTCCTTGGACAATTCCTTGTTAGCCAGTTCATTCAGGTCATCTAAGAGGAGAGAGAGTAGTTCATTCACATTGTAGTTTCTGGTCCCCAAGTAGTTTATCCTGGCTGCCCTCAACTATTTGGTTAGGGCGCAGCCCTGATGGCATCTTCCATAAAGCCTGGAGATTCTCTTGAACTTTCTCCCCTTAGCTTCATCTTCCTTTCTCTTTCCTCCTTCTCAATCTCCATCAAAAGTCAGTTTCCTTTTCCCTTTGTCACTCACAGGCCTTGTGACTTAGGGTGGAAAGAGCTTTGTCCTTTATTGCTTGACTCAGCAGTCAAGCTCTAGCCAGAGAGAGGTTGTGAAGAACCTTCACCAGCTAGTGCCTCACTGAGGGTAATGTGTGCTGAAGAAGTTCCTATCTCAAGGTTCACAAGTTCTCTGGGCCTTCAGTCAAGGCTTCAGTTTTTAAGCTAATCTTAGGGTCCACCTCAACATCCAGTTAACAAAAGTCTTACCTGCTAGCTTCTGTCCATATAGTCTTGACATCAGTTTGTATTCTTCAAACACGTTTTCTTGAATCCTATCTCCTAATCTTGCAGCTTCTTTGTTTTGACTTGGATTGACAACTGGAAGATCAATCAGATGGATGCTCTCATAGAAGCTCACGTTGAGAAAGTTGAAAATTTCCTAGTTTACCCTGAGATCTAGAGATGACTAGAGCTCTTCTATCAGTGTCATACCTCCATCCCATGATTGGATTCTCAAATTGTTGAGATGGGGTAGGCATAGCTCTGGAAATACCTTCCTCAAACGAACTTTGCACGAGTAAGTCCACATCCATGTAGACTTGGGCAAGTAAGTCCACATTCATGTAGACTTGAGGAGGTTTCTGAGTATGGACCATTTGCAAGTGAGGGTGGTGAATCCTCCAAGTTCATACTCTGTGAAGAACTCCCAGGTTCTGTGATTGTTTGGACTTTCTCCCCCATTTTGGTAGAATCACCTTCTTGCATAAGTGAGCTTGGAGTTGGGTCTATCACATCCACAGGTTCTTATGGACCTGGTTGAGTTCTACGGAGTGGTCTCTCAGCTAACTTGCCCTTGACATCATTGATCTCAAGTTGTTGATCATTGACCCTCTTTTGTAAGACAGTCACCTGAGATTCCATGTGACTTATCTTTGAGACTAAACAGGTGCATGTTTTTGTCAGTTTTTGCACCATTAGTTTTAGACTCCTCTCATCTTCATCAGAAGAATCATGGGGGGATGAGAGAATAGGACCAAGGTCTTCTTCCTCATCACCAGCACTTTGTTCTTTGCTACTGGATTTCTCCTGCATCATGACAACTTCAAGTGAAGGGTCCAGAGGCTGGGTTGCCATGGTTAAGGTCTTAATGATGTAATCAGTTGTTGAAGTGAGATCCTATTCCATATGGACCTCCTGAACAAGTTCAAGGAGATCCACCTCAGTAGTATGAGGATGATGTGGGCTAGACATAGGAGAAACAGGAGTACTCATCTTTCCTTGAGCAGGGGCAGAGAAGAGATACTCATGATACTCATTGAAGCCCATGTCTTCATCATCATAGGATTCAAGGTTTGGGATTGGTTGGTTTAGATCAAGAGGCTAGGGATGGTAACTGTCCCCTAAAGGTTGTTCACTAGAGTTTTGAGTCTCTGAGTGAAGGCTTAAGGCTGTAGGGGTTGTGAGCTCATCAGGCTAAGCATAAGGAACCTCAGTACTGATCATTTGTAAGATGGGAGTGGTTTGCTCCTAGGGAGAAGTGGGAGCTCCAGTGTCTACTTCCTCCTATGTGGGTGATGATATATGGGCCTGCACAAACTGAGTAGCATGTGCAGGGGTTCGTTTGGATTTTCTTTTGTAGGTGATGGTTATTTTTGGCTATATTGGTGGTTGGGAAGTAAAAGGTGTGGGTTCAACACTAGCTGATGCTGCTAGGTTGTCACCTTGAGTAATAAGCTCTAACATTTTTGGGACAATGGTTGTTTCTACCCCTAACAAGCCAGCAGTTGGCTTCCTCATAGTCTTGAAGATGCCAGGCTTTATCTGTCCCAATTGAAAAACCCAAACCTTGGTCTTGGGCTTATCAAAGTGATTTGAAGACAATGTAACAGTAATTGATCCTATGTTCAAGCTTTGGGGATCACTAGTTATTGTTGATGTAGAACTTTAGTCACTTGGTCTTTCTTCATCTTCTACACCATCTTTGAAAGATTGGACTTGACCTTCAACACCTTGGAAGTTTTGACAAACTTCGGATGTTTTGGAGACTGGACCTTCGAATGATCTTGCTTTCACTACAGCAAGCTTCAGTACTTCAGAAGCATTCAATTCTTTCGAGACCAAATTTCTTCCAAAGGCAAGTTTTCACTTGTCTTCTTTTTCACCTTAGAGCTTCTGAAGGAAAAGATTTTCCTTCCAAAGCTATCTCTTCTTAGAAGTTTTCTCTTTGATCATGTGAATAGTACTTTTAGGATTGTAGATGCAATCCTTAGCAAGATGAGAAGTGCTACCACACATGATGCAATCCATTTGCTTCCTTCTAAGAGTCTTCTTTTGAGAGAAAGATTGAACTTGATCACTTTCCACCTCCATCTTTATCATCACAGATGATGCAGCAAGCTTCTTAGGGTGATGCTTGCTCTTGGAACTGGATGGTTCAGGCTATGTAGCAGTGGCACACAGCTGATCATCCTTCTTCTCTTTGCTGGGATGAGTTGGACATAAACTAGAACTCCTAGTACTAGAGTTCATAGTAGAGTCTTCAGCCTTCACCACTTCAAATCCTGCAAAGATAAACACTTTTTTTTGCTTAGAGTTGAAAGTGGCTTTAATTGATCAAGTTCTTCCTCTTAGGCTTGGTCATCCTAGATTCTTTACTCTCCTCAAGAGAATAGTGACCCTTTTTAGCATGATCATCTTCACTCTTCCCAGAATCATCCTTCACTATCTCCTCTTCATCCTCTTCATTAATGGCGTCTATGAGTGGAAGCTCATCTTCACAAGTTCCACACCTTGGAGGTCTTACAGATAATAGAGTGTGTAGAGGAGCTATCTCAGTAGATACCAGTCCTTGCTAATTTTGATAACAAACTTTTCCATGCAAGGGTGAGGATATCATGTTCTTGAAGGTCTCTTCTTCAAGAACATATCTGCCTTGGCTTTGCTGATCACAAGCTCAGCTTGACATTTAGTTAACTTAGTGATGAGATCTTTTCTAAGTCCTGTAGTTGGTATGTTCATTCTTAAGAGTTGAAATGGCTTTCTCAAAATCTTTCAAGACTTAATTGCTTTTGGAAGAAAATTGTCCTTCAAATACATGTAGGTACTTAGAAGCATATTTAAGCTTTGGAAGATATCTCAGAATTTCTTTCAAAGGTAAATTTCTTATAAGTAGTTATTTGATTTGAAGACATAATTTTCTCCTAAAGACAACTTGAAGTCTTCTTTTTTAAGTTTGTAATCATGTTTAGATCTTTTGAAATCAGCTTTTAAAATTTTTAAGGACTCAAGATCAGTTCTCATCTCTAAGTTATAGGACCTGTATCTATTAACTTTAGCAATACATTCAGGTGTACAAAGATGTTCCAATACCTTGGCTTCATCATGATCTACCATCAATGCTTGGTTTGGAGATGCATCTTCCACCTGAAAGCTCAATCAAAGCCTCCTTCTTCAACAGCAACTACGGCTTGTTGTTTTGGCTTCTCATTCTGGTGAGCTCCTTCAGTGTAGTTTGGCCTTGTTTGTGCTTGCCCACCATTTGACCTTGGTGCCTTGACTCTCTGGAAAAGTGTCCCATTTGGTTACAGTTGTGACACTTCACTTTTCTTTAATCAAGCCCAAACTTTCCACTGGTTGCATTACCAGAAAACTTCCTCCCTATCCTCTTGCTAAACTTCATGGCTCTATGAGTGAGAAGAGCCATTTGCTGGACTATTTCCATGTACTTCAGATCATTTGGATGGATACAGTCCAGGTCTTCAAGGGTAAAGAAAAAGTTGCATGTGCTTTCATCAATAGACAGAAAGACTTGTGAAAAGCTTGTCTCTTGGAATGGGCTTCCTTGGATGTAGCACTCTCTTGGTGTCTCTGGGAAGGTGATGAAAGGACCCTTTTATGAGTTGTCAGGGTAGCAGATGATATGATGTTGTGGTTCTCTGCAATCCCTTCAACCATATGAAGGGTTGAACTCTGCTGATTGTTGAAGTTACCAGATGGATTTTGCATGTTCATCTCCATCTGGTAGCCACTAAGGATACCATACAACTTAGTAAGAGTAAGGGTCTTGAGGTTCTCAGTCCTCTTAATGACCACACAATAGTGTTTCCATTGTCTGGGAAGAGAGGACATGAACTTCCTCACAATGTCCCTATTCTCAAGAGTTACTCTAACATCCATTAGAGTATCCACAATCTCAACATACCTAAAGTATTGTTGAGTCATGGTTTCACCTGTTTTGAAGGTGAAGTTCTCAAACTACTGCTTTAAGAGGTTCTTCTTGTTTTCTTTTGCTTCATTTGACCCCTTATACATCAGCTTCAGTGCATCCTATAGTTGCTTGGTAGTTTTGCACTTCTTGAAGCCTCTATAGATAGGGTTTGGAAGAGCAGTTTAGAGGGCAGTCATGGTCTTCTGATCTATGTCAATCTTCATCCAGTCTTCATCAGAACAATCAGCCACTTCCTTTTGTATGATACCACCACCAGCAGCAGCTGAAGAGGTGGATGGTACATGAGGTCCATGGACAACAGATCCCCAGATCCTGAAGTCTTGAGACTTGATGAAGCCTTCCATTCTTTGGCACCAAGTATCAAAGTCATCAGGAATGATCAGTGGAGCCTTTGTCATAGTACCGGTTTCTATATCAACCTTTATGATAGCTGCCATTTGAGATATTTAGTGTTTTGTCAAACTGAAGGGATTTAAGATGGTAAGATCTTACAATCAAGAGCCTAAAAAGCTCTAATAACAATTGTAGGACCGGTTAAAGGGTGGTCAATACAATCAGTCTCATAATGAGGAGAGTTTTAGAACACTTAACAAATCAAATGGGGAACCGGGTTTGTGTAAATGATACAAAGAACACAAGTAAACATTGAGATAGAACTAAGAACAAGAACAGTGTAATATAGTTTTCAAGGATGTTGTATATTGCTCTCAAGTTCTATTACAAGTCTTACAAAGCATAAAAAGAAATACAAGGACCTAAGATACTTTATACTACATCTTACAACCATCCATACTATGATAGCCAGCTGAAAACACTAATCTAGACAACAAGATCAATGTAGAGTCAAAAGGCAAATTGCCTTTTGACAAGTGACTAGACATGCCATAGCCCACATCTTTTTCTATTATAAAAAGGATAACAGGTACAAAGTAGGAAGTTACAGACCAAAGACCATAATCTGGAGTTTACAAAAGCATGGACTTTTCACCAACTTGTATAAGTTGGTAAGTCTTCAAAGTTGTAGCGGAAAGTAAGTCAGCTTTATGAAAAAGTAGATCAGAGAAAGCATGCCCTTTCTGTCTTTGAAAGAAATCAGTCTTCACAACATTTGGCTTTGGAAGACTTTGTCTCTGAAGCTTCGAAAGACTTCATCTTTGGCTTTGAAAGATTTGGACTTTGGCTTCGGAATATTTTACACTTAGAATATTTTCTGTGGAGAGTGTAAAACTTTCGAAGCAACTTCTACCTTGTACATCAGTGCATGTATGCAGGAAGCTCCTTGGTTGTTTTGGCTTCTTTGGTTGCATCAGCCTTGTAATCTTCTAATATAACCTTATACCTTAATTCTTTTGGACTTAGCTAGAAATGTTCTTAAGGAAAGAAAGATTTGAAATATTGTTAAAGAATCACAAGGCCAAGGAAATATTAAAGCCAAATTCTATGATAAATTTGGTGGTTTTCATAAACAGTTCATGAGAAATACACAAGAGCCGAATGCGTATCATAAAATGTGTTGTTATGTGTATGGCAAGCCAAATCATATGGCTAGAAATTGCATTCATCAACATCAACTAACAAGCAAACAAGGATATCATAATTCAATTTCAAGTAATAGAAAACAATTCTTTTTAAATACAAGATTCAAAAGGAATACAGATCGGTCAAATACTTTTATTGATAAAAGAAATGTTCAAATTAAATCTAATTTGCATAGAGGATATTCAGTCAAGAAATATTTACATGTTGATGGTAGAAATTCTATCCCAGTACAAAACACATAAGAAAACGGTTATAAACTTGATTAAACCAATTCAAAGGTGGAAGATCAAAGAAAAACAATCAGAGCCTGATATTGTTAAAGACTATGTTTTCAATGATAAAAGAGATATGATATTAAAATCAGTATCATATTTCGATGATAACAATATGCTCAAGTCTACAATGGCTTGGGTTCCTAAAATTGAATAATCTCCTTCATATGTGTAGGAACAACCAAGGTAAGTTATCAATAGTGTTTGGCATGTTGATAGCAGTTATTCTCGACACATGACTAGTAATATATCACTATTAAAAAATGTACAATCTTACAACATAGGATATGTTATTATTGCCGGAGATAAAGGTGGTAAGATTACAAAGAAAGGTACAGTGTCTAACGGTGTGTTAAATTTTGATGATGTCAATTTTGTTGAGGAACATAAACATAATTTGCTAAGTGTCTCTCAAATTTATTACAAAAAGTATTCAACACACATCACTAATAAAGAATGTCTCATTTTAAAACCTGGATTTGCAATTCCTGATGAATGGATTCTTTTAAGAACACCGAGAGACAAAGACACATACTTACTTGATATGAATGGTTCACATTCATTTATAACTATGTCTTGTTTGTTATTAAAAGCCTCGAAAAATGATTCAATATTATGGCATCATCAACTTGGCCAGGTCAACATCAAAAACATGAACAAGTTGGTTAGAGGAAATAATGGTGTGGGCTTAACTTTGAAAGAATTTCAACTTACTAAACATTTTCTATCATGTTCAAAAGGCAAACAACATAAAATTCCTTGTAAACCAGTTTCTCATACTAATATTAAATTAATTCTTCAACTGTTACACATGGATATATATGGTCCGGTAAGTGTTTTGAGCTTGGGACGTCATGCATATTGTTTGGTTATTACTGATGATTTTTCCAGATTTACTTGGGTTTTATTTTTAGAAACTAAGGATGAGACACCTTATTTGCTTATAAAGTTCATGAACTAGTGGAGAATCAGACTGACAAATTCATCAAGTGCATTCGAAGTGATAATGGAATGGAGTTTCGCTATCATATTTTCAATGAATTTTGTGATACAAAGGGGATAGGTAGACAGTTCAGTTCTACAGAAATTCCACAACAAAATGAAGTTGCTAAAAGACGAAACAGAACTTTAATTGAAGCAGTTAGAACATTGTTATCAACAGCCAAATTACCTTCTTTCTTTTGGGCTGAAGTTGTTAACACGGCATGTTATGTTTAGAATCGTGTCTTAATCAATAAACAACAAAACATTACTCCTTATTAAATATTTTTAAGCATAAACCTAAAGTCAAATATTTTAAAATGTTTGGAGTTGTTGTATTTTGTTACACACTTCTGATTCTAAATCAAAATTTGATGAAAAAGCAGATGAGTGTTACTTTGTTGGAGATTCAGCCAACAAAGTTGCATATAGGGTTTATAACAAAAGGTCAAAATAAACAATTGAGTCATTTGATATAGATTGGTATGAATCTAACAAAACAGATGCAGGATCTGCTCCTTCATGGTTATATGATTATGCTTCATTGTTTGAAATGTTTAATCAATCTTCTGTTGTATCTACAGCTAATCCACCTTTATCATCATCCATTCAAGATTGTTTTTCTGATAATGTTGGATATATTTCATCTTCAACTACAGGAAGAGTTTCAGACAAAACTTCTTTTTCCAATATGTCAATTGTTCAACAATCAGTTTCTGATCTGAATCAAGCTTCTAAACCTGAATTGACTCCAATTTATTCAAAAATAGAACAAGATACATAAAATAATGATCCAAGTTCATCTTCTACACATAATGATCCAATTGATACAATTCAAGTTCCATTTGAAGATTTATCAGTTGATAATAATATTCATCAATAGGAACATATTATGTATCAACCTGAAGGAGGAATCACTGTTGATGAACCTCTTGGCCATATGTCTAATTTAGACAAAGTTATTTCTGAAGATCCCATTCCTCAGTTAAGAATTCATAAAGATCATCCAACTAAAGCAATCATTGGTCCGTTATCACAATGTGTTCAAACTTGAAGTCTATCCGGAGAAACAAATACATGTTTTATCTCTCAAATTGTGCCAAAAACATTGTTGGTCCTTATGATCGATATAACAGTGCAATTGCTGAATAAACTTAGAAATCCCATTGAATCAACACAATACTCATAATAACATAATGGATAAGTTTCGAATCTATTCAATAATCACCAAACAAAGGCTCAAAAGTAATGACAAATAGGCTTCCAGCTGAAAACATAGAGTTGCAACAATAATATTTTAGTATTGGGGTTTTGCAAAAACTTGCTTACAATGATAGAACATGACAATATATAAGCAGAGTTAGTTTCGCTGATAGTTTTAGCGAAACTGTCTTGACCATCAACTAGATTCACCCAGCAGCGAAATACAGTTTCACCGGGTGACCTAGGACAACTGGCTACGAGCGAAACTGTAATTTCGCTCATAGTTTTTTTGGGTCAGTGAAACTATACAAATACAAAATACATGGAAACATACTAACATTCAACCTATTACATAAAAGACAAAATAATCCTAACAGCTATGGTGAGTCCAACCTATACTAAATCGTTAAGACTCCCCCTAGGTTGGACCTCCCACTTGATCTTCTCCTTCATCTTCCACTTCCTCAGCAGCTTTATCTGAAGTTTCCTGATCAGCTCCAGCTGTACTCTCTTCCACTCCCCTTGCACTGGCCTTTTCAAATATTCTTGTCATCTCCTTCACATCCATCCTTAATTCATCAGCTTGAAGTACTTTCTCTGTAAGCTCCCTGACTTCAGCCCTGACACCACGAGCCTTGTTAGCTGCCCTCATGAATAGGCTAGCTTCATTCCTCGTTTCAGCTCCGGCTCTGGCTTTGATGTGATTTTCACACAAAACCACCAAATCTTCATCGCAAAAAGAGAATACTTCCATAGGATCAAATAGTTTAATTCTTCTCCACCCTTCAGTCTAATCACTGCTTCCCCTGTATTATTATCATAGAACCGCTTCTTAATTTTTTGTAATCTTAGGGGAAGTGTATTGGGCACTCTCACTCTATTAACAGTTTTGGCTGGCTTGAGCTTCAACACAATCTTGCCCTTTCCTGTAGCCTAATCTAAATCTTTCTTTGATCTCCTCCTTTCAGTTTTCATATACCCAAATGCCTTAAAATTGTCCTTAAGTCCCTTTCGTATCTTATTCTCTAGTACAATTGCCATCTTTCTTAGGCTTGAGTCTATCAAGGGAATCTCAGCTAACCTTCTCAAATCCTATCTTGGCAAGGTCTTGAATGTCATCCTTTTATGTAGATATGAGATTTCCCCTCCTCTTCTTTTAATCATAAACACTTTCAATTCATGATTATATTTCCAACTAACTATCTTCTTGTCGGATTTCTTCCTACTTGGTTCAGTTATGTTTTGAAATAACGGAGACGGTTGTTCTGGTTCTTCCTCCTTAACGAACCAATCCTCCTTGTTCAACTCAAACACATCTCCTTCGATAGAACTCCTCTGAGCCACATCATCATTGGACACTTATCTAGTTCATAGAATTCAGGCTTAGAGTCGTAATCAACCAACAGTTCCTCATACTCCTCTTCTTCATCTAACAGATTTAGCTCAGCTTCTTTCTGGCCTGCTCCGTATACTTCTTCTCTAAATACTTCATCACTAGTCAAATTAGTATTTATATCAAGCCCCAAATCTATAAACTCTGCTTCAACAACCCCATCCTCATCTCCTACAACACCTCCTACATCACTTCCTTTCTCAACTCCAGATCCAACAATATCATCAACTCCAACATCAGGATAACCATCACCACTGCCACTAGCACCCGCTCTACCAACACCAGCATCACTTGCATCAACTCTAGCTACACGTGTGTCTCCTCCGATCCAAGTTGAACTCCCTATTTTCAAAAAGGAATACTTAGACGTATCAGTAAGATCATCTATCCCAGCTTGAGTTAACTAGTTGGGTAGACCAGCATTGGCTTTCAGCTCATTCACCTCCTTGAGTAGTCTTTTGATTAAGTCTTGTTGATCTACCATCATTTTCTTGATGCTCTCCATTTCCTTATCTTTCTCTTTCTCTCTCAATTCTTGATTCACCAACTTTGTCTTAATCATCCCCAATTCATTTGCCAATGAGGTATTCAAATTTTGAATAACATCATGATCTAGCTCTGACCTTGCATCCCTTCTTTTAGGGGGTTCAGAAAAAGTTTGTTGTTTGTGCTTAGTTCTTCATTCAGCAACATTTGTAGGTTCACCTTGATCAGCTTTCTTTTCGTTCTCCTCTCCCTTTGAGTCTTAATTCCTCCTCCACTTCGTCAATTTCTGCTTCCAAATTATACTCCTTCTCCTTTGCATATCTTTTTCTTTTCTTTATTGCCTCATCTTGCTTCTCCTGGTTCTCTTCAGCATTCTTATTTTCATTTTCAATTAATCTCTTGATGTAATTCCATCTCTCAGCAGAGTACATATTTTCCAAAAGATATGTTATCTTCCCGCTAAAGTCATGTCTCCCTACTGAGCAATCTGCAAATATTCTTGTATTCATTTGCACCAGTCTATTAATTTCTCCATGTCTAGGCAGATCTGACTTCAAATCATTAATCAACATCTGTGCAAACCTTGGATATAGCAACCACTTATCCCTCCTTTCCTATGATCCAAGCACACAATAAATATATGGGCAATGTATCTCCATTCCTTAGATAAGAGGGACTCCTTGATTTCTTTCTTTGACCCAAAAGACGGTCCCTCATACCCAATGCTTCTAAATGCATTTAATACTTCTGCATCAGACATTACCACCTCATCCCCACAATCTTCCTCTAGCTTCAATACTCTTGCCACAGTCTCAACAGTAATAACAAAGTCATGCCTAAGGACTCTAGTAGTAATCCGATGTGGATTAGACCTAAGGTCATACTCTGCAGTTCTTCAAAAGTCTCTTACATGAAAATCATAGATCGTGGGCATGTGAGATATAGCATAACTGATTGGGGACTGCTTCAGCCACTTAATGCAATCTCTAAAGCTAATGGTCTTTGGGTTGTTATCATCCAATAATGCAACAATGTTTGTTCTCTTAGCAAACTTTAGGATTGCCATCTTAACTGAAAATTAAACAAAAATAGGTTCGTTAAAACATTAAAGTATGAATAAACAATGAAATAAACAAAATACAAGAAAATGCAGAAAGTTCAACAGTTTTGCTGACAAGTGAAACTGTAGTTTCGCTAGAGGCACAGATTAATAGTTTCGCTGCTAGTTTCGTTCAAACAAAAGTATAGATTCGCTATGACACAGGCACAAACTCATGTGTGTGAGCAATTCTATAGTTTCGCTGAGGATGAAATTATAGTTTTTACAGTAGAGAAATTGTAAGTTCGTTGAGACCCTGACACAGAATCATGTGCCTGAGCGAATCTATAGTTTCGCTGTAACTATCCTTGCGAAACTGTCAAGTACGCTTGAACAGCATGACTGGGTAATTTCGCTCAGAACACTTGAACTTTCGTTCAGATTGGCTGGTTAGTTTCGCAGTTTCACTGAACGAATCTGTGAAACTACCGACCCAGCGAATCAACCTAAAACTAAGGTCCAATGTTTAAAACCTTAACAAATGCATAAGAACTGGTTCGAAACACCCACCTAAGCACTTAGAAACAATTAATCGCTACGAAAATCGATTTAGAAGAATATGGGTGTGAATGCACAGAGAAACTAGGATTTACTTTCGCCAAACAAGTGTGTGAAACTGATTTCACACTGTGCAATATATAGACACTAGTTTCACTGGCAGCGAAACTATAGTTTAGCTCGGCATTACAGATGAAGTCATGTAGCCCAGTGTAGAGCGAGTTTGCCGGCGAATCTATAGATTCGCTTAGCGAAACAACCAGCGAACTAAGTTTCGCTGGAACCTAACACTTAGTAAATTTTTGAAAATTTTTTGAAAATTTTATATATTTAAAAATAATAATAAAAAAATAAATAAATAATTATAAAAAATTAAGTCTTATATTTACAAAAACTTTCATGAAAAGCTTCTTCACCCCATAATACCAACATAAACAAAATATGAATAATAGAAGATTAAAATAAAATAAAATAATATTGAAATAAGAAATAAGAGAAAAATTAAGAATAAAAGGATATAGACACTTCTTTTTCAAGAAATTATTCTAGAGAGTCAAAGATTGGCGGGATTGCTTATATGCTTGTTCTTTTAAACCCATGCCTTATTCTTTTCAATGTGTAATCTACAGCTATTTTTATCATGTTTTGGTTTAATTTTAGAAACTTTAATGACTTGGTCCCCACAAACATTTGGCAAAGTACTTATCTTGTCCTCATGGTTTATTGAGCAATATGATTAACTTTGCTTGAATTTTCTTTTGAGTTTTCAACAATGATATTAATTTAAAATCACTATGCCTTTATTTAGGGAACCGATGATGAGAGCTCTAGGTCTACACTTACGTATAACAGAGGAGATGACCATCTGAACTTGCTGTTGAGAGCTTTAGGTCTATACTTACGTATAACAGAGAAGATTATCAGAATGTGCTGATGAGAGCTCCAGGTCTATACTCACGTATAACAAAGGAGATCATCACTCCAGGTCAATGTTCATACATAGCAAAGGAGATAAGCACGAGATATATCTCTGAAGAGCTAATGAGAAGTTTCAATTCATAGACTAGGTGATAAGGAGATTTTGGGAATATCAAAGCAGAGATTTAAAACTCTCAACCCATTTTTGACAAGGAATTGTAACTTTGTGCAGGCCTAAATTTCAGGAGGATAATCCTTATCACCGAGTTCTTAAACTTTAATTTAGCTACATGATTGCTGTTTACTTCGTTTTCAGGCTGAGCCTACCATGCATATCCCAACACAAGGCTATTGACCTCCTTCAAACTTCTTTTTCCTGGGGTTCCTGAAAAGACAAAATTGAAAAACTTAAAAGTTTAATCTTTATTCTCCCCCGAAATTTCTTTTTAATTGCCATGTTGTCACACCCCGGGCCCAAGGAGGGTGGGACGTCGCAGTCTAGCAAAATACATGGCAGCGGAAACTAACAACTCAACAGCACACAAGGAGAGAAATCACATGGTATTACATTTAAATAGCATACCCGGGCTATGAAAGTCTTGCTCAAACGTAAAATCAACACCCATTACAAATTATCCAAATTTATTACACAATAATTCCGAATGTCTAATATTGTTTTCAAAATCAAGTAATGCCATTTGTAGTCACGTTACTAAGCCATCATTAAGTGTCCATTACAATCCATACTTCATCAAGGGTTACCTGAAACATGCTCAAAAAGATTTTGTGTAAACTAAAAAGTTGGTGAGTTCAAGTGCTTAAAGTTCAAAAACAAAAGGACTCTTTAGAATCCATAAGTTAATTTTTAAAAAAAAAAAAGTATCACTGTTGTGGGGTCACAATCAACCCTCCACTCAGCCCCGACTAGCCTCTTCTAAACTTGTGTTATGCCGGTTACCCCATAGGGGAAACTGAGCCTCAAAGAGTGTACCATACCCGCTGAGTGGTACACCATAGTATCTTATAAAACCTATCATATGACACAAACGACCCCGCAGGATCTCAGTGTGGTACCCTTCCGGTTATGACGGAAGGCACTGTGCGTGGGGGATTCCCCAAGTAGATCTACCCATATAAAACAAGCGGTTCACACAAGAATTAATGATTATGATACAAGTAGGTGCAGGTTCTAACATTAGTCACAACATATAATAGCATCGCATAATACTACACAAATAACTTTTAGTTCAAACATAGCATGTTTCATCCCAAAATAGTAGTAAAAGGGGAACACTAAAACTCACCTTAGGTAGATCAAAGATTCTTCAGACACAGAAAGATTCAAGTCCTAGCACCCTATGAACAAGATACATGTAGTAAGCTATATGTTCTTAGGCTATTGGAAGTGTAGCTAAGGGTATTATATGGTCATAAGTTCACGTGGCTTCGATTCTTAGAAGTTTGCGTCAAAAGTTTTCTTTTTAGGAAAGTTGGGGTCTTGGCACGTGAATGACAAGTTTAAGATTCTTATAAATTTGTTTGCATAATAATAAGTTTATTAATATTTTCTTGTCATATGGTCACTGAAATTTAGTCATATTTACGGAATTTACACTTTAGTCCCTCAAGTTTCAAAATTTTACAATTTTTACCCCCAAAGTTGCATTCTTTCCATTTCTTGACCCAATATGGTCCTTATTAGTTCCTAGGGGTTTTATATTACTTTTAGGCCTGTTTATTTTTAAAAGAATTTTTTTTTGGTGTCCTTTGAGTAAAAGCCTCGTTTTTAAGATCTAACCCGTTAAAATCCGTTTTTACCCGAACCGACATTTTAATCCACTTTCTTTCAATTTCCCACCAAAATATTACCTTAAGGTCTTCTAACTTACTGAAATATCATAGATTTATAGGCCTTAGGCTTGTCACACCATTTTTAGTAATTTATCCAAAAATTCCCCCGGTTTAGGCTTATTTTAGCTACATAAATTCATAGAAATTACATATTAACCCAAAAATTCACCAAGTTAGGTTTTTAGCAATATAACACATGTTTTAAGTCCTGGAAATTTTAATACTTGCAACTTACTAAGTTTTTAGCCATTTTGAGAATTTCATCACCTATTCGGGTCACTAAATAAGCTCCTAATATTCATTATACCATACCAATCTACCTATTCTACAAATTTAAATAAGTTTAACATCATCAAACTACTGGAAAATAAAATAACCTCACGGATTTTACAATATTAATTAACAAGGTTATGATTAAGGTGCTTCTACACCATTTACACATGTGTAAACATAATAGTTCGAGTTCAAACATCCTTAAATATTTCTGTAACATTAAGTCTAGATTATTATAATGTTCAAAAGACATTTTTAAGTAGGTTTTAAGCATAGAATGGGGGTTGGTCAAGACAAGTGGTTAAATGGGTGCTTAAACACATGAAAAGGAGGATTTTCGGGTTCAAATCATGTGCACCAACTCATGATTTGCGAGTATTTAGAAGAATGTACCTTCTATGGAGTCGTGAGTCTCACAAAAACAGTGATATGGCTGCAAGATTCTATTTTAGGAACAAGAAAAGTGGGATTTATGGAAGAAAAATAGAGAAAAACTCAAGAAATAGTTTTGTTCGGGAACAAAATGCTTACACACTAGATGTCCCATGCTTTTGGGATGCTTTGGAGAGTATGAAGGCTTTGGGTTTGAGAGCTTGAGATGAAGCTTCCTGTCCTTGCAAGAATCTTGTGTGGTGACACTCTTTAACTCCTCTCTATAACCGGTTTTGCTCCTGCTCGGTGGGTGCTTGATGACACCTTCGGATTTTCCAATGAATATGGTGAAGAAGTCTCCGAGAAAGAGAGAGCAGAGAGGATGTTCGAGAAGAGAGAAAGAGTAAGATGGAGTGGGGGTGTTTGGTTAAGAAAGAAAGAAAAAAGAATAAAGGGGAGGGTGGCGGAGTGTGTAATCGGGTTTGGGAAATCAAGGGGAGGTGTGGTTGGGGGTGGGGTGGCCGAATGCATGGTGAAAATTCCATGCATTGGTGATTTGGTGGTGCACAATCTGGTCAAAAAGAAAAGTCTTCTAGAAGGATTCTGAAAAATTTCACAATGTTAAGTGTTCTGGAGATAGAAAAATTTTTGGGGCGCACAGTGCTAAAGCGCCAGCAAAGTGCCCAAACGCCCACTGCCAAAATGCCTGAACAGTACTCATGCACCTAAGCAGTGATAATACGCCCACTGCCAAATGCGCCCGCACAGTTCTAATGTGCATGAACAGTTCTAATACGCCTACTGCCAATGCGCCTGGACAGTGTTAATGCGCCCAAGAGAAATATACATGTGGAAGGCTTGGATTTAATTTTTATGTATAATTATCAGGGTAGATAGCCAATTAAGTGAATTTTCTAGCCTCAGTGAACTAGCTCTAGACTAAAGCAAGCCATAATTGGATCATCCAAGTAAAAATAAATCACAAAAACAATTAATCACAAAGGAAAGAAGATACATAAATGTAATAGAATACTGTAAATGAAACAATGCCAAATTAAACTTAAGTTTTTGATGTCCGACCTAGGAGTCAGTTGTTACATTCTCCCACCGTTTGGGAAATTTTGTCCTGAAATTTTAGTTTCAATTATTTTCTGATCTAGTGGGCTTAAAGAGGTGTAGATGCTCCTTTCTCATCACATCATCTCATTCCCATGTGAATTTGGGTCCTCGCCTAGAGTTCCATCTCACTTTAACTTTGGGTATACGGCTTCATCTAAGTTTCTGGACCAGTCGGTCGGTAATCTCTATGGGCTCTTCCACGAATTTCAACTCATTAGTGATTTTGGCATCCTTCAATGGTAATTCCAAGGCTTTTTCTACAAGGCACTTCTTCAAGTTAGACACATGGAAAGTGTCATGTACATTGCTTAACTCTTGGGGTAGCCTTAATTGATATGCTACCGGGCCAATTCTCAACAAAATTTCAAATGGTCCAATGTATCTTGGGCTTAGCTTGCCTTTCTTCCCAATCTGACTGTGCCCTTCCATCGTGCGACTTTTAGCATCACTCTATCACCCACTTGAAATTCCAGGGGCTTTCGTCGTCTATCCGCGTATTTCTTTTGACAGTCTCTGGCTGCTCTCATTTGTTCCTTAATCTTGAATACCTTATCCGTGGTTTCCATTACGATATCGGGTCCCATTATTTGGCTATCACCAATCTCATTCCAGCCCCTTAATGGTGATCAGCATTTTCTACCATATTAAGGCTTCATACTGGGCTACGTTTATACTCGCGTTGTAACTATTATTGTAGGAGAACTTTACTAGAGGAAGGTGGTTATCCCAACTTCCACTGAAGTCGATCGCGCAAGCTCTTAACACGTCCTCTAGAGTCTGAATGGTTCTTTCACTTTGTCCATCAGTTTGAGGGTGGTACGCAGTGCTTAGGTCAAGACGGGTCCCCAAAGCCTATTGGAGAGACTTCCAGAATCGTGAAGTGAAATGACTACCACGGTCTAAGATAATCGATAGTGGCACTCCATGTCTTGTTACTATTTCATCGATGTATAGTCACACTAGCTTCGGTAAACCGTAATCTTCTCGAATAGGTAGGAAGTGTGCTGATTTGGTAAGCCTATCCACTATCACCCAGATTGCACCATGCCCTCGAGAGGTTCTTGGTAACTTTGTAACAAAATCCATCGTAATGTTATCCTATTTCCATTTAGGGATTTCGGGCTGTTGTAAGGTTCCTGATGGTTTTTGGTTTTCGGCTTTTACCATTGCACACGTCAGACATTTCCCCACATAGGTGGCAATGGATTTCTTTAACCCGGGCCACCAGAAGAGAATCTTTAAGTGTTGGTACATCTTTTCACTTTCCGGATGAACCGAATATCTGGATTTATGGGCTTCATCTAGGACTATCTCTCTAATTCCTCCATGTTTCGGTGCCCAAGTCCTTCCTTTATGCTTATACAATCCGTCATTACTCACTTCTAAATGTTTTTCCATTCCCGTTAGCATCTCCCCAAATAGCTTGTCCTCATTCAGGGCTTCCTTTTGCGCTTCTTTTAGTCTAGCAGTAAGACTAGTATACACGGTCATTCTCAGGGCACGGACATGAAGGGGTTTTTCCCTTTCCTTTCTACTCAATTCATCCGCCACAACATTTGCCTTGCCTAGATGGTAAAGAATCTCACATTCATAGTCGCTCAATAACTCTACCCACCTTCTTTGGCGCATATTTAACATCTTTTGGTCCATAATGTGTTGCAAACTTTTGTGATTGGTGTAAATAACGCATTTGGTTCCGTAGAGATAGTGTCTCCATATTTTGAGTGCAAACACCACCGCACCCAGTTCTAGATCATGAGTAGTGTAGTTTCTCTTATGCTCATTTAACAATCTAGATGCGTAAGCAATCACCTTGTCTCGCTGCATCAATACACACCCCAGCCCCTGACGTGAGGCGTCGCAATAAACTACGAAATCCTCAACGCCTTCCGGTAGGGCAAGGATAGGTGCGCTGCACAGCTTCTCCTTAAGTATCTCAAATGCCTTATTCTATTCCTTTTCCCATATGAAGGTTGTATTCTTTTTGGTTAGTGCGGTTAATGGTTGCACAATTCACGAGAAATCCTTGATGAACCTCTTGTCGCCAAACCAAGAAATTGCCTTATCTCGGTAGAAGTTTCAGGAATCTTCTAATTTTTAATGGCTTCTATTTTTGTTAGATCTACTTGAATACCTTCTTTGTTCACCACATGTTCTAGAAACTGGATTTCGCGCATCTAAAACTCACATTTGGAGGACTTTGAATATAACTGCTCATTCTTGAGCAAATCAAGAATTAGTCTAAGGTGCTTCTCATGCACTTGCTTGCTATGGGAGTAGATCAAAATATCATCAATAAACACAATCATGAACTTGTCTAGATACGGGCGACATACTAGGTTCATAAGATCCATAAATGCCACGGGTGCATTAGTCAGTCCGAAGGGCATGACTAAATACTCATAGTGTCCATAACTAGTTCTAAAGGCTGTCTTGGGTATGTCTTCTTCCCTTATCTTTAGTTGATGGTATCCCAATCTTAAATCTATCTTGGAGAAATAGCTGGCTCCTTGTAGTTGATCGAATAAGTCATCGATTCTCGGGAGGGGATAACGGTTCTTTATTGTAAGCTTGTTCAATTCCCGATAGTCAATGCACATTCGTAGGGTTCCATCCTTCTTTTTAACAAATAGTACTAGTGTACCCCATGGAGAAATGCTTGGTCGTATAAATCCTTTGTCCATCAACTCTTGGATTTGTAGCATCAGCTCCTTCATCTCAGGTGGAGTGAGTCGGTAAGGTGCCTTGGCCACTGGTGCAGCACCAGGCACTAGATCTATCTGGAATTCAACCTGTCTAGTTGGAGGAAGTCCCGGTAGATCCTCGGGAAATACTTTCTGGTACTCAGCCACCACCGGTATATCTTCGATTATCTTTTCTTCTCTTGCTTTCATCACATAGACTATGAAAGTGGAGCATCCCTTGTGGAGACTCTTGGTAGCCTTCAGGTGGGATATCATGGGGTATAGCCTGTTGCTTCTATCACCGTGGACCATTAGTGTACTTCCATTACATAGAGGTATTTTAAGCAAATGCTCATCACACACGATTTCAGCCTTATTTTTAGCTAACCAATCCATTCCCACGATGACATCAAATCCTCCTAATGTTACAGGCATCGAGTCTATCTTAAATGAATTACCCTCTAATTCTATCGTGCAGTCTTTGATGATTTCATTGGTTTCTATAATCTTGCCGTCAGCTAACTCTACCGTGTATGCATCAGTTAGGGTACAAGCTTCTAAATCAATCAAAGGCCTAAAGGTAGTAGAAACAAAACTACTTGTTGCTCCAGTATCAAATAAAACAGTAGCAGGGTGGTTATTTATGAGAAACGTACCGTTAACCACGTTAGGATCCTTACGGGCACCATTGGGATCCATTACGAATTCTCTTCCTTTGGGCTTGTTAGGCCTGGCGTCCTTATCCCTCGCTAGCTTGGGACACTAGTTCCGCATGTGTCCTGGATCCCCGCACTCGTAACATTGCTTCATGGGGTCATACGTACAATCTTTAATCAGGTGACCGGTTCGCTTGCACCTGAAGCAAGGCATCGGGTTGCATTCTCCTTGGTGGTGTAGTTTGCACTTGTTACAAAAAGGACTTGTACCTAAGTATAGTTTTCAGGCTCTTGCCCCCTGATCATCACGTCTTGTCCCTTCACCAGCCCTCCTGCTTGAGCTACCGCTATTGCCAATGGCCCTTTTAGCATCAAACCACTTTCTATTCTCGCTCGTCACCTTCTTCTTGTCCTTAGTCTTCCCCTGTTCTGTCCAACCAGCCCTACAAGACTTCCGTCAAGTTACCGGTAAGATCAACTGCTGCTTGGAGGGTTGTAGGCCTGGCAGATCGGACCATGCCCCGAACTCTGGGATGAAGTCCCCAGTTAAAACGGGCTACATCTTTTGATTCAGGTGTCACCAAGTGGGGCACTAGTCAGGACAGAGCTGAGAACCGATTGATGTATTCAGTGTAATTTGATCCTTTCATTTCCAAGCTCAGAAATTCAGCTTCCAGCTTCTCCAGTTGATTTATTGGGCAGTACTTGCTGGTCATCAATTCTCTAAACTCCGACCATTTCATGCGGCCGGCAGCATTTCTGCCTCGTGGCTGAACGACGATCTTCCACCACTCCAAGGATGGCCCTTTTAGAGATTGGGAGGCGAACCTGACCATGTGCTCAGTTTCGCACTCGCTGATATCCAGTACAGCCTCGATCTCGTCTAACCATCGGTAAATATCAATCACACCCTCGGTGCCGTAGAAATATTTTGGTTTGCATGCCATAAAAGTTTTTTAAGAACACCTGGTTCTTATTTCCTCAGCGTCCTCGGCGTTACCTTCATTGTTTCCAGATCCTTCATTTCCGGTTGTATTTTCCCGGTCTACGTTTATTTGAGCTACGATGGTGGGGATAGCATTGGTGATTTGCTGGGCCACCAGATTGGCGATCCTTTCATCATTGGCATTTTCTTCATGGGTGGTCCTTGGTGGAGTAGGTGGTCGATTTCCACCCTGGTTCCCGATGCGCCCAGCACCCCAATTCCTTCCACCACGCATTCCACGTATAGGCGGCATTCTGGTGTCAACATTGATAAACTCATTTAGTGTCTTATAAGATTTGTTTCAAGTATCTCGCTACATCGATTCGACTCCTATAGGTCGCTTCACCAAACACATGAGGATTCCTAAAATACATTATAAGTCATACATAGTTTCATTCTAATTCTTATAAAGTTAATTAACATTTTAAGGGGCAATCAAATTGGTTCCCTAGAATATAATATTGTATATTCCACTAGACAACCTGCAATAGATAAGGTAATATCATAAAAGAAAATCATGCATAGATAATTGTAGCAACCAACAAGCAAAATGTCAATAGTCTCATAGTATCATAAGTTGGAAGGTGCCATCACCCCCAAAATAATAATCATAGTATCTGAAATAGATAAATAGTTTCTCAAAAATAGTAGCATCATCTAGATAATCAAGTATCATCCCATCATTACTACCATTTCTTCTTCAACCACCCAAACCAGCCCGAACCTTTCTTTTTTTGCTCTTGTTCCAAGCGTTGGACACCATGAGACGCCACTAGTGCCTGGAACTGGGCGGACTGTGAGGTCCGCGTGGCGTGCTGTAAGGTTAGCTTGTGGCGCTAGATGGTCCTAAGGATGTTACTCAGTGTAGGTTCAGAAGGACCAAAATCGCTAGCTCAGCGGCTGGACTGAGAGTAGGGGTTTCCAGCTTGAACACTCGGGCCGTCATACAAGCTACACCTGGGAGGTATCCAGAACTCATCCTGTGGTTAGCGTCTGGGCGGTCCCATCATCGGAGGTGCTGGTGCGAGAGCTGTCGTAGGAGGAGGTGGAGGAGGTGGCATCCTGAATGAAATAGAAGCTCCAGTTCAAGTACCCTTACGCAGCCGGGTGATGACTCGAGCGCCCCTGTTCTCGATAGGTGGGATAGGCGAATGTGCAGGTGCGGTGACATGAGGTGAGTGAGAGCGGGTCCGGCTCCTCTCCCGGGATGTCGGGGAAGATTCCTTCGATGGCTCCGTGTCGTCGGATGTCACTGATATCCATCCTGGATGGCTGCTTCTCCTCATGTACTCCTCATACTGTGATAGGCATGTTGCCCTCCTGAGCCTTCCCACTGGGGCATCTCATCAACAGGGAATGCAGGCTCTTTACCGTTGCTTGCCATGATTCTCGAGTTCCTGTAAAATCATCATGAGTAATTTGGTTTCTCATAGCTCATGACAATAGTGATGATAGTATCTCATAATAGTAATTACAGCAGTAACGATGGTAGTAGTATCTATAATCAGTAATAATACAGGTTACAATGGGTACGAAGAAAAAGCTTTGTTGGACCAAAAGAACCAATGAGCCTGATCAGAAAACCTTTAAGTCCCACGGACATTACAACAACTGAAGTTGTCTGCAACAGCTGAAGACATCAGCTGATAACAAGGTCTGAAGACAAAGTCTGAAGTGAAAGAGCTGAAGACAAAGTCTGAAGTGAAAGAGCTGAAGACAAAGTCTGAAGACAAAAGCTGAAGACAAAGACTGAAGACCAAGTTTCAGATGATTGTCACAACAGCTGAAGAAGACCTCTTCAGTAGTTGTGATGGTTTCCTTTCAGTAGTTGTAGTTTCCTTTCAGTACTTGTAGTTTAGTAGTTTTATGTTTCTTCGTGTACTTAGAATAATCTGAGATGTTCTCAGTTGTTGTGAACATTCTCAGTAGTTTGCTTACTTTCAGTAGTTTGTAATAATTCTGTTAGATGTCACTATCAAGTGACATCAGCAGACGTCACATTCCTATATATAAGGAATGTTGACCTAATTGTAATCGGTGCAGCTTAGGAAAACCTAGCAGCCGCCACACCGAAGCATGTGTGCATGAATGTTATTATCTCTTTGCAGAAAACCCTATATCTATATAACCGTGTACTGTTCCATTGAATATTTATTGTGTTCTTGCTATATTTGCTTAATTCTTGCTCTAATTCCGCTGTGATTCAACTCTAATTGATCAAACTTAGATCACTGATCCTAACAAATGGTATCAGAGCAGGTTAATCATTGATCGGTTTAACAATTGATCATTGAAACTGCTATTTTGATATCTATAGTTTGATCGAATTAGCATATGTGCAAGAACTGGTTATAAAGATTGATTTTCTGCTGCTTCTGGTTATTTAATTTGAGTTTCTTCTTGGTTCTTATTGAGTTTGTTGTGTTTTTGTGCAAAATCTTTTGAAACTTGATTGATTTGGTTTGAATCTGAGAATGACTACTCCATCTAATGATCCTCACAATACTGGCTCCTCAACCAAGCCTCCGATGCTGGTTAGGAGTGAGTATAACATATGGCAACGAAGAATGCTCCATCACCTGTCTGTTAACAGTTCAGGTTGTTGGACATCTGTGGTTCATGGTCCACACAAGCCTATGGTGAACAATCCGGAGACCAATCAAATGGTTCCGAAGAAGAAGGAGCAATACTCAGATGAAGATCGTAAACTGTTTGAGATTGATGCTAAAGCCCATGGAATTCTGGCCATGGCACTGCCGAATGAAATCTATTCTGGGCTTATGCATCATGAAACTGCTCATGACCTCTGGAATGCTTTGAAGGAACAATTCGGAGGAACTGATGAGGTCTTAGCAAACAACAGAGAAATCCTCGCCCAACAATATGAGACATTCTCTCATAGGAAGGGTGAGACACTGACTCAACAGTTTGAGCGTTTCTCCTGCTTGATCTCTGAACTGAAAATGGTCAAGCAAGAGTATACTAACAGCCAGATGAACAACAGATTCCTCAGATCACTGCCTGAGAGATGGGACACATACACCATTGTCCTACGCTCCAGTGCAAATCTGGATAGCCTATCTCTCACCCAACTCCATGGGAAACTGCTTACATTTGAAAGAGAGATAGAGCAGAAAAGGAAACTGGCATCATCAGGAAAGCTCTCTGATGACTTTGTACCAGGTAACACTGCCTTGGTCGGTCATGAGTCAGAATATGCTGGATCAGAAAGTCATTATGATGAGCATATAGATTTCTCTTCAAACAGTTCTGATCATGCATTTGTTGGTGTTGACAGTCATTCTGGGTGTAATAGTGATAATTTATGTTTTATCATGGATGATTTGCAAGGTATTGCTGATGATGATTTAGAAGAGATGGATATTTTGAGCCAAATGGCCCTGATCAATATCAGATCTCAAAAGTTCTACAAGAGAACTGGTAGGAAATTTCCAGGACTCTCTGGCAAAACCAAAGTTGGTTTTGACAAGAGTAAGTTGAGGTGTCACAAATGCCACAGGCTTGGGCACTTTGCAAGAGAGTGTAGATCAACTGGATCTAACTCCTCTGCACCCTTTGTGACCTTTCCAAGCAATAGTTCACAAAACAAAGGGCAACATCCTGCTAGTTCTGGTCATCACTCACAACCTCAATCTCCTGCATACTTTGTCCCTCAGGGTTCAATGCCATATCCTTATCCCTGCTATTATATGCCACAGCCAAATCCAGTTCATGTCCCTATAGCACAACAACCTCAAGCCCTACCTGAGCCTCAACCATCTCCATCACAATCTCAACCTCATCACAGCTTCTTCACACCAGGAGTTGTTGACTGGAGCAGCTTACCAGATGATCTTTCTGGTTTCAATGAGCAACTATCTGCTGGTGCTGGTCAACATGGTGGTGAACATCCTTTTGGGAATCTTGCTCTCATGGCCCTGGAGTCTACTGAGGGTTCCTGCTCAGATGCTTCATCTTCACAGGTAACCCAGATATCTTCTGAGGCTAAAGCCAAGTTATGTTCTGAATCATGCATAGCTGCCTTTGTCTCTATTAGAGAGGCAAATGTAGCTTTAATCAGTCAAAATCTTGAGCTTGAGAAAACTATTTCCAAAAGAAAAGATGAGTATGTGTCTGCACTTAATGACAAAGATGATGAGATTTACAAGCTTAAATGCCAACTTAATGATGAAAAGGCTAAGGTAGAGGTCATACTCGAGAACCACAGAAGTCTCAAAGAGACACTTGCAGCTACCCAAGTTGAGTGTGACCGATGGGTAACATCCTGCAAGGGATTTGAAATGCTTCTCAGCAAGCAAACAGCTTCAAATGTGAAGTTTGGAATAGGTTACAATCATACTGCACCACCTACTGATTTTACTTCAAAATCAATAGTAAAATCTGAAGGTGAAAGTAATTTCCAAACCACATCATCATGTGATTCATCCTCAAATGATAATACAAAATTAGAGGATGAAGTCAGTGTTAAGATCTCAGCAAATCAATTGCCTGATGGTTTAAATGCTGATAAACACATGAAGCTGAGAAATTCAGATGTTGTTCCTCAAAGTACTCCAAGTACTGAAGGGCAAGTCACAACATCTGAAAAGCATTTCAAATCTGATGAAATAAAAGGATTAACAACTGCTGAGGAATCTATCATACGGTCTTTCAGGACGGATAGAGAACAGCTGAAGAACAAGTCTTCAGTTGTTACCGATCCTTCAGTACTTAACACAAGTACTGAAAGGAGGAAAGTACTGAAGATCACACCTTCAGTAGTTTCCACTTCAGCAGTTGATCAATCCAAGATGAAGAATAAGCCATGTGAAATATGTGGTAAATTCAATCATCTATCTGATGAATGCTGGTACAAAAAGGGTTCCAAACTCAACAGAGATAAGCTCATTAAAGAAGAAATAAATAAAATGAAAAATGAGTTTGAAACCAAGTTTGTACCACAGTCATCTAAAACTGATAAACCCAAGGCCTCACCAAAATCCAAAAAGAAGGATGGGGTTTATCAGAAAACAGCTGATAGTGTTCCTCATGATAAACATCAGACGAAGTCTGTGAATTTCAAGGAGGAAATGGTGGGTCACAGGAACTCATCAAAAACAAGTACTGATGTGTCAAATGAGCTGAAGGCTTTAGCAACAAATCAGACACAACTTGTTATGATGGTTCAGCATTTGTTGGGGAGAGTTAACCAACTAGATGCACCTGTGATCAAACCACTGAAAAGGAAATCCAAGCCCAAATCTAAGAATTCCATTTCAGCACCATCTCCACCTTCATCAGCTGTTAATCATGAGAAACAAGTTATGGTTAAATCTGTTGATGAAAACATACCCAAAACCAAAAAGGTTTGGGTCTCTAAAGCTAACTAGTTTCTTATGATAAATGCAGGGTTCTTCAGCATGCCAAAGAAGCATCTGGTATGTAGACAGTGGAGGATCTATGCATATGACTGGGAGCAGTTCTCTTCTTAATGACTACTCTCAAGGAAAGAAGGGATTTGTCTCATTTGGAAATGATGCTAAGGGTTACATCATCGGGAAAGGATTTGTGTCAAATGGAGAAATCAGATTTGATGATGTTAACCATGTGGAGAATCTCAAGTATAATCTACTGAGTGTTAGTCAGATGTGTGATAAAGGGCATGTTGCACTTTTCACAAGCCAGAACTGCCGGATTCTGTCTTCCAAAGTTCTGAGGCTGATTGACAAGGTATTGGATGAATATACTCTCCTGAAGGCCAACAGGATAGGAAGAGTATATGCCTTGGATTTGTCAAAGAAGATTGATTTAAAAGGTCATCCTTGCCTGTTCTCAGTGACAACTAGAATAAGTGACAACTACTGATGATCTCAGTGAACAAGTACTGATGAGCATTCGTATACTACTGTCACAAATAAGTACTGCAGTTCTTTTATCCTCAGTAGTTTTCACAACTACTGAAGACTAAATTACTTAAAAGTACTGAAGTACTCATCTGTTGAACAGAACTAATGTGGTTACAACTACTGCTGTAGTTACAACTGCTGATGTCAGAATAACAGATAAGTACTGATGACCTATGAAACATCTGAAACTCAGACAGTCTGATGAAGTGTTGAGGTCAGAATGAAACAGCTGATGAGCTAAGAATTGACGACAACAGCTGATGAGAAAATTTTCTCTTCAGTTGTTTCTACAACAGCTGCTTCACTTACAACTGAAGCCAAAACCATGTCTTCAGTAGTTTCACAACTACTGATGACTAACACCAAGTCTTCAGTTGTTACAACACCTGAAGCCAAAACCATGTCTTCAGTAGTTTCACAACTACTGATGACTAATACCAAGTCTTCAGTTGTTACTTCTGAAAGTTAAAACCAGGTCTTCAGTTGTTTTCAAACAACTGATACAACACCCACACTTTCAGTCGTTTTATATCAGCCTTTTTCTTACCCTATAAATACCTAAACCTACTTTCAGACGTTTCATTAGCCGTTTTCCGTCCTTTCACTCTCACCAATGGCGACCATGAAACTCAAACCCAGACACAACTGTGTTGCCTACCTCTCGAAATCGGCCTTCTGGAACAAATTTGATAACGCCATCGATCTTATGGTAGATTCCCAGTACCGAACCGCGTTTCTTCTGAATCCTACCATATACCCCGATTCCCTAAGCCAGTTCTGGACCAACGTCTCCGTGCAAACTAGTGAGAATGATAGCCAAATCACTCTCCAGTCGTTGGTCAACCAGAAACAGGTGGTCATCACTACGGACATCATTCGACAAACCCTAGATCTACATGATGCCACCTGTGTCACAGAATACCCGAAAGGCACAACCGATATGTCTTTCATCAACAACGGGTATGAAGGAGACTTAAGTGCTACCACCATTATGAAGAAGCACTTCCATGATGCTGAACGTCTTATATTCCACATGGTGAATGTCTGCCTTGCACCAAAAACCTCCTCATGGGATCAAATGTCTTCCCGATGGCAACAGGTATTATACTCTATCTTTGAACGACAAACTTTAAATTTTTCTGAGATAGTGTTTATGGAACTAAAGGATCTGGCCTTGAAACCTGTGGCAAACAGATGGATATTATATCCCAGGTTTCTCATGGCCATAATTTTAACACAGCTAAAATCAGACGGCCTTGTTGGCCTTGGAGTCCCTGCTCCGGCTGTATTGCCTGAAGTATACTCCAGGCACAACTCTGACCCTACAATGAAAGGGGCTGCCCGGCTGCTCAAACCCAAGCAGCGGGAACCCACAGCCTCCACTTCCAGATCCAAAGTCCCCACCAAACCCAAAACCAAAAAGCCCAAAAGGCTACTCAGGGAGATGAGTCCCCTGAGGATGCCCCTGTAACACCAATACAGGAAACACTTACTGGTTCTAACCCCCCAGTAGTGTCCAAGACTCCACCAACCGTAGCCGCTCAGGCATCCTCTCAACAGGATCCTGATGCAACCAAAATTGGGGATACCACAATGCTGGAACCTATCTCAATTGAGAAGGTTACCATTGAAGAGCACCAGTCACCCCGGGTGCAATCTGCTTCAACCCTATCTCCAAATGCAACCGCCCCTCAAAGCCCAACATTTATTGTTGCACAAGTGTTGAGTCAGCTGCATTCCTCTCCTCCTCCCCAGACACCAATTACAATGGGGAGAACCTCAACAGCTGAGGAAGAGGACCAAAATGCTGCTGATAACCCACAGCACAGGGGTTATAATGTTCAATCTCCCCGTGTAGAGAGGAGGTTAGAACATCTGGTGAGGCTGCCACTTCTACTGATTCAGCAAATGACCAGGATGAAGTTGGTAACATCTCTAAGACCTCACCAGAGGCAACTGCCGATGAAGGACTCAGTCCTGAGGCAGGAAGTCCCCAGAACCAAGAACAAGGGGCACATGCTACAACTGATCTACACTCAGGGCATGTACATCCTGATTCAATCAGGAGGTCAGGTGATTCAGCAAAGCCTGATGATGACCTGGGCTTTTTCTATGATGTCTTAGCCCATAACACAATCCTTGAGGCTGAGGTGAGCAGACTCAAAGAACTGCTTGCCAAAATGTCTCAGGATCAAAGTCCATCTGCCCCAATAAACCCACAGATGGCACCTTCATCTGAAGGTTTCCCAAACACTCCGCCACTTCACTCAACTGAGCCACCAGCCACTGTTGTTGGCACCACCTCTCAGGGACAGAACCCCTCTGAGCAGATGGTTGCTACATTTCAAAATTCCTTACCTCTCATCACTCCCATCATCAATGAGATTGTACATAAAGCCATTGATGAGAGGATCTCCTCGACTCTAAAAACACTTGTTGATGATGCTGTGCAAAAGAAGCTTTCTGCCATTCAAACCCCTGAACCCAATGCACCCAAAAAGGGGGAGTCTAAGGTAGTGAAAGAAAGAAAGAGAAAGAGAGTGGAAGAGGAGAAACAACAAGAAAAAGAACAGGAAAAACAGCTGATCACATACAAGAGAAAGAAAAGTGCTGAACTCAAAAGCCTGATGAAGAGAAATCATTGGAAGATCTGATTAAAGAAGCTGATGAAGCTCACAGCAGATCAATGGACAGAATAATAGATCAACTCTTCAGACAGGGCTTTGATACAGCCACATTAGACACTGAGATCAGAAGGCTGGAGATTAATGAGATACAAGAAAGATGGGCCAGTTATAGTGTAATGGAAAGGGAGAGGTTGGAGATAATGATCCGGTTTATTGCAAAATACTTGGGAAGATCATTAATTGAGATTAAATCATGGACCAGAGACAGTATTCTGGCAATAACCACCAGAATCTGTGCTTCTGAAGAATTCAACAAGGGGTTGATTATAGAAGCCTTAGACGAAGCAGGTGCTGGGAAGAGAACTGATATGGCCAAGCTTTCCAAAGCCAAACTCACCATAAAAATGCTAGATCAGCCTTCCCAAACTCCCTCTCAAAAACAACCCCCCACAACTCTCCAAATCAACTCAACCCTCAAAACCAACTCCCTTACCCCAAAAACCACCTCAAACCACATCCAGTGATGCACCCAGAAGGAGGAGAAGGGTGTTGAGGATGGTAGAAGAAGAAGAAGAAGATGATGAAGAAGATAGTCTGCCAATCTCTGCTGTTCTAAAATTACCTGAGCCCAGAAGTCAACAAATGACAACACCAGACTTTCAGAGGCAAATGGTGAAAGTTAAGATTGAAGAAGAAGAACAGCAGAAACAGCACGATGAGCAACTTTTGAAGATGATTGACAAAGAGTTTCCTCAGTCATCATCTATACAAGCCATGAAGAAACATGCTCAAAGGCTGTATGCTCTCAGGTATACCTTTCAATATCAAAAGGAGAGAGTAAGGATTTGGCCAGACCCCAGGGTTAGTTCTAGAATTCATAAGAAATCCATACCAAGTAGATACAATGGCCAAGTGAGAAAGACCATAGATGCTGCTATTATGTTGGCCATTGTAGTCTCACCCTGGGAAATACTTGAAGACTTCAAGAGAGCCTACAAGTCAAAGATGACCCCTCAAACTCTAATGGAGAACAAAATGGTCAAGAAGGGGTTGTTATACAAGAGGCTTGAAGAGATCAAGAAAAATGAACTCCAGTTGTTATTAGAAGGGACTCACCCAGATGAGTTTGCTTACAGAGAGATAACAACTGTTGAGTTGAAAAATGGAAAGACGATAAAGTACTTATCAGAGTACTATGGCCCAGAGTTCTTCTTCGAAGGAGAAGCAGAAGAACTCACTAAGGAGGAACAAGTTGTTCTCCTTGAGGCCTACGTCAGAGAGTCTTATAGACTCATCAATGGGAAGTAGGTTTCATGGTTGGGATAACGCTCTGTGTCCAGTTCCCCAAGACAGAGTTCCCTTCCATCCTTTGACATTCACATCTACTGAAACCTGTTCCCTGGCCTGTGCTTATCCGATATCTCTAAAGCTGATCAAGAGAGTATTTCTGCCAAGAATAAGTGGGACCTCAATAAGCTTAAAGGTTTTGGCTGCATTGGTTCAGGGGGAGTTTGTTGGACCAAAAGAACCAATGAGCCTGATCAGAAAAACCTTTAAGTCCCACGGACATTACAACAACTGAAGTAGTCTGCAACAGCTGAAGACATCAGCTGATAACAAGGTCTGAAGACAAAGTCTGAAGTGAAAGAGCTGAAGACAAAGTCTGAAGTGAAAGAGCTGAAGACAAAGTCTGAAGACAAAAGCTGAAGACAAAGACTGAAGACCAAGTTTCAGATGATTGTCACAACAGCTGAAGAAGACCTCTTCAGTAGTTGTGATGGTTTCCTTTCAGTAGTTGTAGTTTCCTTTCTGTACTTGTAGTTTCAGTAGTTTTATGTTTCTTCGTGTACTTAGAATAATCTGAGATGTTCTCAGTTGTTGTGAACATTCTCAGTAGTTTGCTTACTTTCAGTAGTTTGTAATAATTCTGTTAGATGTCACTATCAAGTGACATCAGCAGACGTCACATTCCTATATATAAGGAATGCTGACCTAATTGTAATCGGTGCAGCTTAGGAAAACCTAGCAGCCGCCACACCGAAGCATGTGTGCATGAATGTTATTATCTCTTTGCAGAAAACCCTATATCTATATAACCGTGTACTATTCCATTGAATATTTATTGTGTTCTTGCTATATTTGCTTAATTCTTGCTCTAATTCCGCTGTGATTCAACTCTAATTGATCAAACTTAGATCACTGATCCTAACAAGCTTAGACTACACAAAACATTTTTCTATCCGGGAGAAAGATTTTAACACCAATTAGGGGATCATGCCGGAATTCACGCGTCCGGTAAATTCATGATTACGTTGATCAAGTGTAATCATCAATTACCGACCCACTCATTCCAACCATTCCAAACAAGGACACTAGGATCAGGTTGTAGCCTAGTCTACTTCCCGTCCTTCTACTTTTCTCTACAAACTTTGGCTCTGATACCAATCTGTCACACCCTGGCCCAAGGAGGGTGGGACGTCGCAGACTAGAAAAAATACATGGCAGCGGAAGCAAACCACTCAAGAGCACACAAGGAGAGAAATCGCATGGCATTACATTTAAATAGCATACTGGGGCTATGAAAGTCTTGCCCAAACGTAAAATTAACACCCATTACAAATTATCCTAATTTATTACACAACAATTCCAAATGTCTAATAGTGTTTCAAAATCAAGTAATGCCATTCGTAGTCACGTTACTAGCCATCCATTAAGTGTCCATTACAATCCATCAAGGGTTACCTGAAACATGCTCAAAAAGATTTTATGTCAACTAAAAAGTTGATGAGTTCAAGTGCTTAAAGTTCAAAAACAAAAGGACTCTTTAGAATCCATAAGTTATTATTATTATTTTTAAAAGTATCACTGTTGTGGGGTCACAATCAACCCTGCACTCAGCCCCGGCTAGCCTCTTCTAAACTTGTGTTATGCCGGTTACCCCATAGGGGAAACTAAGCCTTAAAGATGTACCATACCTGCTGAGTGGTACACCATAGTATCTTATAAAACCTATCATATGACACAAACGACCCCGCAGGATCTCAGTGTGGTACCCTTCCGGTTATGACGGAAGGCACTGTGCGTGGGGGATTCCCTAAGTAGATCCACCCATATAAAACAAGCGGTTCACACAAGAATTAATGATTGTGATACAAGTAGGTGCAGGTTCTAACATTAGACAACATATAATAGCATCGGATAATACTACACAAATAACTTTTAGTTCAAACATAGCATGTTTCATCCCAAAATAGTAGTAAAGGGAACACTAAAACTCACCTTAGGTAGATCAAAGATTCTTCAGACACGGAAAGGTTCAAGTCCTAGCACCCTATGAACAAGATAGATGTAGTAAGCTATATGTTCTTAGGCTATTGGAAGTGTAGCTAAGGGTATTATATGGTCATAAGTTCACGTGGCTTCGATTCTTAGAAGTTTGCGTCAAAAGTTTTCTTTTTAGGAAAGTTGGGGTCTTGGCACGTGAATGAAAAGTTTTAAGATTCTTATAAATTGTTTGCATAATAATAAATTTATTAATAGTTTTCTGGTCATATGGTCACTGAAATTTAGTCATATTTACGGAATTTACACTTTAGTTCCTCAAGTTTCAAAATTTTACAATTTTTACCCCCAAAGTTGCATTCTTTCCATTTCTTGACCCAATATGGTCCTTATTAGTTCCTAGGGGTTTTTATATTACTCTTAGGCCTGTTTATTTTTAAAAGAATTCTTTTTGGGGTCCTTTGAGTAAAAGCCTCGTTTTTAAGATCTAACCCGTTAAAATCCGTTTTTACCCGAACCGACATTTTAATCCACTTTCATTCAATTTCCCACCAAAATATCACCTTGGGGTCTTCTAACTTACTGAAATATCATGGATTTATAGTCCTTAGGCTTGTCACACCATTTTTAGTAATTTATCCAAAAATTCCCCCGGTTAGGCTTATTTTAGTTACATAAATTCATAGAAATTACATATTAACCCAAAAATTCACCAAGTTCAGTTTTTAGCAATATAACACATGTTTTAAGTCCTGGAAATTTTAATACTTGCAACTTATTAAGTTTTTGGCCATTTTAGATTTCATCACTATTTGGGTCACTAAATAAGCTCCTAATATTCATTATACCATACCAATCTACCAATTCTGCAAATTTTAATAAGTTTAACATCATCAACTACTGGAAAATAAAATACCCCCATGGATTTTACAATATTAATTAACAAGTTATGATTAAGGTGTTCTACACCATTTACACATGTGTAAACATAACAGTTCGAGTTCAAACATCCTAAATCTTTCTGTAACATTAAGTCTAGATTATTATAATGTTCACAAGACATTTTTAAGTAGGTTTTAAGCATAGAATGGGGTTGGTCAACAAGTGGTTAAATGGGTGCTTAAACACATGAAAGGAGGGTTTTCGGGTTCAAATCATGTGCACCAACTCATGATTTGCGAGTATTTAGAAGAATGTACCTTCCATGGAGTAGTGAGTCTCACAGAAACAGTGATATGGTTGCAAGATTCTGTTTTAGGAACAAGAAAAGTGGGATTTATGAAGAAAAAGAGAGAAAAACTCTAGAAATAGTTTGTTCGGGAACAAAATTCTTACACACTAGATGTCCCGTGATTTGGGTTGATTGGAGTGTATGAAGGCTATTGGTTGGAGAGCTTGAACTGAAGCTTCCTGTCCTTGCAAGAATCTTGTGTGGCTACACTCTTTAACTCCTCTCTATAACCAGTTTTGCTCGTGCTCGGTGGTGCTTTGAAGACACCTTCGATTTTCCGATGAATATGGTGAAGAAGTCGCAGAGAAAGAGAGAGCAAAGAGGATGTTCAAGACGGAAGAAAGAGTAATGGAATGGGGGTTTTGGTTAAGAATGAAAGAAAAAAGAATAAAGGGAGGGTGGTGGAGTGTGTAATCGGTTTTGGGAAATCGAGGGGAGTGTGGTTAGTGAGTGGGGCGGCCGAATGCATGGTGACAATTCCATGCATTGGGTGATTTGGTGGTGCACATCTGGTCAAAAAGAAAACTCTCCTAGAAGGATTCCGAAAAATTTCAGAATGTTAAGTGTTCAGGAGAAAAAAAAATTTTGGCTGCACAGTGCTAATGCGCCTGAACAGTGCCCAAACGCCATTGTCAAAATGCCTGAACAGTGCTCATGCACCTAAACAGTGGTAATGCGCCCACTGCCAAATGCGCCCGCATAGTTCTAATGTGCCTGAACAGTTCTAATGCGCCCACTGCCAATGCGCCTGGACAGTGTTAATGCGCCCCAAGAGAAATATACATGTGGAAGCATGGATTTATTTTTATGTATAATTATCAGGGTAGATAGCCAATTAAGTGATTTTCTAGCCTCAGTGAACTAGCTCTAGACTAAAGCAAGCCATAATAGATCATCCAAGTAAAAATAAATCACAAAAACATAATCACAAAGGAAGAAGATACATAAATGTAATAGAATACTATAAATGAAACAATGCCAATTAAACTTAGTTTTTGATGTCCGCCTAGGAGTCGGTGTTACACATGTAATAGAAATTTCTGTTTTCCAAATTTGTTAAAGATCAAGATGTGAAGGAATATGGGACTCAGAAGTTTATCAGAAAAAGCTTATATAAAAAATAAACAAAAGAGTTATTTACAGCTATTTACACACTTTGTTAAGAAAAGAGGTTTTAAAAAGATATAAACCCAACATTGAGATCAATTCATAAAAACAAGGTTTATCAAATGTTTTTGTGAAAAGATCTGCTCTTTGATTTTTGGTGTCAATTGGAATAATATCTATAAAACCCTTTTCCTGAGCGTCCCGGATTGTATGAATCCTTGTTTCAATGGCTTGGTGCGAGTATGATGTATTGGATTTTGGCAATTCGATAGCAGCTTCATTATCACAAAAAGTGGTGTATGAAGAAAATTGATTCCGTAATCCATCATCTGGTGTTGTATCCATAGCATTTGGCAGCAGCAACTGGATGCAGCAACATATTCAGCCTCTCCTGTAGATAGAGATACTGTTGTTTGCTTCTTGCTTTGCCATGAAACAAGACAATCCTAGAGATTGACATCTACCAGTGACGGATTTCCCGTTGATCCTGCAACCACCATGATCACTGTCAAATAGCATGTAATAAAAGTTCCCTCCTTTTGGGTACCAAAGACCCAAACGAGAAGAACCTTTAAGTAACGAAAGATGCGTTTAACAGCTTTTTCGTGTGATTTCTTTTTGGTTTGGCTTGAAAATGGGCACAGTAGCACACGCGAATGTATATCAGGACGGCTAGCCGTGAGATACATGAGAGATCCAATCATAATGATAATGATGAGCATCCATGGATTTCCCATTATCATCTGGAGTTAATAGGTTTGAGTAGTGAATGGAGTGAGTTCTGGAGAGGCATCATCCATCTTGAACTTTTTGAGAATCTCCAGAACATACTTTTCTTGGTGAATCAGAATACCATTAGGCTTTTGTTCAACCTGCTATCCCAAGAAAAAGCACAGCTCCCCCATCATGCTTATTTCGAAGCGATCCTTCATTACTTCTTCAAACACTCTACACAGTTTCTCATTTGTTGACCAAAAATGATGTCATCAACATACACTTGAACAATCAATATTTCACTATCAACTTCCTTCTTAAATAGAGTCATGTCTATAGATCCACGAGAGAAACCCTTGCTGAGCAGATATTATGTCAAAGTTTCATGCCAGATACGAGGTGCTTGATGTAATCCATATAAGGATTATCAAGTTTATATACTTTGTATGGGAAATTGGATCCTTAAAACCTGGTGGTTGACAACATAAATCTCCTCATCAGTGTTCCCGTAGAGAAATGCACACTTCACGTCCATTTGAAGGACTTTAAAGTTTTGTGAGCAGCGTGAGCAAGAAAGATTCTGATAGCTTCAATGCAAGCAACTGGAGCAAACACTTTAGTATAGTCAATTCCTCTCCTCCTGAGCAAATCCTTGACAACTAACCTTGATTTGTTCCTTATTACAACTCCTCGATCATCTGGTTTCTTCCGGTATACCATTTTTAGGAACTTGTTTGGAGGAGATTAACTAATTGCCAAACTTTCAGTTCCTGAACTACTGAAGTTCATATGCATAGATTCAACCAACTTGGGTCTTGAAGTGGTGCGAGATATTTTTAGGACAATTTGAGATAAGAAACATGCATAGAGACATTCATTATCAATCTAGATTGACTCCGTGTCCTCACACCACCTACCTAATGGAACCAATGATGTAATCATGTGGATGGTCTTTTAAGGATTTGAAGTTGGTGTTAAGGGTTAATGGATTGGAATGAATGAAGATGTGGTTTGTGATGATTATGAAAGGAGGTTGGTTGGGATAGAGGAGTCAGTTGTGGTGGAGGTATGGGTGGAACATCAAGCGGAGGTTGAGGTAGAGGGTCAATTGGTTGTTTTGGATGAGGTTCAGGTGGAAGAAGTTCGGTTGGAGGAATGATTTTGACATTGTTTGATGACAACATCATCGTCAATACTGGAAGGTTGAAAGATTTGAAGACATTATTGGAGTCATAAAACCATGCTGGGTCTCACCCCATGTTTGGTGATTTAGACTCCTGCCAATCAATATAGAATGATTCCTCACAATACGTGTTCTTTTGTTGTACACTCTATACGCCTTTGTGAGGAAGAATAGCCAATGAAGAAACATTCATCAGAGGCTGCTCTAACTTTGACTTCTGAGCTTGATGTTTAGCAATGTACATGTGCAACCAAATGGACGAAAGAAGTCAATCAAAGCTTTTCATTTATGAAGAAGCTCATAAGGAGTTTTTATTTTGTCTATCATAATAACCCTGTTTAGTACATAGGAAGCACAATTGACAGCTTCTACCCAGAAAATAATTGGAGCTTTAACTCAATCAGCATAGTTCTTGCTACTTCATAAGGGTCCGATCTTTCTTTCAGCAACACCATTTTGTTGAGGTGTCCCTAGCAGCACTGAACTGTCTGAGATCCCTTTGCTCATACAAAAGAGTCAAAGATATGGTTTCTAAATTCAGTTTCATTATCACTTCAGATGGCCATTACGTTCTTTTTGTCTATGGTTTAAATGAGAGGATCAGCTTCTTAAGCTCTTCTGTAGTGTCTCCCTTGTTTGCTAGAAATCTTACCCAAGAGTATCTTGAATAATCATCCATAACAACCAAACAATAAGAATTTTTAGCAATAGATTTAACACTAATAGGACCAGATAAATCAGTATGTAACAATTCAAGGGGTTTTGAAATTGTATTTTCAAGCTTAAGCTTGCGTTGCCTTTTGTGTTATTTTCCTTGAGCACATGCCATGCAATTTTCTACCACTAACAATCCTTTAAGTGGTAGCCCCCTTACAGATTGTTTTAACCAATTTATTATATTTTTAAAATTAACATGTCCAATCGTCTATCCCACAGAAAGGATTCAGAAGTTGAAGCTTTGGACAGGATATGTTACAGTGGAGGTAGATTCTTGTGATCCCATATCCAAAAGATAAGTTTCATTCTTTCTGGAGCATGCATGATCACGAAATCTTCTAGAATAATAAACTTTGGTTTGAGAAACAGCATTCATTTGACATAAACAGCACTGGAATGTCTTTATCATAGATTTATGATACACTTAACAGATGTGAATGCTAACTCTGGGACATAGTTCACTTTCTCTAGAGTCAAGGAACCATTTAGACTTCTCCCTGACTAATCATCTTTCCACCCTTCTTGTCTCCAGCAATGCAACATATCCTACATTTATTATGCGATAATTGTATGTAGGTCCTTCAACGTGCCAGAAGCTATTGATAGCTTTTCTGGAATGATCTTGGCATATAAACAAAAAATTGTTAAGATTTGGAAATTGGGACCCAAGTCGTGACTAACTTAGGTCTCGAAATAGAGGATTTTTTACAGAAAAAATTAATTACAAAATGATTTAATCTACTTCCTAATGAACTATTATTTACATTTCTACTAACAACCTTAGGACAAACTTTAATTACGTGATCATCCTTCCTAGATCTAAAACACCATGACTTTAAACCTTTCTTCTTACATTAGAAACAGGATCTTGATCTATTAATATCTCTTCCTCACATTCAGACATGTGTGATTAGAATTGCCACAAGAGTCATATTCTTTTAATTTTTTCTTTGTGACCTTAATTTTAGTAATTTTGATTCATTTACAATAACGTTTCTAACTTTTGAGGAAGTTGTCTCCATTTCTTTAGGTTTAGAGATCCAAATTGGTGTAAAAGATGGATAAGATGAGAGAGGGACTTTTCAAAATAATTTGAGTCAGTAGGTCTGTCTGAAGCTTTCTTGAACAACCATCATTTCTATTAACACAAGCATTTGAAACATCACGATTTGATTCATAGACATCTAAAGATAAACAAGCTGGACTAGAGCTAGACTACACATGCCATTGTTTGTAATAGACTTTTTGGAAATAAATCTACTTAAACTATTGTCTATTGAAGTTTTTGGAATCTAAAATGCTAAGACTAGAGCTGCCCAGACCACTACTTGCACCATAATCATATTCCTCTCGAATCTCCTTATGATTCACAGCCTTCTAAACCTGTATACAAACTGTGACAACCGGCAAATTCCAGGTCAATACCGACCCTGACCTAGTCTTAATTACACATATCATGCTTGATTTTCAATTTCGTTCCATTTATTGAAATCATTTCATTCATTGCAACATTTCATGCATAACATTTTCATGCATAACATTTCATGCATCAGTGATTCGGCGTAATTACCAGTCTTACCGCAATACAACCGACACACACGAGCGTTGGTGATAATTAATATATACACACTAGTAAATACTTTAAGTGTTTCAAAGTATTTTATATTCCAAATTAAATACATTGAAAAAGTTTAAACTTTAAATAAACCTAATCGCGTACTTGATATTTTACCCGAACGAATAGTTTAACGTGACTACTAGATACATGACGTATCACTAATATATATGCAATATTGGAATATGTAATATTATATAATTTCTTAAAACATATCAATCTATTTTTTTTTAAAAGTAAAAAGTAAGAATAAAAAATATGTAAAAATACCTATAGTGCAACAATACCCCCAAATACCCAATACTACACAAAAATTCAAAAACCAAACCCCAATCCACTTCCTTGGCCGTCCCCTTCCTAAGCCCCCCCCCCCCCCCCTCCTCTTTTCCAAGAAACCTTGGAAATATTGTTGACTTTGCCAAATCCAACACTTACCCTTTTTATGAATCTCCTTTTGGGTGATTAAAGTAACTGGACTTACTACTACTTTTGGCTATCATCCACCTTTCTTAATCTCATTGTGCAAGGTTTTGAAAATCATCCTACTGAAATCTCCAACTCAAAACATGAAGTGTAAGGTTATAAAGGAATGTCCAACATAAAAAATTACCATCACCCCCCCCCCCCAACACTCATCTCTCTCCCTCTTCCTTCAAAATTTCGTCCCAACACCCTATCACCACCTTCCTGAAAAAGTTTCACCAGAAGAACTCTAGTTTCACCCAACATATCTGAAAGTTTTTCAGCACTAAATCAACTCAAACTCATCCAAATCTTAATGAATTGAGATCTGATGATTTCTATGGCTTTCCACACCCAATACGAACAAGCCTCAACAATTTCCATATCCAAAACAAGCATATCAGAACAATATTAAATGGAAACAATGACTTTAAGCTTGAAAATACACAAAACTCAACCAATCAAGAGCACAATGGCTCTGTGATAACTATTGTTGGTACTTGTGATCGATATAATAGTGCAATTGATAAATAAACATAGAAATCCACTGAATTAACACAATACTCACAATAACATAATGGATAAGTTTAGAATCTATTCAATAATCACCAAACAAAGGCTCAAAAGTAATGACAAATAGGCTTCCAGCTGAAAACACAGAGTTGCACAAAATATTTCAGTATTAGGGTTTTGTAAAAACTTGCTTATATGATAGAACATGACAATATAAGCAAAGTTAGTTTCACTAATAGTTTTGCTAGATAGGGAAACTATCTTGACCATCAACTAGATTCACCCGGTAGCAAAATACAGTTTCGCCGGGTGACCTAGGACAGCTGACTACGAGTGAAACTGTAGTTTCGCACGTAGATTCGCGGGTTATTGAAAACTAACAAATACAAAAACATGGAAATAAACTAACATTCAACCTATTACATAAAAGAAAAAATAATCCTAAAACTATGGTGAGTCCAACCTATACTAAATCATCAAACATTAAATGGCTTTGAAGGAACTAGTTGGGTGTGAGGCCATGCAAGACGAACTGATTGCAATTTAAGAAGTTAAAAGTTTGGCATTTGTGTGAACTTCTAAAAGGTAAGCTGCCGATCGGAACTAAATGGATATTCAGAAACAAAACGGATGAGAAGGATGTTATTGTTTGCAACAAGGCAGACTTGTTGTTTAAGGAACCTACCAAGTTGAAGGTCTTGACTATGAAGAAGTATATGCTCCAGTTGCAAGACTTGAAGCTATATGTTTTTTCTGGCTTATACTTCATACATGAACTTCAAAGTTTATCAGATGGATGTTAAAACAACATTTTGTATGGCAAAATGAAAGAGGAAACATATGTTTGTCAACACCTAGTTTTGAAGATCTAGATCATCCTGATTATGTTTATAAGCTAGAGAAAGCACTCTACAGCTTACATCAAGCACCTCGTGCTTGGTATGCCACACTCACTGAACATTGCTTGCTAATGGTTATAAACGGGGTGCTATTGATCAAACTTTGTTTTTAAGGAAGACTGGTGATGATCTAATTGTTGTCTAAATATATGTTGATGACATTATCATTGGATCTACAATGAAGAATTGTGCAAGGAATTTGAATCTTCAATGAGAAGAAATTTGAGATTAGCTCTCTTGGAAAAATTTTGTTTTTCTTGGTATCCAAGTCAACAAGATGACAAGGGTATACTGACATGATGTGCTCTAAATTATACAAAAATCCTATCAAAATCACATAATTATTCCCTAATATCTCCCTAAAATGATGATTATGTACTTAATTGTTAAAGGTGTTTTCAGGTGTTAAAAAGTGCAAGATGGACAAAAGAAGCATATTTGAAGAAATTGAAGAAATCTGAGCTTTGGAGTCCAAGCATGGGGTCGTGCCTTATTAAGCATGCCCCCATAACTTGCCTGAAACACACCCCCATGCTTAAATTGGCACCACCCCGTGTTTGGACATCTGACAGGACAAAAAGTACTGTCCCCCAAAAGTTGTCACGGGGTCATGCCCCATGAGTCACGGGGCCGTGTCCCACCCCAAACACGAGGTCGTGCCCCATTTAACACGGGGGTGCCTGACACTTTCTACACGTACGACCTGACCAACTTTCGTAAGCATTGTACTAGCACTGGGCCGTGCCTTTTAGGCATACGGCCGTGCTTAAACACTCCAGAAAGCCTATAAATAAAGGCTTAAGTTCATCATTTGAAAAGCTTTTGGTGGGAGAGTTATTCTGCTAAATTCTCTCGGGAATCAAGACTTGAAGATCATTTGGAGGCTCGGGAGGTGCAGGTTTGATTGTTCGATTTCACAAATGATTTCATATCTATCTTCTATGTTACACTGTGTGTTATGTGCAAAGCTCATTATGAGCTAAATTCTTATTATCAACCTAACTGGATGAAACTTATGTAATTTTTTATGAACTAATGGTGTGATTTATATTATGTAAATGTTTGGTAAATTGGGAAAACTTTTGTTAGGTAGCATCTACATTTGAACGGGAAGTTAAAAACTTACGATTTGTAATTGTAATTGTCATACAAGGTTGAAAAACATATGAACTAACTTTTATTCGTGAAATCGGTCTTCATAATAAATCCATGGCTAATGAACTAGAACATGGTTATTAGAAATCTATACACCTTAACGTTCGGATCATTTACGGGTTCCCTTTTATTAGTCTAAGAAATCTACATAATTGTTATGGTTTTCTAAAATTAATGGTATGTTAGAAAGGAACCTGATCAACTATCTTTTTAACATTAAGTTTATGTTTTTTAGAAATCATATGTCAAAAGGTCACAGGAGATTTACCTATATTACTAGTGGCTTTGATTTATTCAGTAAGTCTCATCCGATGAGGTCCTAGTCACTACGGAGCGGATAGACAAGAAATCACGCCAGCTCACATTCATAAACATTAACATAATTACTTTATCAATATGTTTATCACACTACCAATTCACCACACGACAGGACCTTAGGAAATGTAATTGTCATTTGGCTTGTTTTAAATTAACTCTAAGACTATTTTTGTAACTTTTCTGGTGATTTGGGAGTGATAAAACTTAACCGGGTAAATCACATAACGCCTATGCAGAAAATTAGACACAACAAAAAACTGAAATACGGAAATACAGGGGAGGCACGCCCCCGTGCCTAGGAGTGCACCCCCCCGTGGCTAAGGAGACACGTCCCCATAGATCATATCTAGGGAGGCACGCCCCTGTGACCAACAAAGAATGACAACTTCTGACTTATTTCAGCCATCATTGTCTTGTTCTCCATCAATTCTCCATGATAAAATCGACCTCATGCCCCTGCAATGACCCGTATCCCTTCAATTTTCACCACCTTTTCCATTTTTCTTTCTTGTTTTCAAGCATTCTTTCATTTCCTTTCAATATTGATTGTCCAAGAGGTTTAGTATTAACAATTCTTGGTTATAATGATGGATATTTACATGTAGTTAGGTGATTAGGTTCTCTAAACAACCGAATCCTAGCCATTATATGTAAAAACCCTCGTAACTAAAAGTTCTATGGAATGATGAATACTTTCATACCTCTTGTTCATGTTTATCTTTGTAGTTATTAGTTTTTTTAATTATTATGTTTAGTAGTTTATGGTTTTTATGTTTTTCCTTTCATTGTTAAAATGACTATCTTAATAATTCGTGGTTGAATCATTGTTAAGCACATTCAAGTTATAGATTTTAGTGTCAACAAGTGGTGTTAAACACTATAATATTTTGAGTAACATGAATTATTAACAAGTGTGATTAAAATGATACATGTGTAATCTTTGGTTTTTTAAGCAAGCACATGTTAAACCAATGCTTAATCAAGGTTTACAAACAAAACCACGCGGTGCGAGTTAAAATTTATACCTCAAAATGTTATCGCACCCCCATGTTCCATGAGATACCCCCCATGTTTTAACAGTTTTTCTCGATTTTAAATGTTAATTGTTGTTTTAAACAGGAGTTGAACAAATATGATGTTATGTCTTATGAACCCCATGTTTATCACTAACGTAATGAAACTATTCCAGAAATTTGTTTTGTATAGTTTAACTTATTTGTTTTAAATTTTCAGGATCATGAATCATCCCTATTTACAATTCGAAGGAAGCCGCGAAAGATGGTGTCATGATAGGCTGCAAAGACTGTTACAAGGGCCGAAAAAATCACATCTACAAGTAGATGAAGAAACCTTGGCGACCGTCTCGGACAGCTCGAAAGATATAATAATTTATTGAGTGTTCAGTGGAACGTCTGTTTTCATAACCAAACCTTCTCTTTATGAACTGACTCTTGGATTTTTGGCATCTTTTAGATTTAGCATGAAAGACTCTGACCCGTGGGATGATCAAGCATTTTCATCAGACTTGGGGGACGTTGCAAAAAACATCCATCGCCTTGTCGATTCTATCTCAGTATCTATACAGAACAAGAAATAGAGGAGGAAGCAATATCAGGAATGCCGCATTCCATACTTTCCAGACGAGGAAAGTAGGACGCGGAAAGTGGTGCCATGAGAAAAGAAATTTTGGAGAGAATTGGAACAAGGGTGTTTAACTCGAGTAAAACCAAAAGCAGTCAGATTCGAGACCCGCTGCTGCGTTACATACATCGGTTACTTAGCCATTCGATAACAGCACGTGGTCAAAGAGAGGGAGTTGTTAGTTTGAGGGACTTATTCATTTTATATTGTATGGTGAATCAATTGCCATGTAATATTGGGTATTTATTTGGTAATCTGTTTTCTAGAAATGCAACTACAGGTGCTCCAACACCCATGTTTAGAGGAAGCTGGATTCTAAATCTATACGAGAGCTATGGGTCTAACACGAGGGAGCTGAAGGAGTGATGCCAGGACTGTTGGATTTGAGCATTTGCACGAGTATGTACATGATAACAAACCTACCAAATGGACAGCCAAGGTTTATGGACAGAAAGGGACAAATCTGGGATCCGGCAGATCCCGAAGAAATCATCATGAACCTCGATATGCCGGCACAACATGAAGAAGCCAGGGCTTCCAGTTCACAAGCTGGTGAATTCCTGAGTATGTTAGACCTTTATGAAGCAATCCAAACCACTAGCAACCATGCAAGGTGATCATTTAAATACGCACAACAAGCATTCAACCGAGTCAAAAATCTGCATTCCCGTTTGGATGACCTAAGCAACGATGTCAGGTACATCCGGAATCGGATGTATCATGAGTGGGGGGATATCCCGCCATAAAACCCTTGAAAATAGTATCACTTTTGGGGCCTGGGCACAGCTGTTTCGTGCCAATCTATCTTTTAATTTATGTCATTTTATTTTATTTCGTGTGTTTAGAATTTTAATGTTTTCAATAAATTGATGTTATTTCAGGGGATCTCGAGAATTCTAACAATTTAAGGCGACTAAGGGTTCCAAGCACAAGTGTCAAATTCAATATTTTTAGGGGAGATATTTCATCACCTTTCCCTGATTAATTCATTAATCACATTGGGGACATGTGCATTTTAAGTGTGGGATGGTAATTTACACATTTGACACTTTGCTAAAAAGGTCTAAATTGAAAAATTTAGAAAAATCACTTAACCATTAATTTTTGACAAGAAACCTAAAATTTAAACAATTTTTGATAAACTAAATCATAAATATACGTTTTCGAGAAATAAATAAGTAAAATTATGACATCCAAATAAATAAAAATGTTTTTTTGTGATATCCTTAAGGCAATGATTTAGTAAAAACTTAAACATGTAAAATAAAAACACTTTTACCCAATTCCATCCGTATGTGAGATTATTTTTGAAAAATGTTTTTGCATTTATGCTATTCTACTTTCATTTTGGATTTAATTGAGGGTGCCTTATGATACGTGTGATTAGAACTTGCTTCGGGTAATAATTTCAAGACCTTAATTAGTATTTGTTACATAAAAATGAGTTAGGCATTAGCAAAACTTAACCATTCAAGCCCCAGCCATTTTCTTTTAACTTTCCTTACCCGAACGTCAACCCTAGTTAGCCCCGTTGAGCTTAAACGTTTTTATTTTTCGATCACCCGAACCACCAAGTCACTTAACCAAAAAGCCTTCAACAAAACCCGTTTTTCGTTAAAGACGCGTTTTTGGCTTATAAAAAAAAAGAAAAGAAAAAAAAAGAAAAGAAAATTTTGGTCTTTTACCGGCAGACCTAAAAGAACTGGAATGCATTCTTTTGATTTCAATTTACTTTGTTGCCTTCACCACGCAAAACCGGGACTTCCCCTAGAAATTCGCGAACAAATTTTCAACCTCACGTTCAACGCAAGAAAGAATTGGCGAAAAAAGGAACAAGTTCCGCCATTTTGTGGAATTTCAAAAAGCGCTATAAAGATGCAGGCAAAAAAATATGAAAGATGCCTGAATTGTGGAAACTGGTCCCACAATGGAAATGCAAAAAGAACCAAACCGAGTCCCAATATGAATACACAAACTGATCCGATTGGTGCTATTAGGCTTCAAGCCGAACGATCCTTACGAAAAGAAAGTTTTTGTGTATCTTTGGGTGAAAGACGAAGTAAGTTTTTTGAAAGCAAGTACGGTCTTGACAATCTGACCTTAAACGTGTCCTCAAGTTAGCATATCCCTTCTAGCTTGAAGTATTGTATAGGGAGCCTTCTACTGCTTTCCTTGTAGTTTATGTTAGAAAAATAATCCAAGACCGTCATCTTTAGCATTTAGACACTTTTTTCCAAATAATCCATACCCGAGCCCGAGCCAAGTTACAACCCATAAAAGACCTAATGATTTATGCAAGTAAATATCTAAGTAGGTGGAGATTCGATCCCTTAACAAGCATATGATTTCACATGTATTCATACTAGGTAATTGAGCGTATTAGTCATACTTAATCCTGATTATGACTCCATAAATTTAGCCGAATGTGAGTGCATCTTGTAAGAAGTGGATTTTACATGATAATAATCTTTACTAACTAATCTATTGCTTGCTAGATATCATTCTACATATGCTTAAAATGTTACATTTGGATGAAATATGTTTACTTCCGTATTTCCCGAATGACATATTTATTATTTGATTTATTTGGTTTTTGGTGGAATTGTCATTTTAAGTGATTTTGCTTGAGGACAAGCAAAGTTCAAGTGTGGAGATGTTTGATTTGCTCTAAATTATATATAAAATTCCTATCAGAAGCACATCAATTATTCCTTAATATCTCCCTTAAATGATGATTATGTACTAAATTGCTAAATGTGTTTTCAGGTGTGTAAAAAGAACAAGATGGACAAAGAAGCATATTTGATAAGAATTGAAGAAATCCGAGCTTTGGAATCCAAGCATGGGGTCGTGCCTCATTAAGCACGCCCCCATAACTTGCCTGAAACACAACCCCGTGCTTAAATTGGCACAACCCCATGTTTGGACATCTGACAGGACAAAAAGTACTGTCCCCCAAAAGTTGTCACGGGGTCGTGCCCCATGAGTCATGGGGCCATGCCCCACCCCAAACACGGGGTCGTGCCCATTTAACATGGGGCATGCCCGACACTTTCTACATGTACGACCTAACCAACTTTCGTAAGCATTGTACTAGCACGGGGCCGTGTCTTTTAGGCACGGGGCCGTGCTTAAACACTCTAGAAAGCCTATAAATAGAGGCTTAAGTTCATCATTTGAAGAGCTTTTGGTGGGAGAGTTACTCTGCTAAATTCTCTCAGGAATCAAGACTTGAAGATCATTTGGAGGCTCGGGAGGTGCATACAACACTTGGAAGAAGCTCAGGATTGTCCAAACATCATCCATTGTGGATCACCAGTTTGATTGTTCCATTTCACCAATGATTTCATATCTATCTTCTATGTTACTTGTTGTTTATGTGCAAGCTCATTATGAGCTAACTCTTATTATCATCCTAATTGGATGAAACTTATGTAATTTGTGATAAACTAATGGTGTGATTTATATTATGTTAATGTTATGGTAATCTTGGGAAAACTTTTGATGGGTAGCATCTACATTTGAATGGGAAGTTATAAACTTATGATTTGTAATTGTGAATGTCATACAAGGTTCAAAAACGTATAAACTAACTTTTATTCGTGAAACCGGTCTCATAATAAATCCATGGCTAATGAACTAGAAATGGTTTATTAGAAATCATATCACCTTAACTTCTAATCATTTACGGGTTTCATTTTATTAGTCTGAGAAATCTATACTAATTGTTATGGTTTTTCTAAAATTAATGGTAGTTATAAAGGAACCTGATCAACTCTCTTTTTACCATTAAGTTATGTTTTTTAGAAATCATATGTCAAAATGTCACAGGAGATTTACCTACATTACTAGTGGCTTTGATTTATTCTGTAAGTCTTATCCTGATGTGGTCCTAGTCACTAAGGAGCAGATAGACGAAATTACGCCAGCTCATATTTATAAACATTAACATAATTACTTTAATCAATCTCTTTAATCATACTACTAATCATCATAGTTACATAAGTGTAATCTAATTAGGATGATAGTCGTTATTCCCTGGTTTTAAATCCAAAAGGTTCAGTCTTAGTTTTACTTTATTTTAATTATTGTTTCTAAACACTAAAAAACTTGATTACATCAATGCAATTTATCATTTTCTCAAAACAAAATTCTTATCCGTAGTCAATCATTAAGGTTGTTGAGTAGGCTCGGTGTATCCACGGATTGATACTTGGTTCTTACCATCATTATATTACCACACGATAGGTACACTTGCCTTTTGTGTGTGTAGTTTAGTATTAGTAATAACCAGTTAAAACTGAATCTGTGCGAAAACCTTTATTAAAATATATATACTTTTCATACGCATGATGACACATCAAGAGAAATATGTTCACAACATTCTGGACAAATATAAATTTCAAGAATCCAAGATTGCACCAACTCCGATGCCTTCTCGCTCTACTTTAACTCCTGATCTCGCGGGTGAAGACGTTGATCAATATTTGTATTGATTAATGATTGGATCTCTGATGTATCTTACAGCCAGCAGGCCCGACATCATGTTTCATGTCTGTCAGTATGCACAATATCAAAGTAATCCGAAAGAGTCTCACATGAAAGTTGTCAAGCGGATTTTCAAATACTTAAAGGGTCAACCAAAACTTGGACTTTGGTATCCTAAAAATTCGGATTTCAATTTATATGCTTATACTAATAGTGATTATGTTGGGTGTAATTTGGACAGGAAATCAACAACAGGTGGATGTCAATTTCTTGGAAATAGGTTGATTTCTTGGCAATGCAAAAAGCAACAAACTATATCCACATCCACTACAGAAGCTAAATATGTGCCTGCGTCAAGCTGTTGTTCTCAGATGTAGTTACAACAGAATTGGTCTCAACATTTATAACACCAAGATCTGGTATGCCAATAATATAGTATTGAACATAGTGAAAAATCCTATCCAACATTCAAAAACAAAACACATCGACATCTAAATGCATTTTATCCATGAATGTTTTGATTGAAAGCTTATTTATCTTGAACCAGTCAAATCAGATGAAAACATCGCTGATTTGTTTACCAAGGCGTTTGATCATTCCTGATTCGACTTTCTAGTTCAATCTTTGGGAATTATTAACTTTGGTTAATGATTAACCTTATACCCTCGTAAAAATATTTTTCTGTTCATTTTTGTTAAAATTGTTATTTTCTTTCTAGATAATCACAATTTTAGAGGGAGAAAATATGAAAATGTGTCGAAAAAGATTTTTTTTCAGAAGGGGAGTAAAGTTTAAAATATTACATTACAAAAAAATTTTGTTCAAAAGTTTAAAATTTGAATTTTCAAGAATACATAGGAAATGATAGCATATTTCTTGATTCTAATATATTACATATTAAAGCTTAAAAGAAATTGACTTGGATTATGTTTGATATGTTGATAGGCTCAACTCTCAAGAATGAAAGCACTATGATTTGTGATACACTGAAATTAAATTCTCCATGTTTGAAGTGGGTTACGCATCAAGGTTTTGTGGTACACTAATTTCACGCTAAAATAGACTGAGAGTTACAGTCTAGTCATACTCAAGCCAATTACTTTCTGTTTCAATAATCATTCATGGGCAATATATATATATATATATATATATATATATATATATATATATATATATATATATATATATATATATAAAGTTGAAAAGGTGAGAAAGATACAAAAAGCAAAAAGTCAAAAGAGCAAAAAGATGCCAAAAGGTCATATAGGAATAAAAAATGCCAATGTGTACAATAATAAAAGATATGTCTAAGACATACATACTATATGATAAGTTTTTTTTGTTTGAAATATGTTCTGACACAAGAGACAAAATCAAAAGATGGGGCATGTAAGTCCAATTTGGCATATAAGTCCTAAATATCTTGCGAGGGCTAAACATAAGTCCAACTGGTTGTTAATAAGTCCTAAAATTTGTTAATATTCTGTGTTCAAAAACGTTTCTCAAGCTAGTTATGCTCTATATAGATACTATAAGAAAGAAAATAATCTTGAAAATGCTGATCAGAAGTAAAAGGTTTAAGTTAAATTGGGGTGACTTGAAATCTTATAAGTGTCTTGAAGTTGGATAAAAGTTCTACAGGATTTTTGATTGTGGGATCCATTGATTTCATATAATAATTTAAAACATGATAAATATCACTTCATATGTGTTCAAGTAAAAATTGGAGTCTGAGTTTCATATGGATAAAGCATATTGACAATCAGCATAACCAGACTTATTTTAAATAATAAAGTTGGACGATGTTAATAATCGATTTCACAGAAATATGATCCTATACTTGAAAATTACCAAAGATATTGTAAGTTACAAGTCTAAATTTGTATGTCAACTTGTTTTTGGTTTTGATTAATTTCGTGTTTGTTTACATTCTATCTTTGTTTACCAAAAGTTTTACAAAATTGAGGGTTTTTTGTTGATAATTAACATTTGGTTAAACATGATTTAAACATAATAAATCACAATTTAGAATAAAATGAATAAAACTGAAAAGTTGAAAAAGTTAAAAACATTTCAAAAGAAATTGAACTTCTCGTATGCGAGAAGTTCTTAGGGTGCGAAAAGTTTGCCTGATGCAATGCGCGAGAAGTCAGAGGACTATAAAATGTACATGGTGCGTTTAGTTGACTATTCGAACAAAGATTCACTGATTTCACTCTCCAAAATTTTTATTAAGTGTTGAACATTTTCACTTGATACATTTGTTCATATTGGTCCATTATTGATACTTAAGAGTGTGACAAGGTATTTTGATGATTATAGATTAGTTTTGTATACATTGGTTTAGTGACTAAAAGTTAAATGACATATACACTTAAAATTTAACAAAATTAAACATATTAAACCATAATAAAACCATAGTCAGCATTTAATGAACATATTACAATGGTTAAAACACTTTGAAATGGCTTAATTTGAGACTTGAAAAATTGGAACTTGTAGCGTGTGATAAGTATGTTGAGTATGAATAGGCGCAAGAACTTTCAAATCGCACAGAACTACTCGCATGAATAGTAGACTTGTCGCTCTAGAAGTTGACTTCTAGTCAATTTCAGTTTCATGTGATTAACAACATTATCACGAGAGAAGTCAACCTGAAAATAAACTATTTGCATACGAATTGTTGATTGTGTGCGAGAGGTTTAAAAAAAATTCTTTTCAAGTTCTTCTAAGTCTGGAATTTCTTGTTATGTGTGACTAATAAAAGGTTTGTTTGATTTAATTTTTCAGATGGCGAGACAGATGGTTTTTAATAAAAACCATATGCTATTGCTTTTCTTGGTGAGATATCGGATGATAAGGCATTGTTCAAATCACTTATTGACGGTCTAAAGACATCTCGTATTCATCATGCCATTATAGCTAATCCAACCATTTATATCGATCAGTTTTGGAGTTCAGCTGCTAATAAGAGAGACTCTCAAGGTGAAACATGCATCTCTACTATGGTTAAAGGAAAGAGAGTTGTTATCACATCTGAAGTGATTAACAGTGTATGTAAGGTTATACTTGAAAGGCTGATGCAACCAAAGAAACCAAAGCAACCAAGGAGCTTCCAGCTTGCATGCACATTGTGTTGAATAGAAGTTACTTCAGAAGTTTTACACTTCTCACAGCAAATCATTCAAAGTGTAAAATCTTTCGAAACCAAAGACCAAATCTTCCGAAGCCAAAGATGAAGTCTTCTGAAGCTTCAAACACAAAGTCTTCCGAAGCCAAGTGAATACTGATTTCTTCCGAAGACGGAGAGGATATGCTTTCTCTGATCTACTTTTGCATAAAGCTGACCAACTTTCTGCTGCAACTCTGAAGACTCACCAACTTGCATGAGTTGGTAAAAAGGTCCATGCTTTTATAACTATAGATTATGGTTTAGAGTCTGTAACTTTCTACTTTGTACCTATTATTCTTTTCGTAATATATTAGGATGTGAGCTATGGCATGTCATAGTCACTAGTCAAAAGGCAATCGGCCTTTTGACTTTACATTGATCTTGTTGTCTAGATTAGTGTTTCTAGCTGGCCTTCAAAGTATGGCCGGCTGTAGGATGTAGTATAAAGTATCTAAGGTTCTTGTATTTCTTTTTATGCTTTGTAACACTTGTAAAAGAACTTGAGAGCAATATACAACATTCTTGAAAACTATACTTATCTTTTTCTTGTTCTTAGTTCTATCTTATTATTAACTTGTGTTCTTAGTATCATTCATATAAACCCGGTTCCCTATTTGATCTATTAAGTGTTCTAACACTCTCCTCATTGTGAGACTGATTGTATTGACCATCCCTTAACCGGTCCTGTAATTGGTATCAGATCTTTTTAGGCTCTTGATTGTAAGATCTTACCATCTTAAATCCCTTCAGTTTCACAAAACACTTAACAACTCAAATGGCAGCTATCACAAAGGCTGATATGAAAACCGGTACCATGACAAAGTCTCCACTGACCACTCCTGATGATTTTGATACTTGGTGCCAAAGAATGGAAGGCTTCATCAAGTCTTAAGACTCCGGGATGTGGGGATCTGTTGTCTCTAGACCTCATGTACCATCCACCTCTTTAGCTGCTGCTGGTGGTGGTATGATACCAAAGGAAGTGGCTGACTATTCTGAAGAAGATAGGAAAAGATAGATATAAATCAGAAAGCTATGAGTGCTCTCCAAACTGCTCTTCCAAACTCCATCTACAGAGGCTTCAAGAAATGCAAGACTGCTAAGCAACTATGGGATGCACTGAAGCTTATGTATGAGGGGTCCACTGAGGCAAAAGAAAACAAAAAGGACCTCTTGAAGCAGCAGTTTGAGAACTTCACCTTCAAAACAGGTGAAACCATGACTCAACAATACTTCAGGTATGTTGAGATTATGGACACTCTAATGGATGTTGGAGTAACTCTTGAGAACAGGGACATTGTGAGGAAGTTCATGTCCTCTCTTCCTAGACAATGGACATACTATTGTATGGTCATCAAGAGGACTAAAACCATAAGACCCTTACTCTTACTGAGTTATATGGTATTCTCAGTGGCTACCAAATGGAGATGAACATGCAAAATCCATCTGGTAACTCCAACAATCAGTAGAGTTCAGCCCTACATGTGGTTGAAAGGGATTGCAGAGAACCATAGTATCATCTCATCTGCTACCCTGAAAACTCACAACAGGGTCCTTTCATCATCTTCCCGGAGACACCAAGAGAGAGCTATATCCAAGGAAGCCCATTCCAAGAGACAAGCTCTTCACAAACCTTTGTGTCTACTGATGAAAGCACATGCAACCTTCTCTTTACAGTTGAAGACCTGGATTGTATCCATTTAGATGATCTGGAGTACATGGAAATAGTCCAGCAGATGGCTCTTCTCACTCATAGAGCCAAGAAGTTTTACAAGAGGACAGGGAGGAAGTTTCCTAGCAATGCAATCAGTAGAAAGTTTGGGCTGGACAAAAGAAAAGTAAAGTGTTACTACTGTAACCAAATGGGACACTTTGCTAGAGAGTGCAAGGCACCAAAGACAAATGGTGGCCAAGCATAAACCAGACCAAACTACACTGATGGAGCTCCCCAGAATGAGAAGCCCAAGCAGCAAGCTGCAGTTGCTGTTGAAGAAGGAGGCCTTGACTGGAGCTTTCAGACTGAGGATGCATCTCCAAACCAAGCACTGATGGCAGATCATGAAGAAGCCAAGGTATTAGAACATCTTTGTACACCTGAATGTATTGCTAAAGTTAACAGATATAGGTCCTATAACTTAGAGATGAGGTCTGATCTTGTGTCCTTAAACATTTTAAAAGCTGATTTCAAAATAGCTGAAAATGATTACAAACTCAAAATAGAAGATCTAGAGAAAACCATTTCAACTCTTAAGCATGAACATACCAACTAGGACTCAGATAAAAGATCTTATCACTAAGTTAACTGAATGCCAGGCTAAGCTTGTGATCAGCAAAGCCAGGGCAGAAAAATGTGTACTTGAAGAATAGACCTTCAATAACATGATATCCTCATCTCTGCATGCAAAAGTTTGTTATCAGAATAAGCAGGGACTGGGATCTACTAAGATAGCTCCTCCATACACTCTATTGTCCGTAAGATCTCCAAGGTGTGAAACTTGTGAAGATGAGCTTCCCCTCATAGACCCCATTGATGAAGAAGATGAAGAGGAGATAGTGAAGGATGATTCTGAGAAGAGCGAAGAAGATCATCCTAAAAAGGGACACTATTCTCCTAAGGAGAGAAAAGAATCTGGGATGACCAAGTCTAAAGGAAGAACTTGATCAGAAAAGCCAAGAGGAAATCAAAGAAGGCTCAAGAGATCAAGGCCTCTAATGTTCATCGTTTTGTGAACAGTGTTCAAACACACAGCGCATTCAAGTATCCACAGCGCATGACCAAGTAGTCATCTGCTATATACACAGTCAAACATTCAAAGGGTCCACAACATACAACTTAAAGTTGTACAGCGGACGCACTGTACACACAGCATATGTCTAGCACATAGCGGATAACTTAAATTTAAATTTTAAGTTCAAACTGTTTACACAGAGAACATACAAACTATATACACAGCGAATGTTCATTTTGTACGTTGTATATATACTTCGACACTTGCAAAATTTTCATTTCATCACGAATGTGAGAGAAAAATCAAAATTTTAAAACGTTCAAAAGTGCGTTAAACCCTTACACCCCAGATCATTTGAAACCAAATATCTGTTTGATTTAACTACTGATTGTCGATCAAATAGGTATAAGATCATGAATCTAATCATCATATGTGATATCCATCACCAAAATAGGTGTATTGACCATTGACTTTGATCGTGACTTTGACTTTGACTCTATGACTATGACTTGATTTGAGATTAGTACATTAGACGCATGTAGACACTCTAAGTTGTAGAACTATACATTATGGGCTTAATATGTTCTAGTGGGTGTTGGACATAGTGATAGTGGACGTTCACCGATTTGGACTTAGCATGATGGTTGTGTGCTTAAAATTGGACTAAAGACTTAAAAATGTAAAAATATACATCTTACGTTAAGAACGCAAACAAAATCGGACAACAATGGGCTTTGCTTAAAGTCTACTAAATACACTTAATTTAATTTAAAAATATAAATTAAATAATTTAGATAGTATATAATAGTATGTTGGAATCGTATTAACAAGAAGAATTTAAAAACCCAAAAATTGGACGACGCTTGAATCGGGACAAGACGGAATTGGACGAGACAAGCAACGGGCCTAGGAGGCCCACCCTTGGCCCCCCTTGGCTGAATTCTTTCAAAAGGGAAGGGCTTTCCTTTTGTTTTCTCATTCTTTCATTTTGAAAACTTTTTCTCCAAGTTTTCTCTCTAGAAACCCTAGCCACCATCAATATTTCTTCATGTTCTTCATCTTTTTCTGGAGTTTAATTTAAAGTATTATCTTTCAAATGATACCTTAAGCAACGATTTGTTATCATTTCGATATCCAAACAGTTTATACAAAACTGGTGCGCAATCAGATATAGGTGCCAAAATATTTTGATAAACGTAAAAAAAGAAAGTTTCAAACTTAATAATCAAATAAAGGCAGTTTTGTATTTAAAAGTGGTTAAAATGACTTTTTAAAAGAATAAGTTAATAACTTCTAAAATTCATCAAATATAGACTAATAGATATTCATTGAAGGGCGTTAATAAATTAATATAAAGTGACAATAAAAACCTTAATGGGCGTTAAGGACTGGGTTACAAGGATTACACCCGTGTTGGTCATTTTTGTTCTTTAGTAATCCTTTTGTGATTTGTACTTTTAGTGCTTGCTTTGCATATTATGGGAATTGGACTATACCATTTCAAGGTGAGTTTTACGACCCCTTTTTAATATATTTTACTAAGGGGAAAAGCATGCTTATGGTTTTGAACGAAGCCGTGTCCTAAAAATTATTTTGGAACATTGGATATGGTTTGAGTCTAGATGTTCATTCATGAGTGTGTACTTGTGCTTGTGTTTGTTCTTGGGCTTGTTCATGGGCTTGTTCTTGTGCTTGACTGTCATGGAGAGGTATTGTTAGTACTAACGGGTTGACACCCCCACCCCTATCGTCGGTATGCTAGTTGAGACTGATTTGGTCTTTGCGTGCCCTTGGGTGAATATAATCTGGGTAATTGGACGTCCACTGATCTTAAACTTGTGTTGATGTCTTGACTGCCATGTACTCTTACTCACATACAACTTTCTGTACATGTTATACATGGAAAAAAATTTGTACTTTTAAACCTGTGAATTCACCAACGTATATTGACCTTTTAGAGCATGTCTTTTCAGGTAATGAGGCTTAGGTGCTTGGCTGTAGACTTTAGACAAGACCACTCCTTTGGGAGCAATAGACATTTCATAGGACTTTTGGACTTGCTTTGGACTTGTTTGTTTTGTTGAATGGTTTTGTTGGATTTGTACTTGGGTTTTTGGTACTTGTGCTTCTTTGTTCCTATGGTAACTTTGGTTATTTATTTATATTTTATGGTATGACGTTTTGGAATTCATGGTACTTGACACGTGTTCCTATGTGTCGGGCGACGTCATGACCCATTTACGGAGAATACCTTTAGTGATTCTCTTAGATCCCCAATGTGTTATGACGATCCCGTCCGTTACATCCTTGTGTTTCCGCTTCTAGCGAGGGTGTGACAGACTGGTGTCAGAGCCATTGGTTATAGAGAATTAGGTGGATTATTCGAACTAGACTATAACCTAAGTACCCCATGTAGTATGCATCATAGGATTATGTGTGTATAGCTATACATGTGAATGTTCTATGTGCATTATCAGTTGTGTTGAGTACCTTGTCTTACGTGTTATTTGTGATGTTCTTATTTGGTAAATATTTGGTCGTTGTATCATCTGTGTATCAACCTTAAGAAATCATAGGTAAGGACACCCTCTGGTTATGCGCTTGACTATTATTTGGTCTGGATTGATAAGTGATGCCATAAGGATTCTTTTAAAGGGCCTAGGTTATTAAGACAACCTTATTATGTGCGTCTGCTGGTGATACCTATGTTGTGAGTTGGATCTTGGGAGATGAACACGCTAGCGTTATACCTATGTCTTAAGTAGAGAGATGAGACTCCTTGTACCTATGCTGTTTTGTTCAAACTGATCTTAATACTTGGAATGTTGGTTTTTGAGACAATCTAGCATTATACTTGATGGAGTAAATGGATGTCATGTAACCAGTTTAGACATCATCCTTGGTATATCGTTGGTGTGGTGGGAATGCTGCGGGGAACCCTATACATAAACATCTTCGGTATGCTAAGGATGTGCCTGAACTGGGCTAGGTGATGATCTTAGAGGATTAGAGTTGGACCTGTGAGACTGAAAACGTGAAAGGAAATGGCACTAGAGGTAGGATTGGTTATATGTGCATGGAGTTCATGACGTGCAAACCAAAAGAGTACGATGGGAAGTTGGAGCAATAGCCCTGACCCGTTGCATTGAGAAAATGAAACGGATGTGGACATCGAGATCTATGCTAATAATCAAAAGGCAAAGTGTTTGGCCACTAGTAAGCAAAGCACTAACGTGGTGGAATATCCAAGTTCAAGTACGAAGTAGAAAAGTTATAATGGCCATGACTTTGGATGGGCTTAAAGAATTAGTAACTGAGGAGTACTGCCTCATGGACAAGATGCAAAACATAGATCTTAGTTTTGTAGTCAAGTAATGGTGGGATTAGGTCATGCTGCCTATCTCTACCAATTCTATAAGCTGGCAAAGCGGGTGCCTTATTTGTGACACACAAATCAAAGTGGATGGAGAAGTACATCAGGAGGCTGGTTCAACAGTTCATGGAATAATGGTTGCTGCTGCACCCCCAACCATTTAGAGTGCAATACTAAAGACATGTACTTTAGCTGAGGATAGTGCAATACTAATGGTTGCTACAGTTCATGGAATAATGGTTGAGGCTGGTTCAACAGTGCAATACTAAACCATTTATAGGTCCTGATTATGTCTGCAAGCTTGATAAAGCTCTTTATGGGCTGCACCAAGCTCCAAGAAAGTGGTATGAAACACTATCTCAGTATCTCTGTTAACATGGTCACAAGAGGGGTACTATAGATGGAACTCTCTTCATCAAAGAAACAGGGAATGACTTAATGCTGGTTCAAGTATATGTAGATGACATTATCTTTGGTCAACTAATCCAAAACTCTGCAAAGACTTTGAGAGGCTGATGAAGGATTTGAAATAAGTGCCATAGGGGAACTCAATTTCTTTCTAGGAATTCAAGTGAAGCAAGTTGAAAATGACATCTTCATAAGTCAGTCAAAGTATGTACAAGACAACCTATTCAACATGACTGATTGCAAGGTTGCAAAGACTCCCATAGCTAGAAACCACTCCCTTAGACCTGATCTTGAGGGGGAGTGTGTGGATGAACATCTCTGCAGGGCATGATTGGGTCTCTTATGTACCTCATAGCTAGCATGCTTGATATCAGTTTTTTCACATGCATCTGTGCAAGATATCAAGCCAACCCCAAGATGTCACACCGGTTGCTATCAAGAGAATTCTTAGATATCTCAATGGTGCTCCTATCTTGGCCTTTGGTATCCAAAGAATTCTGACTTCAATTTGTATGCCTATACAGACAGTTACTATGGTGGCTGCAACATGACTGCAAAGTCTACTCTGGGGTGGTCAATTCCTTGGTGGAAGGATTGTCTCATGCAATGCAAGAAACAATCCTGTGTGTCTACATCAACTGCTGATGCTGAATACATTGCTGCTGCAAGCTGCTGTGCTCAAGTGCTTTGGATTCAGAATCAGATGCTGGACTATAGATTCAACTTCAAAGAGACTCCCATCCATATAGACAACAACTGTGCTATCTCTATTACAGAGAATCCTGTGCAGCACTCAAAGACAAAACACATCAACATCAGGTATCATTTGATTAGAGATAATCTTGAAAAAGAATTAATCAAACTAGTCAAAGTTAACACAAATGAACAATATGTTGATCTGTTCACTAAAGCCTTTGATGAACAAAGATTCAAATATCTTGTACCAGCTATTGGGATGATTAACTTTGAGTAGATTTCTTTGTTAAACTTAAATCAATTCTATTGTCCTGAGTTGTCTATTTTATCATCTTCAAAGCCCAGTTTCCTTTGGAAGAAAATTTTTCAAAAGATATTCCTTAGGTTTTGAAAATTTTAAACATATTTTTTTTTTCGGAAGATATCAAGTTGTCTTCAGAAACATTATATCTTCAAATCAAATAACTTACTTATAATACATTCACCTTCGGAAGAAATTCTGATATATCTTCCGAACCATAAATTGCTTCTAAGTACTACATGTATTTGAAGACAATTTTCTTCCGAAACAATTAGTCTCGAAAGATTAATTCTATTAAGAATAAAACTTCCAAGTCCTGATTTCTTCTGAAACCAAAACATGTCTCGGAAGCAAAATCTCTAAGTATTTCCTTCCGAAGCAAAATTTTCACAAATCTTACGAATATCTTCCGAAACCAAATTGGCTTCGAAAGCTTTTCTTTAAAACTTCCGAAGACAAAAATACCTTCGGAAGATTTTCGACTCCAAAAAAACTACCTTTTTAGACACTTTTTAAAGGTGGGCCAGACATTCGGATTTCAAAGTTTTCCTTTTGCATTAACTTTGTCTCAACCATTTCATATATTTCTCTCCCAACGGTTTCCCTCTTTCACTCTTTATCATCTAAAAATTCTCTAACCTAAATTCACCCCACACCGCCCTTGCTATTTATTTTCCTTCACAACAAAGCTACCTCAAAATGGCCAACCTTCATCGCAGAAACCAACCTGATTTCTCCCTACAACTTCACAGGCAACATAATCAAGTTGCTCTGTTGAACTTTAAGAAAGATTCGGGTTTCTCAGAGGTTTTTTGCTTTCTCACTCTATCAAACTACTTCACCTCCCTCACCATTAATCCTCCACTCTATGAGGATCAGCTGTTGGAATTCTGGAGAACCTGTCAAGAGGTCACCATGGATGGGGAGAAGGCACTGTCTGCCATAGTGCAAGGGAGGACAATTTTCATCACTCTAGCGGCATCTAAGGTTGGATGATGTCGAAGGTGATTTGTCATTCCCCAAGTCTGCTGTTACCATACCTTTGGTCAGATGGGCTATGAAGGGGATTTCTCTATCAAGACTTTCAGGAAAGAGAAGGTTTCCTCTCAATGGAAATACCTCCTCCATGTCGGCATTCACAGTCTATCTAAAAGCATGGAGGATGGGACCAAGTTCCAGAGGCCCTTTCCTACATAGTCCATGAGATGGTTCAGGGAGTCAAGTTCAGGTATTCACATTTTGTGTACATTAATTTACTTGCCTATTTGGACTCCTTAGAATATTACATATTCCCTAGATATATCCAGCACAGGGGAACAGGTAATGTTCTAAAATCAGGACAGATGAAGCCCGGTATCTTCAAGACTATGAGAAAGCCAACTGTTGGTTTCTCAGGGGTAGAAACAGTCCTTGTCCCAAAAATATTAGAGCTCGTTGCTCAAGGTGACAACCTAGCAGCACCAACTAGTGTTGAACCCACACCTTCTACTTCTTAACCCCCTATACAGCCACAAATAACCATCACCTTCCAAAGAAAATCCAAACGAACCCCTGCACATGCTACTCAGTTTGTACAGGCCCCTATATTACCACCCACACAGGAGGAAATGGACACTAGAGCTCCCACTTCTCCTGAGGAGCAAACCACTCTCATCTTACCAATGATCAGTGCTGAGGTTTCTCATGCTCAGCCTATGAGCTCACAACCCCCCAAGCCTTAAGCCTTCACTCAGAGTCTCAACACTCTAGTGAACAACCTGCAGGGGACAGTTACCATCCCTCTAGCCTCTTGATCTAAACCAACCCATCCAAACCTAGAATTCTATGATGATGAAGACCTGGATTCAGTAAGTATCATGAGTCTCTCTTCTCCTCCCTGCTCAAGGAGAGATGAGTACTCCTGTTTCTCCCATGTCTAGCCACATCATCCACCAACTACTGAGGTGGATCTTCCTGACCTGTTCAGGAGGTCCATATGGAAGGAGTCTCTCACTTCAACAATTAATTACATCATTAAGACTTGACCATGGCAACCCAAGCCATTGACACTTCACTTGAAGCTGTCATGGTTCAAGGGAAATCCACCGGACAAAAACAAAGGCTGGATGAGGAAGAAGACTTAGGTCCTATTCTCTCATCCCCCTGTGATTCTTCTGATGAAGATGAGTGGAATATGAGACTAAAGGCGCAAAAGCTGACTCAAACATGCACCTCTTTAGTCTCCAAGGTTAGTCACTTGGAATCTCAGGTGACTACCTTGCTAAGAAAGGTCAATAATCAGTAACTTGACATTTCTAATCTTAGTAACTTGACCTTTCTAATCTCAAGGAACAACTAGCTGGGAGATCTTTCAGGAGGACTCAACCAGGAACACAAGAACCTATGAATGTGACAGACCTAACCCCTAGCTCACCTATGCAAGTGGGTGATGCTACCAAAAAAGAGAAGAAAGTCCAAACAATCACAGAACCTGGGAGTTCTTCACAAGTATGGGCATTGAGGATTCACCAACCTCATTTGCAATTATCCATACTCAGTAACCTTCTCAAGTCCATATTGATGTGGAATCACTCATTCAAAGTCTGTTTGAGGAATGTATTCCGAGAGCTATGTCTACTCCACCCCCCTGATGCTGAAAATGAATACTGGGTGGAGATATGATGCTGACAGGAGAGCTCTAATTGCATAGACTTCAGGGGCAGCAAGAGGTTTTCAATTTTCAGACCCTGAAGTTCTATGACGTCTTCCTCTAGTCCCATGCCACTTGCCAATCCTAGTCAAAAACAGGCAAGCTGGCAGACTGGCTGAGAGGATTCAAGACAGGATTGTTGAAGAGTTCATACAAAGAAGAAGACAAAGGATAACAGGCATGTCTTTGTCAACTGGATGTTGAGGTGGAACCTAAGATTAGCTTCGAAGGGGAAACCTTGATTGAAGGCAGTGATAGACCTTGTGAACCTTGTTACAAGAACTGCTTCAACATCATCAACCCTCAGTGAGGCACCACTGGTGAAGGTGCTTCACACCTCTCTCTCTGGCCAGAGCGTGACTGCTGAACCAAGCAATGAAGCCAAATCTCTCTCCACCTGAGTCACCAAGGCCTGTGCGTGACAAAGGAAGAAGATGATGACTCTGAGGAGATTGAGGAGGAAGAGAGAGAGAGAGGAAGAGGAAGCTAAGGGGAGAGAGTTCAAGAGGGTCTCCAGGGTTCATAAAAGCTGCTATCAGGGCTGCCCCCATACCAAATACTCAGGATGATGAGTTGAGGGCAGCCAGATTAAACTACCTGGGACCAGGAACTACAACGCAGATGAACTCATCTCTCTTCCCTTAGAGCAACTCAATGAACTGGCAGACACAGAGTTGTTAAAGGAGAGGAAGAAGGCAGAGGATGCAGAATTACTCCTAAAAATCAAGGAAGAAAGGAGACAGAAAAGGCACTACAAGCATGCTCCTATCCTCTCCCCAGTTCAGGGAAAATCCTGAGAAAGAGGTTGTGGCAATTGAACAACCTCAGGTAGACAAGGAAGCTGATAGACAAAACATGATTAGCTACCTAAGTGCCACAGGTCTCTATCAGGAATCTGCACTTCTTCCCTTATCATATGAATATGTTGAATTTGAGTATCTTAAGCAGCTGGAGCAGTAAGTTATCAAAGAACGAAAGGCTGCTAAAAGAAAAAAGAGGGAAGAAGCTGCAAAGTCAAGAGCCATCATCCAAAAGAGTCAAAAGAAGTCTGCTGATAGGCAGAGGATGATAAGCTTCTTGAAGTTGTACGGATTCTTCTGAAGGAGGCTTGGTCCAATGTCTCTATCCACTATGGATGAGCACATTAGAGTGTTGTTGACTTGCATTCTCCACCAAGCCAAGCTCAACCTGAAGTTAAGGTAAAGGTTGAACCCACTAAGACAACACAACCTGAGCCTAGAGCTGCATCTCAGCCAACTTCATCTTCTAATCCGCAGCAAGGTCCAAATCCCTCTACTTCTGACCTTGTGAGGGAAGAGGACCCAACTGAGAAAGACACAACAAGTCAACCTGGTACTGAAGGCTAATCTTCTCAGTTAAAGACTTCAAATAGGAGGAAAAGGATGGCCAGGAAGAGTGGTTCTAAGAAGAAGTCAAAGGCATCCACCTCTACACCTCAGGATGAGTCAGAGCATACTGAGGTAGTGCAAGAAGAGGCTGCTCAACCAACTCCAACTCAAGTAGAGCCTCTTGCAACTAGAAGACCCATTCTGTCCTGGACTTTTGCTACTAATCCAGATAGGTGGTATGTCATCAGAGATCAAGGAGTTCAAGATGTCTATTTCTGGAAAGACATGCTTGATCTTCCTCTGCATGATCTCCATGACATGAGAAGGTATTATGAGAGTCTAAGGGATCCTGATCAGTTGATGAAAAAAGGAATGATCTTGATCCTGATGAGGACTGTCAATATTTAAGTATACTTCTCTGTTTTGGTAGCATCAGCCTAGGGGAATTTGTAAGGTTATACTTGAAAGGCTGATGCAACCAAAGAAACCAAAGCAACCAAGGAGCTTCCAGCTTGCATGTTATTCGTTTTGGTAGCATCAGCCTAGCCGTGAAACAAGTGTTATTGCTCTACATTTAGAGCGGGTGGTGTGACTGTATCCAATTGTAGATGTAGTTTGTTATTCGTATTTGACCGTGATCTCAAGTAAAATCTCATCTTTGATACATGGGTTTACATAAGTTTTACTACTAATACCTAGATGATTACTTCACCCATCTTATTCTCCTTTAATCTATAGGTATGGACTCGTTTTCATTAAGTACGTTTACCTAATTATCCTTGTACAAATATCTTTACATAAAATATGTTTCTAATTTCCAAATGTACTAACAATCATTCACTACGCGTTTCATATCATATCATCTTCTTTTTCACCCAACATGGCAAAGTTCAAACTTATTTAACTTATCACTTCATAGGTTGTATGTCTAAGAAGTATCTATGATCTTTTCAATCCCATGCCAACACAAATTTCTAATCCCAAGTATTGTTACTACACCTGTTCCAGTCCAAGCTACCTCAAAGAGACCGAGCCCAAGGATCACTAGTACACTGATAATCACCCTAAACACTTAATCAATAGAGTTGTAAAAAAGTGTAAGTTCTTAAGGGACAGGGAGTCGTCCCGATTTCCTTGATTTTTCTTGTATGGCACATCAGCATCACATAAGCTTTCATTTTCTTTAGCTTTCCTCAGGTTTAGAGGATGTCGTGCAACTTTTCCTTATGTTTCTCCTTGTTTTTCCTGTTCATGGGTGTGGTGTGGTACAACTTGCATATCCACCAATTCAACCTATGAAATATCGGTGAATATTCCCTAGTTCGATGGTTAATTTTGGTCACCGGAACCGAAGGGCATTTTTTCACCACCACCTCCCAGGTTTCACTCTGCTGCATCTTCTTCATTTATACACTAGACAATTATTAAATTTCTAATACATGAAATTCATTTTCAAATCAGTTAAATTTTGATTTCTCTCTATATTACAGAAACAACCTTAAATTTTGTACCACTTTCACATAAAAAAATGGTAGATGAACACACGTTTAACACACATATTGGTGTACTACCAACTTGAAGCATGCTCACTTCTTTAAAATGTTTTGGAGACTTATTGCAGAATTGGTTAGCATCTTAATATAGCATCCCCACGTAACATTGTCACAACAATTCATGCTTGAAAACTCAAAAGTTAGGCAAATTATACATCATCTTATGTATTTAATGTGGATATGTATAAGTTACAAAGCTACTTAATCATCTCTTTGTAGAGTTTCCACTTTCCATATTTAACTACATTTTAGTACCGACAATAACAGAGAAACTTTAAATTGACAAAAACAGACCAGACCAAACCAGACTGGACCGGACAGGGTACGTCCAGATTCCCAGTTAACTTCAGCCCCACCTCCGTATCAACAGCACGGTCCAAATCTAGAACCCGTTACACCTAGAAGTCTAGAACCAACACCTGACATTCAGACATGGTCTTTTAACACATCTTTACAATGAGATAGATACTAACAACCAGTAGTAGTCTAATAGGATGTATCAGACTGAATAAAACATACCATCTTTCTTGAACCCCATTTATAAGCAATTGAATTCGTTTGTCTTTGCCTTCTTTGCAGTCCGACTCACAAGATCAATCTCTGGTGGCTTCAGATATGCAGGCATACCATTGTTGTTCTCCATTGGGCCCGCCCATGATAAGGGTTCAACTACAATATGTACAAACCACATTTAAGTCAAGTAACGAAGCTGCAATGTATAATAGCTAGAGGTGGCATATCGACAGGCTGGGTATCCGGTCAAAATGGATAGTTTTATGGCGGGTCAAAAGGGGTCATGTTAGGTTGACTTGAAACTATTATAGTTTAAAGATTTATATTTGTTTTAAAACATAATTAGAATTAAATATATAATTACAAATTTTATGTTATTCCAGTAACAATATAATATTTTTGAATTAAATGATTTAAAAGGGTTCATGAATTATAATTACACTTTAGGCGACTTCTGAGCCATTAGACCCATGTAACCAACATAACCTTGAAACGACACACGCGATTAGCATAACCACAAACGACCCATTGACAAGTTAATGGGTCGAAATTGCCACTTATATATAAAAACCAAATTTATGGAGCTGAGAACACAATAATACCAAGCTGCAAATCCAACTTCTCTGCCGGACCTGCCCATGCTATCGGTTCAACTGCAAAATATGTATATATATTTCCTTGTCAAATAGATGTGTAATGGGAAATTTTTTGAGTGATCTTCCTGTATACCTTTTAAGTTACAAGAAAACGCTAAAGAAAATAACCCAACAATTGTACTAGTTACTAACATACCAAAAGTAGAAGTATTAAAAAGAAAATATACACATTAAAGTCACATATTCTTATGCTACTTCCATAACTTTATAAGTATGTTTCCTACATTATATATCTTTCCACAAGTGAAACTACCCACATGATTTTTGCGACAAAGTTACCTACTTCGGTTAATATTTTTCTTATATCTTATTTATACTCCATATGAATTGTCATAATTGTTTAGAAATAATACAACAAAATACCTGGTTCAAGATATTGTGTTGTTGTGGGTGCTGCCTTCTGAGTAGGACGTTTCTTCACATAGTTCTCCTGTAAGGGTCTCGGGACTTGAAAAAAAACCGCCCTAATCCGATTCCTTGTGCATGCTCTGGATGACTATCCAATATCTGCTTAATAGAAACATTTAGGACCCTTTTCAGGTTGTAACATGAACAATTTCAGGTTTTAACAAGTTAAGGGTGAATCAAAAACATACTTGCTGACTTCCGGTAGTGAGCGAAGTTTGGTGCCTGTTGTGACACGTAATATCTAGAAACCAAAACGATTTACAGATTAAGTAATATTAATAAAGATATATCACAAAAATGGAAAGTTTTTAAATAAACTGGAAAAAGATTCGTACACATCAGCGAATTTAGAGCTGCCTTCACGTCTTAGCCTCAAAAGCCTCTTCCACCCAGGTGGTGGTTGTGCAATGTTGGGTTTATCAATAGCCCATATCCGGGTCCCATCTTGCTCAATATCAGTCGGGTCATCACATGAAACAACCCGATTCCACTGACGGGTTGTTTCACATACAAATGGTTGGTCTGTGATATGTTCCCGGATCACCTCATATTTCTCTTGATCCGGGATTAATCTCCATTTAAGACAATTGGCACATTGGACAGTAAAAGCACCGACCTCAGGGGGTGCTCTAGAAAAAGACGGAGGTTTATCTGAATCGTTATTGCTTACAGCTTTGACTGCGTATGAACCATTCACAGAATGATCATACAGCACAATTTGTTTATGAGAATCATCAGATAAAGGGGTATCTTTGTCTTCCTCTTCGGTGCTATATTCAGACAAAGAAACATCTAAAACATTTTGACCTGTTTCTTCTCTACCACTGTGTGAAGGCACACTATGTCCCTCAAGGGCAGTTTGGTCTTTTTCTAAGGCTTCAGGATTACTCTTTATGTCAACCAGAGTAATCTCAGGCCTTTTCCCTCCCATCTTGATGGTGATTTTGGGAGAGCGTGACTGCATCACTACAAATTTGAAGTTCCCTGATGCACACATAACAGCAATAGGAAAGTTCACCATATGAATTTGCAAACTGCAGATTATATTTAATATGAAAAGTTCATTCCACTGAATTAAAAACTTGCTACAAGAAAGCATCACAAACATTGACCACAATCAAGACAATAGAAAGATAAATGTTACCTCCCTCTTTTAGGCTGGAAAATTCTAAACCATCAAAAACTTTGTCCGGTTGACGTCACACTTTGAGTTCCAAGATTGCTTTTTAATCTAAACTGTTCAATAAAAAAAACATTTGATATCCATAAGATGTTGACTGATGCAAAATGTGACTGCAAATTACGATGAAAATGACGTGTACATCTCTCTCTTTATGTGCTAACAAAACACATAAAAACCATTATTGTGCGGCATATAAATGGACACAAAGAAAAGCATGATTAGATTCATCATCACATATAAAATGAGGCTGCTAAACAATTTAAGAAACAAATCCATATATCCATAATTTTATGAACAACAAAGCTCACGTGCATAGATTCATGTTAGATATCTATCAAAGTTTCAACTTGGCAAAACCCGCTTGCAAAACAACTTAAACCCTATCCACGAATATTTTCAAGGTACAAAAAACCAATTGAAAAGATAAACCAGACAAGGTTCAAATGTGCTTAGGCCAAGAAATAGGTCTACATATACAAACCAAAATTCAAAGAGTTTTCATTTAAAACAAAATTTAGGGTAAATAAAACCCAGATGTTTTTTTAATTATTACGTTGGAAAAGTGTCTTCATCCCGTAATAAACCCATTCGAAAAATCAATAACCCTAACTAGAAACACAATAAAAAAACTAGAAGAAATTTCTTAACATCCTCATCAGACACCTGTTTAGCCTTGGATGGTCTATGCACTATTCCTCAAAAAATAAAAACCACTTCAACATATTCCAACTAAAGCAAACACTCAAAAATTATCTACAAAAGATATATGGTAAAATTCATGCAATTTGGTTGAGTTTGTGGGTGGAAACTCTGAAGAAGATTCATTCCATAAGTGGTTGTTCTATCCCTTCTTCAAAAAAAGTAATAATTAAGATCCCAATAAGAAATATATTAACACTTGAATGATCTATGTGCTATCCCTCAAATGTGCATGGTAAAATTTATTAACAGCCTCATCAGACACCAATGTAGCTTGAATGATCAAGGCTCTATCCCTCAAAGATTAAAAACCTCTTCAACATATTCCAATTAAAACAAACACTTTAAAATGATCTAAACAAGGTGTATGGTAAAATTTATTGATATACCATCAGACACCCATGTAGCTTGAAAGTTCTATGCACTATCCCTCAAAGATTTAAAACCCTTCAATGTGTTCCAGTTATAACAAACACTATAAAATGATCTACAAAAGATGTCTAGTAAAATAGAAGCAAATTGATTGACTTTAGGTTTGGAAATAGTGAAGTAGATTTATGTCAACAAATGATTGCTCTATGCCTAAAACAACAATAATAGATTTAAGACCCCTATAACAACTTTAATTACGATGCATGCATGTTGCACATGGGTTTAGTAGCCATTCAAGTCCGTTGGAGGTTTTGATTTAGTCATGCACGTGTCTTGTGTTTAGCCAATTTACATGTTTTTGTTTAAAGTTGTTTAGGAAGTTGTTAGCTAGTTCGCTATCTTGTATTTCTATTTAAGCATTGTTTCCATTGAATAAAAGCACCGAAACTTTGAGTTCATTTCAATTTGATTCTTTTCAATTTAGCATCAGAGCTCGATTCATGATCAAAATCTAAGAGAGGATAGATGAATCAAAAGAAGCTGAAGGTGCCCCACTTTAATGGCCATTATGAGCATTGGAGCGAGATGATGGAAATTCTTTTCTGAGCAAAGAAACTCTAGGGTTTGATCGATCCTAGTACAGAGGAGTAGGCAGTCGGTATTGTTGTTAGTGATGCCCAGAAAAGGAAACTGGAGGAGTTGCATCTCAAGGATCTACAAGTCAAACATTACTTTATCAATCCGATGATAGAGTGACCTTTGAGAAAATCTTTGATCGACACACTGCAAAAAAAGTGTGGAACTGCATGAAACTCAATTGGTAAGGAATAAGAGAGTTAAGAACCGATACGTCAAAAGTTTCGCAAAAAATTTGAATTCCTGGAGATGAAGACGGTGAAACCATCGCTAGTGAATTTGATCAAGTTCTCACCATTGCCAACCAAATAAGGAGTAATGGAGAACTCATGCCCGACATGAAGATAGTTGAAAAAAAACTAAGAACTCTTAATGAGAATTATATGTTTGTGGTGATATTAATAGAGGAATCCAAGGATGTGGAAAAGATGACTAGCAATGAGTTGCATAACACATTTCCGGTTCACGAATTGAAAATCAAGAGATCAGACAAGGAGAAGGAGCAGACATTAAAGGTGAACCAAGATGAGTTCTCTAGTTCTCAAGGACATGGCCAGGGAAGATCATGCTTTAGTAGCCGATGAAGTCCATTGCAGTTTTTGATTTAGTCATGCACATATTTTGTTTAGCTGATTTACTTGTTTTTGTGTCATGTTTTTTAAGAAGTTATTTGCTAGTTCTTTATTTTGTAATTATAACTAAGCATTGTTTCCATTAAATAAAAGCATCAGAAACTTCGAGTTCATATCAATTTGAGTCTTTCATGTAGCTTATAATCCCTCGCACATTTATCAGCCCTTCAACCTTTTCCCTCACATAGTTTTGAAGTCCATTGTACTTATAATCTATGCATTACCCTCAAACATTTAAAAGCCCTTGAACATTTTCCAATTAAACAACATTTGCAAATGACCATCAAAATGTATGCTACAATTCATGTAATTTGATTGAGTTTAGGGGCCGAAATAGTGAAGAGGATTGTCAAAAAGTGGTTGGTTTATCCCTCCTACACCAGTATTAGATTTAAGAACCCTATAACAAATTGATAAGAGCGAACAAAAAAGAGAACAAAATACTCAAAATTAATACTTATACACGCAAAATTACGCTAGATCGGTGTCCAAAAAAAAACACTTGCAGAAATTACTAAACCCTAGAAGTGGGTAATGGAACATACATATATTCACTCAAACAATTGCCATTAAGCAGCTCAAAACCACAGATTAGAACGAAAATAAACAACCGGAACCTGAAACAAACCTAAATGCAAACAATCCACGATGTTTTCGTACAAAAAAACACTCAATAGCATCTAATTTGATAGAAAAGAAAGCGATTAAAGAATTCAAGTACAGGACAAGATCAAGATGCGCGTTTTTGTTTGATTTTCGGCAAGAGGATCACTTACTGAGGAGTAAAACAGCAGATCTGAGCTGACGATGGAGATTGAGGCGTCGATTATCACAAAGACCGATGATTTATGTAGTGTAGATGGGATTATATGTGTCGGATTGAGATCGGAAGAGCAGATAAACGCATTTGAAGTTTTCAACAAACAAAGACATGAAATTTAGAGAATTGGGTTACAAAATCTTGGCATAAATTTGAGAAATACATGATATGGGATACGAACGTTCATGCCTTGATTGTAGTTGTAGGTTAAAAGATGTTTCTAACTCGAAAGAACTGATTTATTTCACCTTTTCTTTATAGACAATTATACCTGTAAATTTTATTAATTACATGCATAATTAATATAATATATTTTTACTTTTATTGTAATATTAAAAGACACGATAGAAGCTCTTAAAGCTCTATCTACAAGTAATTACTCCTTACTTTTCAAGTGGCAAAATTGTAATTATCTTAATTTATATACTTTCTTTCAAGGTCTTCTATTATGACTTCTTTGACGTGGCAAAATTGTAATTTTTGTACCCATTTTCTAATATTAGATAGTGTTTTGTGTTTTGTGTTTTTTTTGTTTTTCTTTACTTGTATTTTTCTATTTCTATTTCTAAATAAATACTATTACTGACGTCATATTTTCGTTTTTTCGTAAATAAACGTATGCTATGAACGGCTTCAACGTCCTTTTCAACTAGCAGATTCTCGACAACATTTGTTTATTATATACAATTACATAAGTTACCAACGGTTTTAACTTTCTTTTAAACGCGCAAATTCACAAAAGGTGTTTAATTTTTTATTTATTTATGATTTTACATCCCTTCAACATGCGGGTTTGCGGCTACATTTGATATTCATCATTTTACGCCCCATGTCGCAACAAGAGAGTCATAATACTAGTTATATTCTAAAACTTGAAAAGTTTTAATAAATACGAAGGCTACAAAAAAAGTTTTAAATCAATTAATTCATATAAATTTATTCAAATCAAGTTTCAAACAATTTATTTCACCTACTCTTCAATGGAGTACTAAACAAGTATGAGGGTTTTATACAATGAGATCTAAACAATAATAATAAAGTATTCTATGTTTAGAATGTACAGCAAGATAGACAATCAGCACATCAGAGTTAGACAGCTTCAGTACTATATTGTCTCCAAAAGACAGAACATAAAAGCCGTCAGTACAGACAGTCTTGTTTTGTGTAACAGTTGATTAGCAGCTCATGGAGCTCAGTGTTGATAACCAGCAGCCGATCAGCAGCACATCAGGTAAGTGCTGATCGGTAGTGGTTCAGCATATGTTGATCGGCAATCACTCGGCATATGCTAATCGACAGTTGATTCATGTAGGATCGGTGAGAGGAGATCGATGCAACAGTTTCACAATGTTTGAAGAGTGTTAGAACACTTAACGGATCAAATAGGGAACCGGTCTTATGATAAAACAACGAACACAAGTAAAGAATAAGAACAAGAACAAGATAGTATCGTTTTCAAGAATGTTGTATATTGCTCTCAAGTTCTTACAAAGTGTTACAAAGCTTGTCTTCTAAAGTTACAAGTACTTGAGATACTTTATACTACATCCTAGAGCCGGCCATACTTTGAAGGCCAGCTGAAAACACTAATCTAGACAATAAGATCAATGTAGAGTCAAAAGGCTGATTGTCTTTTGACTGGTGACTATGACATGCCATAGCTCACATCCTAATATATTACAAAAAGGATAAAAGTACAAGAGTAAAAAGTTACAGACAAAAGACCTTAATCTACAGTTTGACAAAAGTAAGGACTTTTCACCAACTTATATAAGTTGGTGAGTCTTCAGAGACGGCAGCGGAAAGTTGTTCAGCTTTTGTCAAAAGGTGATTCAGAAAAAGCATGTCTTCTCTGTCTTCGGAAGAAATCAGTCTTTGGCTTCGGATGACTTTGTCTTTGAAGCTTCGGAAGACTTCATCTTTGGCTTTGGAAGATTTGATCTTTTGGCTTCAGAAGATCTGGTACTTAGTATAATTCACTGAGTTATATCAAATCTTCCAAAGTAACTTCTGTTGGAGCTGTACAAGATAGTCTATATTATCAACACAGTCAAAGTCAACAAAAGTCAACGTCACGGTCAAAGTCAACGCAAAAGTCAAAACCCAACACGTTCGAGACGAAGAACCGAGACGAGACATTGAAGATCTAGATGACTAGGAATTTATTGTAATAAATATATTTTGTGTCAACAAAATATATTTAAAATGTTTTAGTCCTTTTATGTTTTATATGTAATTTCCATTAATTAGCCTAAGTCTAGGGGGTTAAATGCAATTAGTGAATATTATATTCATTATAAATAGTTAATGAGAATTAGGTCTAGAATGGTTGCATGACTAATTGATTGAGGGATTTACTTGTAAACAATATTATTAGCATCTAATTGACGATCAAAGGGTTTTGATTGTGTTTATCATATTTTGATCTATAATCTTCATGATTTGATTCAAGTGTGCTCAACCTGGGTTGACAATTGGTATCAGATCCATTTTGGATCAAATTCATTGAAGATTTGAAGATTATTGAAGCTGTTCATCAGATTTCTAAGAGAGAAAGCGAGGTTTTAGAGAGAGAAAGTAGATTTGAGTTCAAATTTGTAGAAATTCAACATCAACAACATCAGATCTATCATTATCTACAACATATATTGGATCTACATCATCTGTTATACAAGAAAAATCAAAGAATTTTCTGATCTGAAATTTTCTCTCACACACACTAGTGTGTGTGTTCTTGGTGTTTTTGAGAGCTTCAAATCTTCAAGGGGCGAAACTAGCATCATTCTGAACGAAAGTTCAAAGTTTCCAGCGAAATTACAGTTTCGTCCGACGAAACTCCGGCAAATTTTCCGGCGAAACTAAAACTCCGGCGAAACTAGAAATTCCGGCGAATCTATAAAACCTGCGAAATTAATAAATTCAAGCTGCGAAATTAAAAAAAATTGTTCATACTCTTTTCAAACAAAACCTACCACCACTAGTCGACCACCACCACCATCCTCAACCGCATCCTCAACACCGCCGCCATCAACAACACCAACTACAACCATCACCGGAAACCCAACCACACCACCACAAACCACAACACCGTTGACTACACCTACTGCGAAACTAACCAAAACCTAGCAGTCTCCGTCGCCTCACCTTAGGCAGCCAAAATCCTAGCTGCCGTAACCCTAGCCGTCGGAACACTAACCACCACAACCACCTTCGACCTCCACCAAACAGCCTTTAAGACGTCTACAACCACAGCCACAATCACCACCGGTTAGGCGGCCTAAACCCTAAGCAACAACAATCATAACCGCGACAGCCATCAAACTTCACCGCCGGAACACACCAACCTTGTTGTGCTTTGATCGAAACCATCACCATCATCGGACTCTAGGAGACGAGGTCTATCCGGAGTCACCTGCTACTTGTCACCGGAGAGCTCGCCGGAAAGGCGGCTCGCCGAAGAGGTGGCTCGCCGGAACCCTAGAAAGGGTCTTCACTCTCATCCGTCTCTCTCTTCTCTACACACTTAAGTGTGTGTGTTTTGTGTGTGTTAGAGTTTGAGTGTGTTAGGGTTTGGTTATGTTAAATGGACTTTGGGCTTCTTGTGGGCTAGTTAAAAGGTTAAAAATTGGGCTAACAACTGGGTTGATTTTTAAAAAAATGAGGTGTGGGTTAATAAAATAAATCAAAGAAAATTGACTAGTTTAGGATTAATTGATTCCATCCCGATGCTAAGATTGCATAGAGTGACATTTAAAAAAAAGTTATTTTTCCCGGGGGAGAATTATTTTACAATTTTTGGGAAAAATACCTTTGAGGCGTTTAATTGTTCAAAATTTTTAATAAAATGTCATCTTCAGAAGACTTTAAATCAGATAATCTTACAACGGCAGAAAGTCGGTTTGACTCTTTTGCAGCAATGAAGGGAGAGAAATTGTCAGATTTGATTGAACGATTCTTAAAGGTGGCAAATAATCTAAAGAAGCATGTTCCAGATCTCAGTAATCATGAACAAATTCAAAAACTTCTTGACTCTCTTTCGTATGAATGGAATCATCAAGTTAAAATGTAAAGCAAGAAAGAGGTTATGTTGACACAAAACTCATGGAAATGATCAACAAGCTAAGATCTCTCGAGCTGGACATCAAAAGAAAGGAATTTCAGCAAGCGGTGTTCCCACATCAAACCAACACGCTTAATACTGATCTTATCTCCTCTGTAACAAGCATATTTGATTACAAAACAGAGATGATTGAAAAGTTGAAGTTATTGAGAACTGATTTGAATTTAAATATTGAATTCAGAGATACTTTTGAAGAGAACTGTGAAGCTTTGAGAGTTGACAATGACGGTAAACCGGAGTCGGTGAGAACCAATGATGATAAGGCTAGAAAAGCTGATAAAAGAAAGAAAGAATCTGAGGCTGATGAGATGCTGAAGGTCAAAGAAGAGGAACAACAAAGAATCACAAAGGTCTGCGACTGTGAGAAGAGCTTAGCTGCAGAACGAACTATCATGGGTCTTCCTTATGAGACTGTTCAGGATATGTGTTCTTCTTCCTGCAAAATCCGGTTATTTGAGATTTATAAGGCAAACAGATTGTTATTGGAAAATGAAAAAGAACTAAAAATAATTAATCAGGAATTAAAGAAAAATGAAATTGTTTTTTTCAAGGAAACTTATGAAGCATTGGCTGAAAATGATCTTTTAAGAAGAACAATTTTAGAGTGTAATGTTGAAATTAATATTTTGAGAGAAAGGGCTGTTTTAGCTCAATTTGAAACGACACAACTTCAAACAAAACTTGATAAATGGACCCTTTCACACATGAAAAAGGATGAGCTTATTGCTAAACAACAAGGGGCACGGGTAAAACATGGGATTGGATATCATTCAGATGGTGAAACTGTATTTAATTTAGTTCCACCTCCATCTACTCTATGTTACTCTCCAATTCCCAACTTCATCCAACCAATGATTTAATTGAAAAGGATACTAATAGTTTGCACGCAGGTTTAGCAGGAGTGAATCTTAAAGAGGTGCGAGATGATTATGATTCTACAATTGGTATGGGATACAATAAACCGAATGCTGACAGTCCAGATAATGATTGTTCAGTTCCAGTTGTTTGTAATTCTGTATCTACTGTTTCTTTTAACTTCTTTGATAAGTTTAAAGCAGGTGAAATTCCTACCTTTGAGCCGGTCAGGATTGTGAAAGAAGAGATAAATCAGGAATCAACTAATTATCAAGCTCCAACAACAGCCACACATCATATTCATGTCAATCAAGATCCATTGGAAGCAGATTTGTGTATACGAGACTGGACAAGCTTAGATGATGAATCAAACACAGAGGACCATGTCGGTTTCTCAAAGATCAAGATATCATCTGAATTTGTCAAGTCTCAAAAGTTTCCAAAAGCTGAATCAAGACCAATATGGATATCTTCTCCATCTGCTAAACAAGCCAGTCAACCAGTGAAGATCTCATTCACTGTTCAGCATAGGAAACTTCAAAACAACCAAGAATCTGTAACAACCTCAAAGCAATCTCCAATTCCAAATGCTTCACACGGGTCAGTCAAGCATCAAAAGCCTTTCAAGGTTTGTTTTGAGTGTGGAAAAGACGGTCATGTGGTAAAGAAATGTCCTTAAAGACTTGCTAAGGATGGTAAAGGCAAAACGAATTGGTTCTCTGGATGTAAGTCTACAAAGAATGTTCCAGACGGTAAAGGCAACACGGGTTGCTTCTTTGGTTCAAAAGGTAAAAAGCACTTATCTTTGAATAGTTGGATGAAAAATCCTTCATCTAAACTTTTTCATGTGAAGCCGATTTCACATGATTCAAAGATGAAAAAGACCAAAGTTTCTACACCAAATTCTTTTTCATCCGGTCTTAAATAGAAAATAATTTTCAAATTTAATTTCTTCAAAACAAAATTGATTAAACCGAAACAAATTTGGCAAATTAAAAAGAAGGATACAGAAATTCCTGATATTTCAACAGATTGTGTGCTGAATCAGGTTACTTCTACCATTGAAAAAAGAACTCCCAGGACTACGATGGTCGGGGTTCCTCTTTCCGACTAATCTGTTTATGAGTGCAGGAACAATTCAGGAGGACTGTTAGTAATCCGGTTTACTGACAGAGATTGTTTCTAATTCAAAGTTGAAGTGGAATAAACAGGTTACGGTCATGGTATTTTATCCATAATCTGAATTTTTATCCGCACAATCACAGTTCTTACTTCACAATCCCTGTATATTTCTTGATCATTCATTTCTTATCTTGTTATCAGTATAGTTTGGAAGATCCTCTTTGGTAAATTTCTATTTTTGCATAGTTTTATAAAAAAAATATAAAAAAATAATAATAAAAATTTTATTAAAAAAAATTAAAATTAAAAAAAACAAGGGGTTTGCAAAAATATAAATTTAGGGGGAGAGTATATAATTCAATAAAAATGATGAAAAGAGAACTGGGAACTTGATTCGAGATGACTGAGAAATGATTGTATATCATCTTGAGATACTTGTTCTTGTATGGCTTGCGCTTTAAAATGAGAAATGATAGTAACTGATGCTGTTATTTGATATCACATCTAATTTTAAATTGAAAATTTAACAATCAAACAGATTTGTTAATGATATGCTTGGTAGGCTCAGCCTGAAGAATAAAGTAGACAGCAGCATAATGATTTAAATTAAAATCTATGCTTAAGGATGTCTGGATATATGCAATCATTTTGGCCTGCACGAAAACTGTGTCCCGACAAAAATTGGATTGAGAATTGATCTTTCACCCACCATGATACAATTCATATAAGCCATATCTTTGAGCCATGTTTGGTGTAGTTATGTATCTTGTGTTTGTGCTAATCTCCTCTGCTGTACGGAAGTACTGACCTGGAGTGATGATCTCCTTTGCTGTACGATAGTACTAACTTGGAGCTCTCATCGGCATATGATTAAATGGTCATCTCCTTTGTTATACGTGAGTATAGACCTGGAGCTCTCACCATTTTGGTCTATGTTGTGTCAAATCATCTAACGATGAATTCATCACAGAATACAATATTCTGTTAATAATCACTTGCACACTAATGCACAAGCCTTGCTCTATAAAGATCGTAATAAAATTCAAGAAATCCTGAGGTTGGGTGAGGGTTTTTGCCAAATGATTGTGGGGTCCTAGCATTCTAAAGTGCTTAATCGAACCTTAACGAATCATCTGCTGCTTGTTGAAAAAGATAGGGCATGGGTTTAAGTGGACAAACATATCAGCAATCGTTATTGATCTATTTGAGAATTTCAAAATCTTTCAAAGACTGTGATTAGATTCAGTTATCAGTGTCACCTCATTTCTTGTCGATGATTAAATTCATCTTTGTGCTAAAGTATATCTTGAGGATGTGATCTCATGATCGATTCAGTTCTTGGTAATTAAAAAAAAATTTATAATCATAATATAAAAAAAATTAATTAAAAATGTTATAATAAATGTATATAAAAAAATATATATATAAAAAAAAAATTTAATAAATTTTGATTTCAAATTATTTTAGGTCTTCCATATCATGCTGTTACAATTTTATCATTTTTCATGCATTTCACAGAAATTGCGCACAAACGAACACGGGTTCGCTTGTTTTTCACACACAGATAAACACGGGTTTATTTTGTTAAAATGAAATGATCTAATTAGAAATGTCGAGATTGTGTTTGTGAATGTGTTTCAGATTTTTGCTGTAAGTGATGGCTGATCATTAGTTGAGCAGTGTACCTGATTAGAGAACCTGTTCCTCAAATTTGCAGAAGATACCGAGCTAGGAATCCTCCTCCTACATCTTCTGAAGCACTCGAGATTAGAGATTTGGAAAAGCTGTTCCAACATCTTCACAAAGGATGCACTCGAAAAGGGGAGCATATAAATAGGAGGAGCTTATGAGATGAATAATCTTTCTCATCAGTTTCAGAAAGCTTCAATTTGAAGATCTTTCTATGGTTGACTTCTTGGTGCTGATTTAGTTTGAAGACGTTGATAATGATAGACTAAGGGGAGTATTGTTGGAGCTGTACAAGATAGTCTATATTATCAACACAGTCAAAGTCAACAAAAGTCAAAGTCACGGTCAAAGTCAACGCAAAAGTCAAACCCGACACGTTCGAGACGAAGAACCGATACGAGACGTTGAAGATTTAGATGACTAGGAGTTTTATTGTAATAAATATATTTTGTGTCAACAAAATATATTTAAAAATGTTTTAGTCATTTTTATGTTTTATATGTAATTTCCATTAATTAGCCTAAGTCTAGGGGGTTAAGTGTAATTAGTGAATATTATATTCATTATAAATAGGTTAATGACAATTAGGTCTAGAATGGTTGCATGACCAATTGATTGAGGGATTTACTTGTAAACAATATTATTAGCAATCTAATTGAAGATCAAAGGGGTTTTGATTGTGTTTATCATATTTTGATCTATAATCTTCATGATTTGATTCAAGTGTGCTCAACCTGGGTTGACAACTTCTTTGTACTTCACATGTGCATGCTAAGAACTCTTTGGTTGTATTAGCCTCTAAGTGTGATCCTTACAAACTCCCCCTAGGCATATGTTACCAAAATTAAAGGAGAGCTTTGAAGCTTGATCTTAATTTGTTGACAGTCCTTATCAGAATCAAGACCATTCCCTTCATCATCAATTGGTCAGGATTCCTCAAACTCTCAAAGTATCTCCTCATGTCATAGAGATCATGCAGAGGGAGGTCAAGTATGTTTTGCCAAAAGTACATGTCTTGACCCCCTTGATCTCTAGTGACATACCATCTGTCTGGATCGGTGGCAGACATCCAAGATACAATGGGTCTCTCAGTAGAAAGAGGTTCTACTTGAATAGGAGTTGGATGAGCAGCCTGCTCTTGATCACCCTCATGATGTTCTGACCCATCCTGAGGTGTAGAGATGGATGCCTTGGACATCTTTTTCTTCTTTTTGTCCCTTCTGATGGCCAACCTCTTCCTCTTTCTATACTTTAACTAAGAAGGCTGGCCTGCAGTTCTTGTTTGTCCTTCTTAGTTGGGTCCTTTTCCTTCACAGGTTCAGAAGGAGATGGATTAGTACCCTGCTGTGGATCAGAAGATGAAGCTGGCTGTGATGCAGCACTAGGTCTAGGTTGTGTTGTCTTTTGGAGTTTAACCTTGACCTCAGCTTTAGGTGCAGCCTGACTTGGTAGGGAATGAAAGTTAACTAGCTCACCCCTTTTGATCTTTTTCTTGATCACTCTAGTGTGCTTATCCATGGTGGATAGAGACATTGGACCAAGTTTCCTTCCGAAAAATCCATACAACTTCAAGAAACTCACCATGTCTGTCACTTCTTCAGATTTGCTCTGATGGTGACTCTTAACTTTGCAGCCTCTTCCCTCATCTTCCTCTTAGCAACTTTTTACTCTTTCAGTAGTTCTTGTTCAAGTTGCTTGAGATATCCAAATTTAATGTACTTATAGGATAAGGGAAGCAGGTATGCTACCTGATAGCGGCCTGTGACACTCAGGTAGGTAATCATGTTTGCCTGTCTTGTTCTCTACCTACCTGAGTTTGTTACTTAGTGGCCACAGCCTTTGCCTCAGGACTTTTCTGAATTGGGGAGAGGGTATGAGCTTTGTAGAGTCTTTTTCTTCTCTGATTTTGAGGAGCAATTCTGCATACTCAGCTTCCCTCCTCCCCTTTGACACTTCTATATCAGCCAGTTCATTCAATTCTTACAAGGGGAGAGAGATGAGTTTATCAATATTGTAGTTTCTAGACTCCGGATAGTTCAGCCTAGCTACCCTCAACTCATCTTCGTGAGTGCTTGGCTTGGGGGCATCCCTAATAGCAGCTTCCATAAAGCCAGGGGTCCCACTTGAACTCTCTCCCTTTGCCTTCCTCTTCCTCTCTCTCTCTTCTACTAAATTTTCTTAGAGGTCATTTTCCTATTCCCTTTGTCAGTCACTGGCCAGTGTGACTCAGGGTGGAGAGAGCTTTGGCCTTCATTGCTTGGTGTTACACTTGAACTCTGACCAGAGAGAGACTGTGAGACACCCTCACCAGCTGGTGCCTCACTGAGGGTAATGGGTGTTGAAGTAGTTCACATCTTAAGGTTCACAGGCTTAACTACTAGGCCTTCAGCCAAGGTTTCCTCTTCGAATCTAATCTTAGGGTCCACCTCAGCATCCAGTTGACCAACAGTCTTGCCTACTAGCCTCTGTCTATATATTTTGAATATGTTCTTGAACTTTTCAAACACCCTCTCTTGAATTCTCTTAGCTAACATTGCAGCTTGCCTGGATTGACTTGGATTAGCAAGTGGCAAGTCAACTAAAGAGAAGCTCTCATAGTATCTCAAGTTATGAAAATTGAAAACCTCTTATTGTCCTTGAGATCTAGAGAGTACCAGGGCTCTTCTATCCGTATCATACCTCTATCCCACTATTGGATTTTCAAAAGGGTAGGATGGGGTAGACATTGCCCTTGGTATACCCTCCTCAAACAGGCTTTAAACTAGTGAATCCACATTAATATGAGCCTGAGGAGGTTGTTGAGTATGTACAACTGCAAGTGAGGATGGTGAGTCCTCTATGTCCATACTCTGGACAAAACTCTTAGGTTTTGTGATTGTAGGTAGGACTTTCTCCACCTTTTGGTAGCATCACCCTATTGCTAGCAGGGGGGTCCACCAGGTCCACGTTCGGTTAGGTTGTGGACCAGGTTGAGTTTGTCTTACAGGTCTCTCAGCTAATTTGCCTTTGAGATCAGTGATCTCAAGTTGCTGGTCATTGACCTATCTTTGTAAGGTAGTCACCTCAAATTATAGGTGACTAACCTTAGAAACTAAATAGGTGCAGAGTTTTGATAGTTTTTGCACCTTTAGTTGCATACTCCCCTCATCTTCATCCGAAAAATCATGGGGGGATAAGAGAATAGGACCAAAATCTTCTTTTTTACCACCAGCTTGGGATTCTTTACTGCTGGATTTCCCCTGCATACTGATAGCTTCAAAAGAAGTGTCAATGGGCTGGGTTGCCATGGTTGAGATCTTAAAAATGTAATCACTTGCAAAAGTGAGAGCCTCTTCCATATGAGCCTCCTGAACATGTTTAGGGAGGTCCACCTCAGTTATGGGTAGATGATGTGGGCTAGATATAGGTGATTCAGGAGCACTCATCTTTCCTTGATAGGGGTAGAGAAGAAAGACTCATGGTACTCATAAAGCCCATATCCTCATCATCATAGAATTTGAGATTGGGGATTGGTTGGTTGAGATCTAGCGGCTGGGGATAGTAGCTTTCCCCTGAAGGTTGATCACTAGAGTTTTGAGTCTCAGAGTGAAGGCTTAAGGCTAGGGTAATGAGATCATCAGGCTGAGCATGAGGAATTTCAGCACTGATCAAAGAGATAATGGGAATGGTCTGCTCCTTAGGAGAAGTGGGAGCTCTTGTATCCACTTCTTCTTGCATGGGGTGATGATATGGGGGCCTGCTCAATCTGAGTAGATTGAGTAGGGCTTTGTATGGATTTTCTTTTGTAGGTGATGGTTATCTGTGGCTGTGTGGGTGGTGCAGATGTAGAAGGTGTGGTTCAACATTGGCTGGTGCTGCCAAGTTGTCACCTTGAGCAATGAGCTCTAACGTTTTTGGGACCAGGGCTGTTTCTACCTCTAAGAAGCTAATAGTGAACTTTTTCATTGTCTTGAATATGTCCAGCTTCATCTGTCCTAGTTTAAAAATATTACATGTTCCCCTTAATTATGAGCCCAGTTCACAGTTAAGAATGTGTTGAACATATTATGGGAACATATAATATTCTAAGGAGTCCAAGTTTTCAAGCAAGTTGGTATAAACAAACTGTGTGTACCTGAACTTGACCCCTTGAACCATCCTATGGACTATATTTCTTCAAAAGATATCAAATACCAGAAATTTTATTCAAAGAGAGAATAAAGCTTCCGAGACTTAACTGATTTCGGAAAAATTAGTCCTTCAAGACATATAAGTACTTGTTAACAAATATAAGCTTAGGAAGATATATCAGAATTTCTTTCGAAGGTAAATTTTGAGAAGTAGTTATTTATTTTGAAGACATAATTTCCTTCCGAAGACAACTTGATGTCTTTCGAAAGAAACACATATAGACTTCTGAAATTCTAAGGAATATCATTGTAAAAAGATTCTTCCAAAGTAAACTGGCTTATATTAATGATGATAAACAATCTTGAATTTAGTGTAAGAAAATCTACTCAAAGTTAATCATCCCAATAGCTTATACAAGATACTTAAATCTTTGTTCATCAAAAGCTTTTGTGAATAGATCAGCATATTGTTCATTTATGTTAACTTTGACTAGTTTTATCAATCCTTTTTTAATATTATCTCTAATCAAATGAAACCTGATGTTGAAGTGCTTTGACTTTGAGTTCTGCATAGGATTCTCTGTAATAGAGATAGCATTGTTGTTGTCTATATGGATTGGAGTCTCCTTGAAGTTGAATTCATAGTCCAGCATCTGATTCTGAATCCAAAGCACTTGAGCAGAGCAGCTTACAGCAGCAATGTATTCAGCTTCAACAGTTGATGCAAACACACAAGATTGTTTCTTGCATTGCCATGAGACTATCCTTCCACCAAGGAATTGACTTCTCCTAGATGTAGACTTTGCAGACATATTACAACCACCATAGTCACTATCTGTATAGGCATACAAATTGAAGTCAGAATTCTTTGGATACCAAAGGCCTAGTTTGGGAGCACCTTTGAGATATCTAAGAATCCTTTTGACAGCAACCAGGTGTGACATCTTGGGGTTGGCTTGATATCTTGCACAAATACATGTAGCAAACATGATATCAGGCCTACTGGCTGTAAGGTACATAAGAGACCCAATCATAGCCCTATAGAGATGTTCATCAACACACTCCCCCTCAAGATCAGGTCCTAGAGAGTGGTTTCTTGCTATGGTGTCTTAGCAACCTTATACTCAGTCAGATGAAATCTGGTAAGTATATATTGCACATACTTTGACTGGTTTATGAAGATGCCATTGTCAACCTGCTTCACTTGAATTCCTAAAAGAAATTAAGTTCCCTCATGGCACTCATTTCAAATCTATTCTTCATCAGCTTCTCAAAGTCTTTACAGAGCTTCAGATTAGTTGACCCAAAAATGATGTCATCTACGTAAACTTGAACCATCATCAAGTCATTTCCTGTTCTTTTAATGAGGAGTGTTCCATCAATAGTATCCCTCTTGTATCCATGCTGATAAAGGTACTAAGATAATGTATCATACCATTTCCTTGGAGCCTGATACAACCCATAAAGAGCTTTATCAAGCTTGCAGACATAATCAGAATGATCTGGATCTGTAAAGCTAGGTGGTTGTTTGAAATATACTTCCTCATCAATCACCCCATATAAGAAAGCACACTTGAAATCAAGTTGGCAGACCTTGAAATCCTCGGATGCAGTAAAAGCAAGGAATATTCTACCAGCTTCAAGTCTTGCTACAGGAGCAAAAACATCTGTGTAGTCAATCCCTTCTTCTTGTGTGTATCCTTGAACAACCAGTCTTGTCTTATTCTTGATGACAAGTCCTCTATCATCTTTCTTATTCCTGAATACCCACTTGGTACCTATAGTACTCTTCATTTAAGAAAGACGACACAGGTTCCAAACCTTTTGTCTCTTGAATTGAAGCACCTCCTTTTGCGTTGCTTCAACCCAACTTCCATCCTTTAAAGCCTAATCAATCTTCTTAGGCTCAATCTGTGACAAGAAACAAGAGTGAAGACAAACATTTTTATCATGGGTTTGTCCTCTTGTTCTCACCCCTATCTTAACATTTCCAATTATGTTTGTAGTGGGATGTGACTTATAGATTCTTATTTGAGGAATGACAGCAAGTTGGTTGGACAGATCTAAATTGGTGAAATTTAGCATCAAGAAATTATTGATCACTATCACCACCTCCATCTCCTCCTACATTGGGAATTTCTTAATTTGAGTTATGTGCCTCTATGCTAGAATTTACAGGTACCTCAAATGTATTAGCTGAAGAATTTGTCATGGTTGTGCTGACAAGACTTCCACCTACAGGGCTAGTTACCACTAGAGCTGAAGTAGTTTGAACACTTGGTCTTCTCAGCTTAAATCTTGGATCAGATTCTTCTATTGAGAAGCTACCTATAGATCCTGAAACATCTTCAAAAGATTTGTTAAAACAATTGGTAACTAAATCAAGATCAAACAGCCAATCAGGACCAGAACCTTTCACACTGGGTGTGTGCTCATTGAAGGTCATATTGGCTGACTTCTCAACTACTCTAGTTTTGAGATTGTATACTCTATAAGCCTTAGCTTGGGAAGAGTATCCAATAAAATGTCCATGATCTGATTTCTTAGCAAATTTGGCTATTTGATCATCAGTATTCAAGATCATGCAAGGATATCTAAATAATCTGAGGAAACCAATAAAAGGTCTCCTTTTGTGTCATAGTTCATAAGGAGTCTTACCATGAGTCTTGACTACTAAAAATCTATTTTGCATATAGCAGGTAGTGTTGACTGCCTCTGCCTAAAAGGTGATAGGTAGTTTAGAGTTAGATAACATGGTTCTTGCAGCTTCAATAAGTGTCCTGTTTCTCCTCTCAACAACACCATTTTGCTAAGAAGTCCTGGGAGCACTATCTTGTCTTTTAATACCCTTCTCATCATAAAATGTATCAAAGATTTGGTTCTTGAATTCAGTTCCTTGATCACATCTTATGATATTGACCTTGTGATCACATTGATTTTCAATTTTCAAAATGAAGTTTTTCAAGATCTCAGGGGTCTCATCCTCTGTTCTAAGAAAAAAGACCCAAGTGTGACATCCGGTAATTTTCCGTTCCCAAACTCCGTTAGTTCCGTTAAGTCTTGCATACACGTGTTGTGAGCACACACTAGTTGTCGTTGAACGTTGGTGACTTAATAATGATTAGTAATAATAAACTGATAATGATTTAACTAATGATGTGATTATTAAGTTGAGCTTATGTGCTTACGTGATTTAAATAGTATTTGTGAATTTTTATCGCGTAATGTGAAAACGTGTGTATTTAATTCGTGAATCATGTGGCTAGTGAAAATAATTTATAGAATTATTATTGTTGATTAATAATGTTTATATTATTAAGTTAAAACCTTTTAAAAAGAGTTTAAAAGCTTAATTTTTTTATAAAATACAAATTGCAAGGGTTTAAAGGGTAATTACCATAAATTAATTAAACAAAAAGGGAAAACACAAACCCTAATCACTCATCGGCCGCGACTCACCCTCTACACACACACACACTTCGATTCCAGCCTTGAACAAGCAAGAAACCCATGGATTTGATCGATTACAAGTATTACAACACGTTGGAAACATCGAATCTTGTTCATTACACGTTTAAAGGTTAGATTTTTACATGTTTTTCAAGGTTTTTGATGTTGGCTGAGGGTTGGTGTTCGAAATCTAAAATTGAGTGTCGATTACATGTTGATTGTTGATGTTATGATGTTAGTTAGGTTATATTGATGCTAGTTTACATTGATTGTGCAAGAAACCTTCGATTTTGATGCGTTGTTCATAGGTTACTAATAATAGTAACTTTAATTGCATGAATATGGTGATTGGATGATGAATTGAGGTTGTTAAAGTGTTTATCATGTTATGAGGATGTTAGAATGATGATGTTGATGCTAGAAACCTAAGAATGGATGTTGTAGTTCATATGTTACCAAAAGTAGAAACTTTTGGTTTTGAAGATTGATGAATCATGATGATTTGATATGTAGAACATGTCTAGACGATAGCATGAGTTTGAATTGGTATATTATTTATGAAATCATGAATGTATTGGGTGTTAGATAGATTTTGGGATGCACTTTCCCAAAAGGGAAACTTTATTTGCACAAAATCTTGAATATGATGAATTGGGCTTGTTTGTGATTTTTGGATCATGTTAGCATGTTCATGGATGATTTCTAATGTGGTAGAATGCATTGTTTGGGTTGTAATAGATCATGGTTGAACATTTTGGTTGATGTGGACTCTGTGGAATAATGTAATGATGGTTATACACGCGTGCGAAGCTGAGGCCCCTACTTAGTAGGATTGGCAGGGTTTAGGGTGTGAAGTCATGAGTGGCTTCACATGGCATGTAGTGCATCATTTGACTCTATATATGATGCATTAGTTATTGTATAGTTATGTTGAACATGATGATTATTTGAGATTCGCATGACTTGTATGAAAATCTAGTTTTATGATGATCTAGGAAGTACATGTGGTTAATGAAGTGATATATGTGAACAACTTGCATGATAATCATGTGTGATGAACTGTTATATTTGATTGAATGGAATTTCATCAATAATGTCACCAACGGGTCAAACGGGTTAACTGGGTCAATGTGTTCTGTTTTTCCAAAACCTTGAGTTCTTTGGTTTATAGAGCACTTAGGGTTTCATTATGATTCTGTGTACACGTACTTATGTACTTGCGTGTTCTAGGTGACCTCTGAAGGTTGTCTTTCCATACTCTCTTTTAAGTTAAGCCCTTAAGTCTTTGTTGTGCACACCAGGTGAGTTCATGCCCCACTCTTTTTCATACTCTCTTTTGGGGGAGATAGCATACTGGTTTTACAAATGCTTTATTTATATGAGTTGTGTATAGTATAATATAGTGCTGAATACCATGAAAGTTCTCACACTTTCAGATTGTTAATAATGATGATTAGCGGGAAATCTTGGGTAGTACTACTAGGTCTGACGAGCCCCACATGTGCGACTCGAGGTCAAACGGGTGCAATTTTGTCCTACCACAAACATCGTCACAACCTGGTAAGTTGTGACGGGAGGCAACAAACGAAACATAGTTAGCTTCAATCGCGAAATCACTATGATTATTACTTGTGAATATAGATTAGCTCTCTATTTCAATGCACCTCTTATATTTTGAAACTATTACTGATTTATGATTAATGCAAACTCTTGAACTCACCAACCACTGTGTTGACGCTTTTAGTATGCTATTCTCAGGTTGAGGTTACCATTGCCTAGAAGCATGTGCACGGGTCAGCATCATTGAAGATGTTAGCATGATTGAAACTTTGTTTTGGTTTGGTTATTAAACATTAAATATTTGTTGGTATTACTTTGGGCGCGTGTGTTTGCGCATTTTACATTATATTGCTTTACTTTGGTCTTTCGGGTTTATTAAACGCTTTCGCATATTTTAAAGTTAAAATCTGATTTTGAATGTTTGTTCATATAGAGTCATTCTGAGTAACTAATGACTGAGATCCTGGTATGTCACACGCCTCGCGGTAAAACCCCGCATGTGGATTTTGAGGGTGTGACAGATTGGTATCAGAGCCATTGGATATAGGGAACTAGGTTGCATACACACACCAGACTATAACCGCATAGTTGTTAGTTACTTGTCATTTATTCTTTACTGTATACTCATTGGCATACGCATCACGTACTTCGCCGCATGGCATCGTCGTCCAGAAATTTAGGCAAGAGACCTGTGCGATCTGAGTCACCTCCTACTTCTCCCGTACCTGATAGGGGATTTAACTGGGCCCGACATCCTTATCCTCCTGGCGAGATAGACTGGGATTAGCCTTTCATACCGCCTGAGCTTGATCCTCCGCGGAACTGGGATTTCTACCCCACCTACATAAACCGTATGGCTTATAGAGAGCGTGTACCACCAGTAGCTCCTACTCGACCTAGGACTAGGTCATCGAAAACCTTTGCATTGCCTACTCTTCCTATCTTGCACATCCCTCTCGAGCAGGCGTTTGCAGCTTTAGTAGCCACTCTAGACACAGAGCGACAGCGTATCCGAGGACTCACTGATGAGAACTCTACCTTACGATCTGAGATGCGTCAGTTGCGCTACCAGGTAGAGACGCTTCAGGAGCGACTCTTGATGGCCATTGGTGGACATCATACCCTGGCAGGCAACGTTGTAGCACTTACTGGATGCATGGACGCACAGGATCACCATAACATAATGATCGATGATGAGTTTGCTGATCTAGAGGCACAGCTAGCAGCACTTCAGATTGCTGAAGCTCCTGCACCTTTGGTGGACCCTGATGAGGAAGACCCGAAAGAGGAACCAGAGGAAGCCCCCGAAGAAGAACCAGCAGAGATGGATGAGGACAGTGACAGATCTGACATGTTGGACTGATACTACTTTTATATGACTTGGACTATATAGTGTTTCTTTCCTTTTGAAACCTATGTGGGAAGGGTTGTTTCCCACCCAACTAAAAAACTAAAATCTTGACATTGATGGAATATTTTGTGAACCATTTACAATTTATTTAACTTTGGTTATTATTTTTGTTATAAATGTTGTGGTTATGATGAAATCCTTATTTCTTATTATTTACTGTACCTCAATGGGATTATGTGTTGGATGTTACTCATTATTGTATTTGTGAATGTAAAGTGAAATATGGACGGGAGTGGAAGAGGAAGTGGACGAGGTCGTGGATGTGGCGTCGGAGGTCATGGTGCCGGTGCCATAAACATGACACCTGCAGAGTTGGTTGCCCTAATTAACGAGCATGTACAGACAGTAGTGGCTGCTGCCCAAACCGGACAGCCAGCAGGTAAATGATAAAAGAGGTTTAACCAATTATCCTAGTTACTTTTCTGGGATACCGACTAATGTATGGTTTGTCGAAATAGGACCTCCACCTTGTACTTACAAGTCCTTCATGGATTGTAAACCTCACACCTACAACGGGACGGAAGGATCTATGGGATTAGTACGGTGGTTTGAGAAAACTGAATCCGTATTCACGAAATGTAACTGCCCGCCAGCTGACCAAGTGAAGTTTGCGACTGGAACACTTGAAGGCGCAGCTCTCTCCTGGTGGAATGCCCAGGTGCACATGTTGGGCCAGGATATGGCTAATGACTTACCTTGGGCTGAATTCAAAGCAATGATGACAGAGGAGTATTGCCCCTGAAACGAAGTGCAGAAGCTAGAGATGGAATTCTGGCAACTTAAAATGCAAGGCTCAGAGATTGAATCCTACACGACCCGTACTCATGAGTTGGCCACACTATGCCCGGGAATGGTCAATGAAATGCACAAGAGAGTCGAGCACTACATACGTGGACTGGTGCCCGAGATTCAGAGTATGGTAACTGCTTCCAACCCCACTACTATACAGCAGGCTATCCGGTCAGCCCACAGGCTGACTGACCAGACAGTTGAGCAAGGACGGTTACCCAAATGGGGTGCGGTTGCTAGTGTGCCTGACAACAAATGAAATTGGGAGAACATTAGTAACAAAGTTTCATCCTCCAGCAACCAGCCACAACAACAGCAGCCGTATGTACAATAGCACCAACCTCCCCAGCAACAAAGGAGGTTTGATAACAACTGAAATTTCAATCAGTCATCCTCGGCATCACAGGGACAAGGAGGCTATGTAGGGAAAAGTCCCAAGTGCAATCGATGCAACTACCATCACACCGGCAGGTGTGACAACTTCCGATGCCAACGCTGTGGTAAAGTTGGGCATGTAGCGAAAGACTACCGGGGTGAACCGATGAAGAAGCCTCAACAATCTCAAGAAACTCCAAAAGGTTGCTTCGAGTGCGAAAAAGAAGGCCATTACAGATGCAATTTTCCACAGCTTAGGAGGAATGGAAATGGCGGGAACAACACTGGCAATAACAACAACGGCAACAACAATAACAATAGCAATGGCAATGGTAATAACAACGGTGGCAACAACAATGGAGCCAAAGGGAGAGCTTTCGTTATTGGCTCAGGTGAGGCTCTAAACGATCCTACAACAGTAACTGGTAAATTCTCGGTTAATGGTCGTTTTGCTACTGTATTATTTGATACTGGAGCTGATAGAAGCTTTATTTCCACTAAGTTTAGTAGTCTTTTAAGTGATATGCCTTCAACATTAGAATCTAAGTACACTGTAGAATTAGCTAATGGTAAACAGATTCACGTGACATATATCCTTAGAGGCCGCAATATAGAACTTGCTGGTCATACCTTCAACATAGATCTCATGCCTATCACACTTGGGAGCTTCGATGTAGTAGTCGGCATGGATTGGCTTTCTGACAAGCAAGCAGAAGTCATATGTCACGAGAAGGTTATACGGATTCCTAACAGCAAAGAAATTCTCTTGGTTAAAGGTGATAGGAGTGGCGTAGTGATGGGCATCATCTCGTTCATGAAGGCACAGAAGTTGTTACGAAAAGGTCGTCTAGCCATATTGGCACTTGTCACTAACAAACAGCCAGAGGAAAAGAAGATAGAGGATATCCCCGTGGTTCGTGAGTTTTCCAAGATGTTTCCAGAGGAACTGCCTGGACTACCACCTCATCGGCAAGTTGAGTTCCAGATTGATCTGACTCCAGGAGCCGCTCCTATTGCGAGAGCACCTTACCGGTTAGCTCCAAACGAACTACAGGAATTATCTGCTTAACTCCAAGAACTGTTGGATAGAGGATTTATCCGACCCAATTCGTTGCCCTGGGGAGCGCCAGTGCTATTTGTCAAGAAGAAGGACGGTACATTTTGAATGTGCATTGACTATAGGGAACTGAACAAGGTTACGATCAAGAATAGATATCCCTTACCTCGTATAGATGATTTGTTTGATCAACTGCAAGGATCAAGCTATTATTCTAAGATTGATCTGAGGTCTGGTTATCATCAGCTGAGAGTTCGGGAGGATGATGTCACACCCCAACCTTAACGGCGGAAACGTCGAGATGTGAGGGTTAAGATTGTTCATGCCACACAATGCTATTTAAAATGACAATATTGTTAAATATCAATATTCATGACATACATTTAAGAAATAACATAAGTTCCAACAATTAACGAAACATAAGAATTCTAACGTCAAAAGATAATAATTGTCTGTTTATTTTAATCTAGGTCTATAACAAGTCTTCAAGGCAAGCTAAGCAGGATCATTTCCTGAAACATGTTAAAAAAATAATGTCAACAATATGTTGGTGAGTTTCCGTAGATTTTCATACATAGATAAATATTAAAGATGACAATTCATGTCATAGGTTACTGAATAAAGTAAATAAAGATGGATGAACAATTATAACAATCAAACCTTGACAAATATGGCCATTACAAGATTACAAGATTAAATGATTAGATAAGTGTATTTGGTTCCCATAGTGCTCAAGAACACGACACTAGGAGCCGGCAATAACCTTGGCTTTAGCACCAAATAGGCTTGTTAGGCCCATAGATCTATGACGTCGCCAGGCTAGCAATAGTTAATGATTGTATCATACAAGAGTCATCACATGATAATTACAAGTGTTCAAATAACCATGACAAATAAATGAATTGCACAAGTGATTACAAGATTCAAAACGAGTTTACAATTGGGTTTGTAATATGTTAACATGTTTCACCCCAAAAGTGTGAAATAGTTTAAAAAGGGGTATGGAAAACTCACATGGCTAATAAGGATGTCAAATAAGAAGTCTTGTATAAAATGCCGAGGATACGTTAACATTCAACCTAAATGAACGACGTAATAACGATTATTATAATGTTAACGGTTCATAGTTTGTATTTGGACTTTTGGTTGACAATTGTAACGATATGATTTATAACTTGTTAACTTATGATTTTAGATTATACAATAGGTATAATTTATAATTGCATTAATATTTAAAGATTAAATAAGAATTTTGTTAATGGTTAAACCCTTAATAAAAGTTAAAACTTTCTTTATCAAAAGATTATTATTTTGGTAATTAAATGATTTAAATAAAATTTTAGTGATTAACACTATTAATAAAGTTATACTTTTGTTATTACAGGATTATTATTTACTATTTAATAAAATAGTAAATGGGTAGGTTTAACTAATTAAAATTATATAAATTACAATAAATGTACATTTTAAATATGTACATATGTATTTATTTTCTTAAAATATATAAAAATAAATGTATAACAATAACAATCAAGAATTTATTTAATTGAAATTATTAAAAATCAAGTGGACTCATTTCAATTTGAGATTGAAAATAAATTGTATTTTGTACAATTTTTATAATTTTTGAAAGAAATAAGAATTTCTTAATTAAATTCTTAAGAAAAAAATAATTTTATTTAATTTCAGATTAAAAGAATTTTTATATGATTAATAATACTATTAAATATTTTTTTGAATTTTAAATATAATCAACACCCTTTAAAAATTAATAGCAGGGCCTCGAGTTCGAACCCGGGACCTTTACCAGGACAGAATGACCGAACCGCTGGGCCAAAGCCCCGGTTGTGTTAAGTTTCAGTCAGGAATCTTTAAAACCCCACTTACAAAAACCCCCAATTCTCCTATGAACCCTAGAATCATAACCGAAGAAATTAAGGCTTGAAACGATCATGATAACGAAATTAAACATAGGGCTTTTACTCCCCATGCAAAATCGAGCGTAGTCCCCAAGTTGATTATCTGGTTAATGTTGTTCTTGACGATTTTCAATTCAAGCAAGCCTTAGACTGTTCACGATTGGAGATTTCGATGTGAGTATTTTTTTGGTAAAAATGAGCTTACAGGGAGTTAAACGAAGCTAACACGAGAAATTCACCTTTAATTTGTACCTTAATTTGACCGATTAGGTGTCCAATGGTTCTACGATTTATGTCGGAGGTTACGAGTCGATTTTAATAACTTTAATGTTGTTTCAGGTGAGTTTATTATCATCAATAGCTTCTAAATGATTAAGCAATGGTTTATGATCCATTAATTTGATGATTATGCCGATTTAAGTGAAAAATCAGTTTTGCTTTTTAATGGTAATCGATTTCAATTCAAATGTTACAGTAATCAATGTTAATTTCTAATTAAATCATACCCCCGTGTTCGAAACTTGTTCTAAACCGCTTGGGTTCTTTTTCGCGTGTTAAAAAGTGGGTTTTTTATGGGTTTATGGGGTCGCCGGAGGTTGGCCGGCGGTGGCCGAGTCTCAGCCGGAAAAACGGGGTAAACGGGGTGGGGGTTGGGTTTTAAGAAAAGTTACATTTAGGTCCCTTGCAGTTTATGTTTTATCAACTTAATTCCAAAGTTTAAGTTGTGATTAGAATAAATTACAATTTAGTCCCTGGGGTTCTTAACTTTGTTATTTTATGCACAAAATATAATTTACAAGTGTTTTTCTAAATTTTAATAAAATAATAATAAAACTTATATTATTATTATTTATTTCCAAGATTAACACGTAACACGCTTATTATTTCACTTGTTATATATTATTATTATTATTATTATTATTATTATTATTATTATTATTATTATTATATTATATTATTATTATTATTATTATTGTTATTATTATTTGCTTAATTAATAACACCTAAATTACAAGAATACCAAAAGGGATTAAGAAAATACAAATTAGTCCTAGTATATGCATTAATAACAATCAAGCCCTTACTAAAGATAACGACGTTAAACAAACGCTAAATACAATACGAGAGGTCACAGAGGACGTTTCGAAGACTGCCTTTCGTACAAGTTTAAGTTGTGATTAGAATAAATTACAATTTAGTCCCTGGGGTTCTTAACTTTGTTATTTTATGCACAAAATATAATTTACAAGTGTTTTTCTAAATTTTAATAAAATAATAATAAAACTTATATTATTTTTATTTATTTCCAAGATTAACACGTAACACGCTTATTATTTCACTTGTTATATATTTTTTTTATTATTGTTATTATTATTATTATATTTTTATTATTATTATTATTATTGTTATTATTATTTGCTTAATTAATAACACCTAAATTACAAGAATACCAAAAGGGATTAAGAAAATACAAATTAGTCCTAGTATATGCATTAATAACAATCAAGCCCTTACTAAAGATAACGACGTTAAACAAACGTTAAATAAAATACGAGAGGTCACAGAGGACATTTCGAAGACTGCCTTTCGTACAAGTTACGGTCACTATGAGTTCTTAGTCATGCCATTCGGGTTAACGAATGCACCAGCGGTATTCATGGATCTCATGAATCGCGTGTGCAAACCCTATCTTGATCAGTTTGTTATTGTCTTTATCGATGACATTCTGATCTACTCAAGGACAGAGGAAGAACATGGAGAGCACTTACGGTTAATCTTGGAATTACTTAGAAAAGAACAATTGTACGCCAAATTTTCTAAGTGTGATTTCTGGATATGCGAAGTGCAATTCTTGGGTCATATACGAGAAAGGAATACATGTTGATCCGGCAAAGATTGAGGCGATAAAGAATTGGTCGGTTCCTTAGACGCCTAGTGAGATACGACAATTTCTTGGCCTGGCAGGATACTATCGCTGATTCATCGAAGGATTTTCTAAGATTGCTCAACCCCTCACAGCTTTGACTCACAAGGGAACGACGTATAAATGGGGCGAGATTCAGGAATCTGCTTTCCAGTTGCTGAAACAAAAACTGTGTAGCGCACCGATATTAGCGTTACCGGATGGAAGTGATGATTTTGTAGTCTATTGTGACGCTTCCATTCAAGGACTTGGGTGTGTATTGATGCAGCGGGATAAGGTAATAGCTTACGCCTCTAGAAAACTAAAGGTTCATGAGAAAAACTATACCACCCATGACTTGGAATTGGGTGTGGTAATTTTTGCCTTAAAGATCTGGAGACACTACTTCTACGGTACCAAATGCACTATTTACACCGATCACAAGAGTCTTCAACACATCTTTGAGCAAAAGGAATTAAACATGAGGCAAAGACGTTGGGTAGAGCTACTGAACGATTATGATTATGCCATCAGATATCATCCGGGGAAAGCAAATGTAGTCGCTGACGCACTGAGTAGGAAAGAAACTGCTAAGCCTTGACGTGTGCGAGCTTTGCAACTTACCATTAGCACACAGTTACCTGAACAAATCCAAGAGGCTCAGATAGAAGCTTTGACAGCAGAAAACATTAGGTCTGAATCGTTAAGGGGAATGGAAAAACAATTAGAAGTAAAAGCGGATGGAATTCGTTACTTCATGGATAGACTTTGGGTACCTCTACACAGAAATCTAAGAGATTTGTTATGAGTGAGGCACACAAGTCTAAGTACTCTATACATCCTGGATCTGACAAGATGTATCATGATCTGAAGGCGCACTATTGGTGGCCTAATATGAAAGAGGATGTAGCTACCTATGTGAGCAAGTGTCTGACCTGCTCAAAGGTAAAAGTGGAGTATCAAAAACCATCTGGGTTGTTGCAACAGCCTAAGATTCCTATGTGGAAATGGGAACAGATCTCAATGGATTTCATTACCAAGCTACCTCGGACTCCTACTGGTTGTGACACGATATGGGTTATTGTGGATCGATTAACGAAGTCTGCTCATTTCTTGGCAATAAAGGAAACAGACAAAATGGAGAAGTTAACCCGACTTTATTTGAAGGAGATAGTTTCAAGACATGGTGTACCGGTTTTAATTATTTCTGACCGCGATGCTCGTTTTACATCACACTTCTGGCAGTCGTTATAGAGATCTTTAGGTACGCGGTTAGACATGAGTACTGCTTATCACCCGCAAACCGATGGTCAAAGTGAGCGTACTATACAGACACTAGAAGACATGCTACGTGCTTGTGTGATTGACTTCGGGAATAACTAGGAAGTTCAACTACAATTGGTGGAATTTTCTTACAACAACAGTTATCACGCCAGTATAAAGGCAGCACCTTTTGAAGCTTTGTATCCAGTTTGTTGGGCTGAAATTAGTGATAGCCAGCTAACAGGTCCTGAGTTGGTACACGAGACCACTGAGAAGATTGTACAAATAAGGAAACATATGGCTGCAGGGCACGACAGGCAGAAAAGTTATGCTGACAAGCGACGAAAACCTCTAGAATTTTAGGTTGGTGACAAAGTCTTATTGAAAGTCTCACCGTGGAAAGGCGTGATTCGGTTTGGTAAAAGAGGAAAACTAAATCCGAGATACGGTGGACCGTTTGAGATATTGGAAAGAATAGGTCCAGTGGCCTATCGACTACCTTACCTGATTCATTGAGTGGAATCCATGATGTATTCCATGTTTCAAATCTGAAGAAGTGCCTAACGGATGAAACGATGATCGTACCGCTTGAGGAAGTACAAGTAGATGAACAATTACGCTTCATCGAGGAACCAGTCGAGGTGATGGATCGTGAGGTAAAGACACTTAAGCAAAGCAAGATACCCATAGTCAAGGTTCGTTGGAACTCGAGACGTGGACAAGAATTCACGTGGGAACGTGAGGACCAGATGAAGCTTAAGTATCCTCAACTGTTCGAAAAGACGATGCCAGCCGGCGAAGGTATTGATTTTAATTTCAGGACAAAATTTCTTTCAACAAGGGGATGATGTGACAACTCACCCGAAAAGACGATGACATCCGGTAATTTTCCGTTACCAAACTCCGTTAGTTCCGTTAAGTCTTGCATACACGTGTCGTGAGCACACACTAGTTGTCGTTGAACGTTGGTGACTTAATAATGATTAGTAATGATAAACTGATAATGATTTAACTAATGATGTGATTATTAAGTTGAGTTTATGTGCTTACGCGATTTAAATATTATTTGTGAATTTTATCGCGTAATGTGAAAACGTGTGTATTTAATTCGTGAATCATGTGGCTAGTGAAAATAATTTATAGAATTATTATTGTTGATTAATAATGTTTGTATTATTAAGTTAAAACCTTTTAAAAAGAGTTTAAAAGCTTAATTTTTTTATAAAATACAAATTGCAAGGGTTTAAAGGGTAATTACCATAAATTAATTAAACAAAAAGGGAAAACACAAACCCTAATCACCCATCGGCCGCGACTCACCCTCTACACACACACACTTCGATTCCAGCCTTGAACAAGCAAGAAACCCATGGATTTGATTGATTACAAGTATTACAACACGTTGGAAACATCGAATCTTGTTCATTACACGTTTAAAGGTTAGATTTTTACATGTTTTTCAAGGTTTTTGATGTTGGCTGAGGGTTGGTGTTCGAAATCTGAAATTGAGTGTCGATTACATGTTGATTGTTGATGTTATGATGTTAGTTAGGTTATATTGATGCTAGTTTACATTGATTGTGCAAGAAAGCTTCGATTTTGATGCGTTGTTCATAGGTTACTAATAATAGTAACTTTAATTGCATGAATATGGTGATTGGATGATGAATTAATGTTTTTAAAGTGTTTATCATGTTATGGGGATATTAGAATGATGATGTTGATGCTAGAAACCTAAGAATGGATGTTGTAGTTCATATGTTACCAAAAGTAGAAACTTTTGGTTTTGAAGATTGATGAATCATGATGATTTGATGTGTAAAACATGTCTAGATGATAGCATGAGTTTGAATTGGTATATTATTAATGAAATCATGAATTTATTGGGTGTTAGATAGATTTTGGGATGCATTTTCCCAAAAGAGAAACTTTATTTGCACAAAATCTTGAATATGATGAATTGGGCATTGTTGTGACTTTTGGATCATGTTAGCATGTTCATGGATGATTTTTAATGTGGTAGAATGCATTGTTTAGGTTGTAATAGATCATGGTTGAACATTTTGGTTGATGTGGACTCTGTGGAATAATGTGATGATGGTTATACACGCGTGCGAATCTGAGGCCCCTACTTAGTAGGATTGGCAGGGTTTAGGGTGTGAAGTCGTGAGTGGCTTCACATGGCATGTTGTGCATCATTTGACTCTATGTATGATGTATTAGTTATGGTATAGTTATGTTGAACATGATGATTATTTGATATTCGCATGACTTGTATGAAAATATAGTTTTATGATGATCTAGGAAGTACATGTGGTTAATGAAGTGATATATGTGAACAACTTGCATGATAATCATGTGTGATGAAATGTTATATTTGATTGAATGGAATTTCACCAATAATGTCACCAACGGGTCAAACGGGTCAACTGGGTCAATGTGTTCTGTTTTTCCAAAACCTTGAGTTCTTTGGTTTATAGAGCACTTAGGGTTTCATTATGATTCTGTGTACACGTACTTATGTACTTGCGTGTTCTAGGTGACCTCTGAAGGTTGTCTTTCCACACTCTCTTTCAAGTTAAGCTCTTAAGTCTTTGTTGTGCACACAAGGTGAGTTCATGCCCCACTCTTTTTCATACTCTCTTTTGGAAAAGATAGCATACTGGTTTTACAAATGCTTTATTTATATGAGTTGTGTATAGTATAATATAGTGCTGAATACCATGAAAGTCCTCACACTTTCGGATTGTTAATAATGATGATTAGCGGAAAATCTTGGGTAGTACTACTGGGTCTGACGAGCCCCACCTGTGCGACTCGAGGTCAAACGGGTGCAATTTTGTCCTAACACAAACATCGTCATGACCTAGTAAGTCGTGACGGGAGGCAATCAATCGTGAAATCACTATGATTATTACTTGTGAATATAGATTAGCTATCTATTTCAATGCACCTCTTATATTTTGAAACTATTACTGATTTATGATTAACGCAAACTCTTGAACTCACCAACCATTATGTTGACTCTTTTAGTATACTATTCTCAGGTTGAGGTTACCATTGCCTAGAAGCACGTGCATGGGTCAGCATCATTGTAGATGTCAGCATGATTGAAACTTTGTTTTGGTTTGGTTATTAAACATTTAAGTATTTGTTGGTATTACTTTGGGCGCGTGTGTTTGCGCATTTTACATTATATTGCTTTACTTTGGTCTTTCTGGTTTATTAAATGCTTCCGCATATTTTAAAGTTAAACTCTGATTTTGAATGTTTGTTCATATAGAGTCGTTCTGAGTAACTAATGACTGAGATCCTGGTATGTCACACGCCTCGCGGTAAAACCCCGCACGTGGATTTTGAGGGTGTGACACCAAGTGTATCTTGTGAAGTCATCTGTGATCACCAAACAGTATGAGGTCCTTCCTAGACTCATTACACTGATGGGGTTAAAGAGATCCATATGTAATAAGTGTAGGGGAGTAGTGATGGAATTCATTTCCGTAGGCTTGTAAGACACTTTGTGTTGCTTCCCTTTCAGGCATGCAACATAGTGGTCATCACTTGTAAACTCCTTCTTTAGCATTTCAGTTAGCAAATCATTCCTAAATAATTTATTCTTATTCTTAATGTTTACATAGCGTAATCTTTTATGCCATAGAAAAGACCATCACTATTTGCTTTAGATATAAAGCAAGAAACTTCTCCTAAAGGGGATGTTTACTGCAAATCCATCTTGTATATGTTCTCTTTCCTGAAGGCTCTCAGCAGAATATGCTCTTGAGAAATGACCACCCCGGGCTTGAGAACAACGCACTCATTCTCAGTAAAGAGCATGTTATGTCTCTGATCACAAAATTAGGATACACTCAAGAGATTATACCCAAGCTCCTTAACAAATTTTACCTTCTCAATGCTGAGCTTACCATTTGTGACCTTGTCCCTTCTAGTGATGTAACCACCTGATTCTCCTCCAAAATCAACTGGCTCTCAATCAATTTTCTCAAAGTTTTGAAGCAAAGAGCCATTTCTTATCATGTGTCTAGAACGAGCACTGTCAATGACCCATACATTCTTTTTAGTCTTTAGTTGTTCCTGTACATAAAGAGATGGTTAGTTACATTTGGAAACCCAAGCCACATTGGTCTTGGACTTATCAAAGTGAACTAAAGATAATGCAATAGTAATTGATCCTATATGCAAGCTCTGAGGATCATTTTCTTTTGTTGATGAAGAACTTTCAGTCACATGGCCTTCCTTCATCTTCCACACCATCTTTAGAAGACTAGACTTGGCCTTCAATACTTTGAAAGTTTTGATGACTTTGGAAGTTTTGGAGACTTGACCTTTGGAAGCTTTTGCATCCACTACAGGAGACTTCAGTACTTCAAAAGCATTCCTTTCTTTCGAGTCCAAATTTTCTTCCGAAGGTAAGTTTTCACTTATCTTCTTCTTCACTTTAGAGCTTCCAAAAGGAAAAGATTTTCCTTTTAAAGCTATCTTCTTCTTCTTTTTCTTCTCAAAAGTTTTCTTTTTGGTCATGTAGATAGTATCTTTAGGATTGTAGATGCAATCCTTTGCAAAGTGAGAGGTACTACCATACATGATGCATTCAGTTGGCATGCTTCTAAGAGTCTTCTTTTGAGTAGGAGGTTGAGCTTGATCACTTTCCACTTCCTTCTTCATCTTCTCAGATGATGCAGCAGGCTTCTTAGGGTGAGGCTTGCTCTTGGAATTGGATGGTTTAGGCTGTGCAGTAGTGGTGCACATTTAATCAGCCTTCTTCTCCTATCCAGGATGATTTGGACATAAACTAGGACTCCTAGTACTAGAGTCCATTGTTGAGTCTTTAGTCTTTACCACTTCAAATCCAGCAGAAATGAAAACTTGCTTTTGCTTGGATTTGAAAATGGCCTTGATCTTTTAAGCTTTCTTTGATTTTCTTTTGGCTACCCTTATCAAGTTCTTCCTTGCAGACTTGGTCATCCCGGGTTCCTTCTTCTCTATAGGAGAATAGTGACCCTTCTTAGGATAACCCTTGTCACTCACTTAAGGTTCATCATTCACTATCTCCTCTAAATCTTCATCCTTCTCTTGGATAGGATCAATAGAAGACAGCTCATCTTGATAAGTTTCACACCTTAGAGATCTTACAGATAATAGTGTGAGTGAAGGAGCTATCTCACTTGACCCTAGTCCCTGGCTGTTTTGATAATAAATCTTTGCATGCAAGTATGAGGATATTATGCTCTTGAAGGTTTCCACTTCAAGAACACAGTTTTCTGCCTTGGCTTTGCTGATCACAAGCTCAGCTAAGCATTCAGTTAACTTGGTTATGAGATCTTTGATTTGAGTCCTGTAGTTTTTATGCTCATGCTTAAGAGTAGAAATAGTTTTCTCTAAATCTTCAATTTTAAGTTTATAATCATTTTCTGCTTTTTTAAAATTAGCTTTTAAAATGTTTAAAGACTCAAGATCAGATCTCACTTCCAAGTTATAGGACCTGTACATATTAACTTTAGCAATACATTCAGGAGTACAAAGATGTTCTAATACTTTGTCTTCTTCATGATCAGCCATCAGTGTTTGGTTTGGAGAAGCATCTTATACCTGAAAGCTCCAGTCAAAGCCTCCTTCTTCAACAGCAATAGCAGCATGTTGTTTTGGTTAGCTTGGCTTCTCAGTTCTAGGAGCTGCATCAGTGTAGTTTGGTCTAGGTTGTGCTTAGCCACCATTTGTCCTTAGTGCCTTGCACTCTCTAGCAAAGTGTCCTATTTGGTTATAGTTGTAACACTTCACCTTGCTTTTATCCAGGCCAAACTTTTCACCGACCACATTGCTTGGGAACTTCCTTCCTGTTCTCTTGTAGAACTTTTTGGCTCTATAAGTGAGAAGAGCCATCTGCTGGACTATCTCCATGTACTCCAGGTCATCTGGATAGATACAATCCAAGTCTTCAAGAGTGAAGAGAAAGTATCCATAACTTTCATCAGCAGACATAAAGGCTTAAGCAAAGCTTGTCTCTTGGAATGGACTTTCTTAGATGTAGCTCTCCTTTGGTGTCTCAAGAAAGGTGATGAAAGGATCTTTTTGTGAGTTGTCATGGTAGCGGATGAGATGATGTTGTGCTTCTCTGCTATCCCTTTCAATCACATGAAGGGTTGAACTCTGCTGATTATAAAAAGATAAAAGTACAAGAGTAGAAAGTTACAGACAAAAGACCTTAATCTACAGTTTGACAAAAGTAAGGACTTTTCACCAACTCATATAAGTTGGTGAGCCTTCAGAAATGGCAGCGGAAAGTTGTCCATCTTTTGTTAAAAGGTGATTCAGAAAAAGCATGTCTTCTCTGTCTTCGAAAGAAATCAGTCTTTGGCTTTGGAAGACTTTGTCTTTGAAGCTTCGGAAGACTTCATCTTTGGCTTTGAAAGATTTGGTCTTTCGGCTTTGGAAGATTTGATACTTGGTATAATTCACTTAGTTTTATCAAATCTTCCGAAGTAACTTCCTTGTACTTCACATGTGCATGATGAGATCTCTTTGGTTGTATCAGCCTCTAAGTGTGATCCTTACAATTCAGCATTTGGCAGAATTCGGCAGTTGACAGCCAGTGCTAAATTCTTTAGTTTTTGATAGCCTTATCATCTTCATAGATCAACAGAATGATTTGGAGTAACAAAGTTGGTTTATCGAATTGATTCTTTATTATTTAAAACAGTAAATTTGTTAGGGTGGGGTTATTGTAACAAGGGAAGAAAAACTAAAAGTGTGAGAATGATTATTATCCATTAGATCTTATATCCAAGGGCTAAGAAAATCTGATGGTATAATGTTAAATAATTAAAACCTCTAATGATAGCCAAAGGGTATTTTTGTCTTAACCATATTTTTAAGTTTTACTTTTTTTCTAAACGCTCATAAATTTTACATACAATATTATTTTTTATAAAAATTACACCATAAAAACAAGCATTTTTGATCTTTAAAACACCTATAATTTTGATAAATAAATAAAAAGATTCATGTCATTTCAATATTCGTCAGCTCATTGTGTGATATCAAGTCATTATGTAATATTAATCAGATCATTGTGGTTATGTTGACCATTTTGTTACGCATTGTGTTTTTTCAAAAATGATAATTTTCAAATAACACAATGTTAAATATACAACTTTTGTATATTTTTTAGTTCATTATATAATGATCAGCAGGTCATTGTTTAATTCTCATCAAGCAGCTTATTGTATCTATCGCTAATTATTGAGTTTAGTGCTAGTTATTTGTTACATATTGTGTCTAATATTAACCATTATGTTTTTTAAAATGGTGATTTTCAAAATAAATAATGCTGAAAATTTAATTTTTTTTACGTTTTTTTAGTTTATTGTGTAATCATGATCAGGTTATTGTGTAATACTCATCAAGCAGCTCATTGTGCCTATTACTACTTATTGAGTTTAGTACTGGTCATTGTGTTACCCATTATGTCTAATGTTGACTATTGGGTTATGCAATGTGTTTTTTAAAATGGTGATTATCAAATAACACAATGTTTATAATGTAACTTTTTTTTTACGTTTTTTCTAGTTTGTTATGTAATCCTGATCAGTTCATTATGTAATCCTCGTCAAACAACTCATTGTGTCGATTGCTAATTATCAAGGCTAGTGCCGGTCATTGTGTTATCAATTTTGTCTAATGTTGACCATTGTGTTATGCATTGTATTTTTTAAAATGATAATTTTTGAATAACAATATAATAAGAAATGTAAAATTTCTTTATGTTTCAAGTTTATTATGTATTTCTCATTAGGTCGAGTCTAGTATTGGTTATTGTGTTATCAAATTTGTTCTAATTTTGACTATTATTTTATGGATTGGGTTTTTTAAAATGATGATTTTTAAATAACACAATGCTAAAAATATATTTTTTTTATGTTTTTTAGTTCATTATGTGATATTGATCATGTCATTGTGTAATGCTCGTCAAACAGCTCATCGTGTCGATTGCTAATTACCGAGTCTAGTGTTGGTCATTGTGTTACCTATTTTTTCTAATGTTAACCATTGTGTTATGCATTGTGTTTTTTAAAATGATGTTTTTCGAATAACATAATAATAAAAATTGTAAACATTTTATGTTTCAAGTTTATTATTGCCCATCAGATCGAGTCTAGTATTGGTTATGGTGTTACCCATTATGTTTTTTATATTGACTATTGCTTTATGCATTGTATTATGTCTTTTATATTAACTATTATGTTATGCATTGTCTTTTTTAAAATGATGATTTTCAAATAATACAATGCTAAAAACGTAAGATTTTTTACGTTTGTCGGTTTATTATGTAATATTGATCATGTCAATGTGTAATTCTCGTCAAGCAGCTTATTGTATCGACTGCTAATAATCGAGTCTAGTGCTAGTCATTGTGTTATCAATTTTGTCTAATGCTGACCATTGTGTTTTTTAAAATGATAATTTTTGAATAACAATATAATAAGAAATGTAAAAAAAAATTATGTTTCAAGTTTATTATGTATTTCTCATCGGATCGAGTCTAGTATTGGTTATTGTGTTATCAAATTTGTTCTAATTTTGACTATTATTTTATGGATTGTGTTTTTAAGATGACGATTTTTAAAAACCACAATGCTAAAAATATACTTTTTTTATAAATAGTTTACATTTTTTATTATTATGTTATTCTAAAATTATCATTTTAAAAACAGAATGCATAACATAATGATCAACATTAGAAAAAATAGATAACACAATGACCAACACTAGACCAGGTGATTAGCAATCGATACGATGAACTGTTTGACGAGCATTACACAATGACATACAATATTACATAATGAACTGAAAAACAAGAATACATAATGAACTTGAAATATAAAAAGTTTATATTTTTTATTATTATGTTATTCTAAAATTATCATTTTAAAAAACAGAATGTATAACACAATGGTCAACATTAGAAAAAATGGGTAACACAATGACCAACACTAGACTAGGTGATTAGCAATCGACACGATGAACTGTTTGACGAGCATTACACAATGACATACAATATTACATAATGAACTGAAAAACATAAAAAAAAATATTTTTAGTATTGATTTTTAAATAACACAATGCTAAAAATATACTTTTTTTTTTATGTTTTTCAGTTCATTATGTAATATTGTATGTCATTGTGTAATGCTCGTCAAACAATTTATCGTGTTGATTGCTAATCACCTAGTCTAGTGTTGGTCATTGTGTTACCTATTTTTTCTAATGTTGACCATTGTGTTATGCATTGTGTTTTTTAAAATGATGTTTTTCGAATAACATAATAATAAAAATTGTAAACATTTTATGTTTCAAGTTTATTATTGCCCATCAGATCGAGTCTAGTATTGGTTATGGTGTTACCCATTATGTTTTTATATTGACTATTGCTTTATGCATTGTATTATGTCTTTTATATTAACTATTATGTTATGCATTGTCTTTTTTAAAATGATGATTTTCAAATAATACAATGCTAAAAACGTAAGATTTTTTACGTTTGTCGGTTTATTATGTAATATTGATCATGTCAATGTGTAATTCTCGTCAAGCAGCTTATTGTATCGACTGCTAATAATCGAGTCTAGTGCTAGTCATTGTGTTATCAATTTTGTCTAATGCTGACCATTGTGTTTTTTAAAATGATAATTTTGAATAACAATATAATAAGAAATGTAAAAAAATTTATGTTTCAAGTTTATTATGTATTTCTCATCGGATCGAGTCTAGTATTGGTTATTGTGTTATCAAATTTGTTCTAATTTTGACTATTATTTTATGGATTGTGTTTTTAAGATGACGATTTTTAAAAACCACAATGCTAAAAATATACTTTTTTTATAAATAGTTTACATTTTTTATTATTATGTTATTCTAAAATTATCATTTTAAAAAACAGAATGCATAACATAATGATCAACATTAGAAAAAATAGATAACACAATGACCAACACTAGACCAGGTGATTAGCAATAGATACGATGAACTGTTTGACGAGCATTACACAATGACATACAATATTACATAATGAACTGAAAAACAAGAATACATAATGAACTTGAAATATAAAAAGTTTATATTTTTTATTATTATGTTATTCTAAAATTATCATTTTAAAAAACAGAATGTATAACACAATGGTCAACATTAGAAAAAATGGGTAACACAATGACCAACACTAGACTAGGTGATTAGCAATCGACACGATGAACTGTTTGACGAGCATTACACAATGACATACAATATTACATAATGAACTGAAAAACATAAAAAAAAAATATTTTTAGTATTGATTTTTAAATAACACAATGCTAAAAATATACTTTTTTTTTTATGTTTTTCAGTTCATTATGTAATATTGTATGTCATTGTGTAATGCTCGTCAAACAATTTATCGTGTTGATTGCTAATCACCTAGTCTAGTGTTGGTCATTGTGTTACCTATTTTTTCTAATGTTGACCATTGTGTTATGCATTGTGTTTTTTAAAATGATGTTTTTCGAATAACATAATAATAAAAATTGTAAACATTTTATGTTTCAAGTTTATTATTGCCCATCAGATCGAGTCTAGTATTGGTTATGGTGTTACCCATTATGTTTTTTATATTGACTATTGCTTTATGCATTGTATTATGTCTTTTATATTAACTATTATGTTATGCATTGTCTTTTTTAAAATGATGATTTTCAAATAATACAATGCTAAAAACGTAAGATTTTTTACGTTTGTCGGTTTATTATGTAATATTGATCATGTCAATGTGTAATTCTCGTCAAGCAGCTTATTGTATCGACTGCTAATAATCGAGTCTAGTGCTAGTCATTGTGTTATCAATTTTGTCTAATGCTGACCATTGTGTTTTTTAAAATGATAATTTTTGAATAACAATATAATAAGAAATGTAAAAAAATTTATGTTTCAAGTTTATTATGTATTTCTCATCGGATCGAGTCTAGTATTGGTTATTGTGTTATCAAATTTGTTCTAATTTTGACTATTATTTTATGGATTGTGTTTTTAAGATGACGATTTTTAAAAACCACAATGCTAAAAATATACTTTTTTTATAAATAGTTTACATTTTTTATTATTATGTTATTCTAAAATTATCATTTTAAAAAACAGAATGCATAACATAATGATCAATATTAGAAAAAATAGATAACACAATGACCAACACTAGACCAGGTGATTAGCAATCGATACGATGAACTGTTTGACGAGCATTACACAATGACATACAATATTACATAATGAACTGAAAAACAAGAATACATAATGAACTTGAAATATAAAAAGTTTATATTTTTTATTATTATGTTATTCTAAAATTATCATTTTAAAAAACAGAATGTATAACACAATGGTCAACATTAGAAAAAATGGGTAACACAATGACCAACACTAGACTAGGTGATTAGCAATCGACACGATGAACTGTTTGACGAGCATTACACAATGACATACAATATTACATAATGAACTGAAAAACATAAAAAAAAAATATTTTTAGTATTGATTTTTAAATAACACAATGCTAAAAATATACTTTTTTTTTATGTTTTTCAGTTCATTATGTAATATTGTATGTCATTGTGTAATGCTCGTCAAACAATTTATCGTGTTGATTGCTAATCACCTAGTCTAGTGTTGGTCATTGTGTTACCTATTTTTTCTAATGTTGACCATTGTGTTATGCATTCTGTTTTTTAAAATGATGTTTTTCGAATAACATAATAATAAAAATTTTAAACATTTTATGTTTCAAGTTTATTATTGCCCATCAGATCGAGTCTAGTATTGGTTATGGTGTTACCCATTATGTTTTTTATATTGACTATTGCTTTATGCATTGTATTATGTCTTTTATATTAACTATTATGTTATGCATTGTCTTTTTTAAAATGATGATTTTCAAATAATACAATGCTAAAAACGTAAGATTTTTTACGTTTGTCGGTTTATTATGTAATATTGATCATGTCAATGTGTAATTCTCGTCAAGCAGCTTATTGTATCGACTGCTAATAATCGAGTCTAGTGCTAGTCATTGTGTTATCAATTTTGTCTAATGCTGACCATTGTGTTTTTTAAAATGATAATTTTTGAATAACAATATAATAAGAAATGTAAAAAAAATTTATGTTTCAAGTTTATTATGTATTTCTCATCGGATCGAGTCTAGTATTGGTTATTGTGTTATCAAATTTGTTCTAATTTTGACTATTATTTTATGGATTGTGTTTTTAAGATGACGATTTTTAAAAACCACAATGCTAAAAATATACTTTTTTTATAAATAGTTTACATTTTTTATTATTATGTTATTCTAAAATTATCATTTTAAAAAACAGAATGCATAACATAATGATCAACATTAGAAAAAATAGATAACACAATGACCAACACTAGACCAGGTGATTAGCAATAGATACGATGAACTGTTTGACGAGCATTACACAATGACATACAATATTACATAATGAACTGAAAAACAAGAATACATAATGAACTTGAAATATAAAAAGTTTATATTTTTTATTATTATGTTATTCTAAAATTATCATTTTAAAAAACAGAATGTATAACACAATGGTCAACATTAGAAAAAATGGGTAACACAATGACCAACACTAGACTAGGTGATTAGCAATCGACACGATGAACTGTTTGACGAGCATTACACAATGACATACAATATTACATAATGAACTGAAAAACATAAAAAAAAATATTTTTAGTATTGATTTTTAAATAACACAATGCTAAAAATATACTTTTTTTTTATGTTTTTCAGTTCATTATGTAATATTGTATGTCATTGTGTAATGCTCGTCAAACAATTTATCGTGTTGATTGCTAATCACCTAGTCTAGTGTTGGTCATTGTGTTACCTATTTTTTCTAATGTTGACCATTGTGTTATGCATTCTGTTTTTTAAAATGATGTTTTTCGAATAACATAATAATAAAAATTGTAAACATTTTATGTTTCAAGTTTATTATTGCCCATCAGATCGAGTCTAGTATTGGTTATGGTGTTACCCATTATGTTTTTTATATTGACTATTGCTTTATGCATTGTATTATGTCTTTTATATTAACTATTATGTTATGCATTGTCTTTTTTAAAATGATGATTTTCAAATAATACAATGCTAAAAACGTAAGATTTTTTACGTTTGTCGGTTTATTATGTAATATTGATCATGTCAATGTGTAATTCTCGTCAAGCAGCTTATTGTATCGACTGCTAATAATCGAGTCTAGTGCTAGTCATTGTGTTATCAATTTTGTCTAATGCTGACCATTGTGTTTTTTAAAATGATAATTTTTGAATAACAATATAATAAGAAATGTAAAAAAAATTTATGTTTCAAGTTTATTATGTATTTCTCATCGGATCGAGTCTAGTATTGGTTATTGTGTTATCAAATTTGTTCTAATTTTGACTATTATTTTATGGATTGTGTTTTTAAGATGACGATTTTTAAAAACCACAATGCTAAAAATATACTTTTTTTATAAATAGTTTACATTTTTTATTATTATGTTATTCTAAAATTATCATTTTAAAAAACAGAATGCATAACATAATGATCAACATTAGAAAAAATAGATAACACAATGACCAACACTAGACCAGGTGATTAGCAATCGATACGATGAACTGTTTGACGAGCATTACACAATGACATACAATATTACATAATGAACTGAAAAACAAGAATACATAATGAACTTGAAATATAAAAGTTTATATTTTTTATTATTATGTTATTCTAAAATTATCATTTTAAAAAACAGAATGTATAACACAATGGTCAACATTAGAAAAAATGGGTAACACAATGACCAACACTAGACTAGGTGATTAGCAATCGACACGATGAACTGTTTGACGAGCATTACACAATGACATACAATATTACATAATGAACTGAAAAACATAAAAAAAAATATTTTTAGTATGATTTTTAAATAACACAATGCTAAAAATATACTTTTTTTTATGTTTTTCAGTTCATTATGTAATATTGTATGTCATTGTGTAATGCTCGTCAAACAATTTATCGTGTTGATTGCTAATCACCTAGTCTAGTGTTGGTCATTGTGTTACCTATTTTTCTAATGTTGACCATTGTGTTATGCATTCTGTTTTTTAAAATGATGTTTTTCGAATAACATAATAATAAAAATTGTAAACATTTTATGTTTCAAGTTTATTATTGCCCATCAGATCGAGTCTAGTATTGGTTATGGTGTTACCCATTATGTTTTTTATATTGACTATTGCTTTATGCATTGTATTATGTCTTTTATATTAACTATTATGTTATGCATTGTCTTTTTTAAAATGATGATTTTCAAATAATACAATGCTAAAAACGTAAGATTTTTTACGTTTGTCGGTTTATTATGTAATATTGATCATGTCAATGTGTAATTCTCGTCAAGCAGCTTATTGTATCGACTGCTAATAATCGAGTCTAGTGCTAGTCATTGTGTTATCAATTTTGTCTAATGCTGACCATTGTGTTTTTTAAAATGATAATTTTTGAATAACAATATAATAAGAAATGTAAAAAAATTTATGTTTCAAGTTTATTATGTATTTCTCATCGGATCGAGTCTAGTATTGGTTATTGTGTTATCAAATTTGTTCTAATTTTGACTATTATTTTATGGATTGTGTTTTTAAGATGACGATTTTTAAAAACCACAATGCTAAAAATATACTTTTTTTATAAATAGTTTACATTTTTATTATTATGTTATTCTAAAATTATCATTTTAAAAAACAGAATGCATAACATAATGATCAACATTAGAAAAAATAGATAACACAATGACCAACACTAGACCAGGTGATTAGCAATCGATACGATGAACTGTTTGACGAGCATTACACAATGACATACAATATTACATAATGAACTGAAAAACAAGAATACATAATGAACTTGAAATATAAAAAGTTTATATTTTTTATTATTATGTTATTCTAAAATTATCATTTTAAAAAACAGAATGTATAACACAATGGTCAACATTAGAAAAAATGGGTAACACAATGACCAACACTAGACTAGGTGATTAGCAATCGACACGATGAACTGTTTGACGAGCATTACACAATGACATACAATATTACATAATGAACTGAAAAACATAAAAAAAAATATTTTAGTATTGATTTTTAAATAACACAATGCTAAAAATATACTTTTTTTTATGTTTTTCAGTTCATTATGTAATATTGTATGTCATTGTGTAATGCTCGTCAAACAATTTATCGTGTTGATTGCTAATCACCTAGTCTAGTGTTGGTCATTGTGTTACTCATTTTTTCTAATGTTGACCATTGTGTTATGCATTCTGTTTTTAAAATGATAATTTTAGAATAACATAATAATAAAAAATATAAACTTTTTATATTTCAAGTTCATTATGTATTCCTTATTGGATAATTGTGTAATCTTTATCAATTAAGAAGATTACATAATAACCTGGCGAAATTACACAATGAGTTAAAAAAATTTATTTTCTTATATCAACACTATACCCATTTTATAGATTAAAAAATACTTTTTTTATGATGTAATTTTTTTTAAAAAAAGTAATGTCGCATGTAAAAGTTATGATTTTTTTTTTAAAAAATGTGGAACTTTGGAAGGGGGGTATTGCCAATTTTGCCCCCAAACTAATTTTGATCAACAGGACACATGTCAATATTTTAATCATTCTTACAATTTTTAGTTTTAGAAGACTTTGTATTTAAAAAATTTTTATTTTGTTTTTAATTAAAATTTTATATAAAAGGGATATATGTAATTTTAAATTTAAGTTGGGGATATATGTAATTAACAATGTTTGTGATTAATCTTTTTTTTGTTTGCCAACATTTATTTAACCATTTACTTAAATTTAAGAATTTGTTGTGAAACAACTGCCTTGGAACAACCAATATACAGGTACAAATGGTCTAAAAAAAACGGCTGAGGCGTATGCCTCGAGGCGCCCAAAAAACGAGTATGAAGCGACGCCTTAGAGGGTTATTATGTTTGCGCACCTCAGGGGGCTGAGGCGCTAAGAAAAGTTGCGCCTCAAGAGCGTCTCAGGGGGTTTTACCGTTTGTTTTTATTGTTTTAAACTCTTTGTATCAGTTTCAAACATTTCATGTCTTTTTAATGTGTGTTTTTAATCTTTTTGATGAATATGTAGATGAAATTAGTTTGTATTTTATTTTTATAAGATATATAATTTTTATATTTATTTTTTAGTTCCGCCTCAGGTTTACGCCTCGAGGCTTACGCCTCATGAGACGAAGGAAAAAAACCTCGAGGCTCAATTTTGTACTTTTAAACTTTGCAGGTACATAAGAGTGAAGTGTTGTTTATTTTCCTGTGATTTGATCTTATTTTGTATTTTCATCCAGAAAGATTTTTTTGCATCTGTATCCCCGAAGTTTTAAAATATTGACATTTTCATCCAAAAACGTTAATTTTGTTTATTTAAATTGTCTAATATCTATCATTAAAAGGGGTGATTATGTAATTTTGAATATAAAACAAAATCTTAATTTTTGTTTCCATGTTGCTAATAAAATTTCATTCACGTATTACCGTTCCATTCACGAAATCTACATTGCATCTTTCATCTTCTAATTCTCAAAACTTTCATCATCAACTGAATTATTAGATTGTTGACTTTATCAATGATGAAGGAGGATTGATCTAGTTTCTGGTGGCGGTCGCAACCGGTTGTAAAAGGATTGTATAATGTATAATGGTCACAACCGGTTGTAAAAGGATTGTATAATGTATAATGGAGACCACTGCTTTAAGTCATCCTCTCCGGTGTATCATGATTCACGATCACAACCGCACAAACAATCGAATTATGGCAAAGTTACAATTTTATCAATTTAAATGCTCACATTATATATTAACGGATTTAACTTTTTTGAAAGAATATATAATTTTTAAAATCTTTGGGAGTCATTGCAAACAAATAAAAAAAAACCTACAGCATGACACAACTTGGTGTACATCAAATCACATGTAATCGACATCGGATCCATTATTTAAGTGGGAAAGAAGGTGATATAGCATTTAGACTAGATGACAAGAACGACATCAACATAGTCACTATGAACCTATTAATACGATTTGAGTAGATTAATTTTTTAAAAAATGGTGGGAATCAAAAGCAACCTATTCCTCATTACGTTTGTAAAAAATATTTCAGTACTGATTAGCATCCAATTCATATTTCTGGTTTGAAAATATTAACGTTGAACAAGTTATACATACACAAAGAAACTAACGCCACGTAATTAAATGTAGAACATATTAATTAGGATGGAGGGTGTGCTCACACCATCCACATCACATCACACCACAAACCCACCAATCATATTTTTTATGTCACACCACACACTCAAATTTGATGGCGGTAACGCCAGGCGGTGCCAAGCTTTGCCGTGGCCTCGCGGCGCTTGCACCCCGCCCACCCTTATGCTTTAATTTCAAATTTTGATGGCGGTGGTGCCGAGCTTGCACCCCGCCCACCCTTATGCTTTAATTTCAAAGTTCTTAGATTATAATCTAATTAGACTTGAAACAAAAAAGTTAGTGTATGTAATTAATATAGTACACTAGGGTGTAAACCGAAATTAGACTAGACTGCTATTAAAAAATACCCAATATTAAATAATGCTATAGAAATAATTGTTTCAAATTTGTTAACTTTAGACAGTAAAATCTACATTTACATAGGTTCAATGTGCAAGAAGTATTCTTGTCATTTCAATCCTATGCCAACACAGCTACACAAATCTCTAATCCCAGGTACTATTACTACAAATGTCCCAATTCAGGCCACTTCAAAAAGATAGAGCCCAAGCATGTCTGGTACACCTATAATCACCCTAAGAACTTACATGAACAAAGAGTTGGTAAAAAGTGTAGGCTCTTACTTCTTTACTTATACACGAGATAATAATTAAGTTTCTAGCACAAGAAATTCAATTTCCAAATAGTACAGAAACAACCTTAAATTTTGTATCACTTTCATTAAAAACTCAAAAAAAAAAAAAAAAAGAGAGAAATGAACACAAATTCATAACCTAAATCAAACACATTAGTAATTTAACTTGTTTCACACAAATATTGATGTAACACCAACTTGAAGCGTGTTCACTTTAGAATGTTTTTCAGACTTCTTGAGGAATAGGTTGGCATCTTAATATATCATCCCCACATAATATTGTAACAACAACCAATGCCTGAAAATAACTCTAAGGTTATGCTACGGATGGGGAAGGCAAATTATACATAATCTATGTATTTAATAGGGATATGGATAGGTTACAGAGGTACCCAATCCAGTTTCTACTTTCTATAATTTTAGTACCGACAATAACAAAAAACACTTTAGATTGACAAACACATACCAGAGTAGACTGGACCGGACGGGGTCGCTCCAAATTTCCAGTTAACTTTAACCCCGTCTTCGTATCAACGGCCCGGTCCAAATTTAGAACCGGTGACACCTACAACCAAAACCTTACATCCAGACCTGGTCCTTTTGCACTCTTTACAATGAGAGATACCAACATATAGGAGCAGTCTAACAGGATGTATCAGACTGAATAAAACATACCATCTTCCTTGAACCCCATTTATAAGCAATTAAATTCGTTTGTCTTTGCCTTCTTTGCAGCCCGACTCACAAGATCAATCTCTGGTGGCTTCAGGTATGCAGGCATACCATTTTTGTTCTCCAACGGAACTGCCCATGATAAGGGTTCAACTACAATATGTACAAATCACATTTAAGTCAATTGACGAAGCTGCAACATATAATAGAGGTGGCAAATCGACAGGCTGGGTATTTGGCCAAAACGGATAGTTTTATGGCGGGACAAAAGGGGACGTGCTAGGTTGACTTGAAACTATTATAGTTCAAAGATTGATTTTAATTTTAAAACATAATTAGATGTTATTCCAGCAACAATATAATATTTTTTAATTAAATGAGTTATAAGGGTTCATACTTTATAAATACACTTTAGGCGACTCCTGAGCCGTTCAACCCATGTAACCAAACATAACCTTGAAACAATCCACGCGAGAACCATAACCCAGAAACGACCCATTGACAAGTTAATGGGTCGAAAGTGCCACTTCTACATAAAAACCAGATTTATGGAGCTGAGAACACAATAATACCAAGCTGCAAATCCAACTTCCCTGCCGGACCTGCCCATGCTATCGGTTCAACTGCAAAATATATATATTTCCTTGTCAAATGGATGTGTACTGGGAAAAATTTTGAGTTATCTTCCTGTTTTTAAGTTATAAGAAAACGCTACAGAAAATAACCCAACAATTGTACTATTACTAATATACCAAAAGTAGAAGTATTAAAAATAAAAAAATACACATTAAGGTCACATATTCTTATCCTGCTTCCATAACTTTATAACTATGTTTCCTACTTCATTATATATCTTTCCACAAGTGAAACTACCCACATGTTTTTCACCACAAAGTTACCTACTTCAGTTAATATTTTTCTTGCATCTTATTTATACTCCATAAAAATTGCCATAATTGTTTTGAAATAATACGACAAAATACCTGCTGATGGTTCAAGATATTGTGTTGTTGTGGGTGCTGCCTTCTGAGTAGGACGTTTCTTCACATAGTTCTCCTGTAAGGGTCTCGGGACTTGAAAAGAAAACCGCCCTAATCCGATTCCTTGTGCATGTTCTGGGTGACTATCCAAATATCTGCTTAATAGAAACATTTAGGACCCTTTTCAGGTTGTAACATGAACAATTTCAGGTTTTAACAAGTTAAGGGTGAATCAAAAACATACTTGCTGACTTCCGGTAGTGAGCGAAGTTTGGTGCCTGTTGGTGACACATAATATCTGGAAACCAAAACGATTTACAGATTAAGTAATATTATAAATGATATATCACAAAGATGGAAACTTTTTAAATAAACTGAAAAAAGATTCGTACACATCAGCGAATTTAGAGCGGCCTTCATGTCTTAGTCTCAAAAGCCTCTTCCACCCAGGTGGTGGTTGTGCAATGTTGGGTTTATCAATAGCCCATATTCGGGTCCCATCCTGCTCAATATCAGTTGGGTCATCACATGAAACAACCGATTCCATTGACGGGTTGTTTCACATACAAATGGTTGGTCTGTGATGTGTTCCCGGATCACTTCATATTTCTCTTGATCCGGGATTAATCTCCATTTAAGACAATTGGCACATTGGACAGTAAAAGCACCAACCTCAGGGGGTGCTCTAGAAAAAGACGGGGGTTTATCTGAATTCGGATTGCTTACAGCTTTGACTGCGTACGAATCATTCACAGAATGATCATAAAGCACCATTTGTTTTTGAGAATCATCAGTTAAAGGGGTATCTTTGTCTTCCTCTTCAGTGCTATATTCAGACAAAGAAACATCTAACACATTTTGATCTGTCTCTTCTCTATCACTGTGTGAAGGCGCACTTTGTCCCTCAAGGGCAGTTTGGTCCTTTTCTAAGGCTTCATGATTACCCTTTGTGTCAACTAGAGTAATCTCAGGCCTTTTCCCTCCCATCTTGATGGTGATTTTGGGAGAGCGTGACTGCATCGCGACAAATTTGAAGTTCCCTGAAGCACACATAAAAGTAATAGGAAAGTTCACCATATGAATTTTGAAAACTGCAGATTATATTTAATAATGAAAAGTTCATTCCACGGGATCAAAAACTTGCTACAAGAAAACATCACAAACATTGATCACAATCAAGACAATAAAAAGATAAATGTTACCGAACTCTTTTAGGCTGGAAAATTCTAAAACATTAAAAACTTTGTCCGGTTGATGTCACACTTTGAGTTCCAAGATTGCTTTTTAATCTAAAATGCTCAATAAAAAAAAACATTTAGTATCCATAAAATGTTGACTGATGCTAAATGTGACTGCAAATTACGATGAAAGAGACGTGTACATATACCTCCTTTTGTGCTAACACAACACATTAAAACATCATGTTTTTGAGCTGAAAATGACTGTAAAAAGAAGAATAATCCACAGTGAGAAAAATAATCATATACCTAATAATTATAGTCTGTAAATTGAAAGTCACTTGAAGAACCATTATTGCGCGGCATATAAATGGACATAAAGAAAAACATGATTAGATTCATCATCACATATAAAATGAGGCTGCTAAACAATTTAAGAAACAAATCCATAGATCCATAATTTTATGAACAACAAAGCTCACATGCATAGATTCATGTTAGATATTTATCAAAGTTTCAACTTGGCAAAACCCGCTTGCAAAACAACGTAAACGCTATCCACGAATATTCTCAACGTACAAAAAACCGATTGAAAAGAAATCAGACAAGTTTCAAATGTGCTTAAGCCAAGAAACAGGTCTATATATACAAACCAAAATTCATAGAGTTTTCATTTAAAACAAATTCAGGGTAAATAAAACCCATATCTTTTTTAAAATTTTATGTTGGAAAAGCATCTTCATTCAGTAATAAAAACCCACTGAAAAATCGATAACCCTAACTAGAAACACAATCAAAAAACTAGAAGAAATTTATTAACATCCTCATGAGACACCCATTAAGCCTTGAATGGTCTACGCACTATCCCTCAAATAATTAAAACCACTTCAACATATTCCAATTAAAGCAAACACTTATAAATAATCTACAAAAGATATATGGTAAAATTCAAGCAATTTGGTTGAGTTTGTGGGTGGAAACAGTGAAGAAGAATCAATTCCATAAGTGGTTGCTCTATCCCTTCTTCAAAAATAATAGATTTCAGATCCCAATAAGATATATATTAACACTTGAATGATCTATATGCTATCCCTCAAATGTGCATGGTACAATTTATTAACAGCCTCATCCGACACCAATGTATCTTGAATGATTAATACTCTATACCTCAAAGATTTAAAACCTCTTCAACATATTCCAATCTAAACAAACACTTTAAATTGATCTACAAAAGGTGTTTGGTAAAATCTATTGACATCCTCATCAAACACCCATGTAGCTTGAATGATCTATGCGCTATCCCTCAAAGATTTAAAACCACTTCAACGTATTCCAATTATAACAAACACTACAAAATGATCTACGAAAGATGTCTGGTAAAATACAATCAAATTGATTGACTTTAGGCGTGGAAATAGTGAAGAAGATTCATGTCAACAAGTGATTGCTTTATGCCTCCTCCTACAACAATAACAGATTTAAGACCCCTATAACAAATTTATTAACACTTGAATGATCTGTGCACTATCCTCAAAGATGTATTGTAAAATTAATTAACATCCACATCAAACACCCATGTAGAGATGGAATAAAAGTTAATTACCATGCATGCATGTTGCGCATAGGTTTAGTAGCCGTTAAAGTCCGTTGGGGGTTTTTAATTTAGTCATGCACGTGTCTTTAGTGTAGCCGATTTGCTTGTTTATGTTAAATGCTTTTTAGGAAGTTGTTAGCTAGTTCACTATCTTGTACTTCTATATAAGCATTTTTGCATTGAATAAAAGCACCGGAAACTTTGAGTTCATATCGGTTTAAGTCTTTCAATTTAGCATCTGAGCTCGATTCATGATCAAATCAAAGAGAGGAAAGATGAGTGTAAAGAAGCTGAAGGTGCCCCACTTTGATGGCCATTATGAGCATTGGAACGAGATTATAGAGATTCTTTTGAGAACAAAGAAACTCTAAGGTTTGATCGATCCTAGTACAAAGGAGTAGGCAGTTGGTTTGTTGTTAGTGATGCCCAGAATAGGAAACAGGAGGAGTTGCGTCTCAAGAATCTACAAGTCAAACATTACACTATCAATCCATTGATAGGGTGATCTTTGAGCAAATCCTTGATCGAAACACTACAAAAATAGTATGAAATTGCATGAAACATCCGTCCGCATTGGAACGAGAGAGTTAAGAAATAGATAATTCAAAAGCTTCGTAGAAATTTTGAATTCCTAGGGATGAAGACCGATGAACCATCACTGAGTGAATTTGGTTGAGTTCTCACCATTGCCAACCAATTGAGGAGTAATGGAGAAGTCATGCTCGACGTGAAGATAATCGGAAAAAAATAAGAACTCTCAATGAGAAATATATGTTTGTGGTGATATCAATAAAGGAATCCAAGGATGTGGAAAAAATGACTATCAACGAGTTAAATCACATATTTCTGGTTTACGAACTGAAGTTCAAGAGATCAGACAAGGAGAAGGAGCAGGCATTGAAGGCGAACCAAGATGAGTTCTCTAGTTCTCAAGGTCGTGGAAAGGGACGATCAAGCTTTAGTAGCCGATGAAGTCCATTGGAGTTTTTTGATTTCGTCATGCACATATCTTTTGTTTGGCCGATTTACTTGATTCTGTGTCATGTTTTTTAAGAAGTTTTTTGCTAGTTCTTTATTTTGTACTTATAATTAAGCATTGTTTCCATTAAATAAAAGCATAAAAAACTTCGAGTTCATATCAGTTTGAGTCTTTCATGTAGCTTATAATCCCTCACACATTTAAAAGCCCTTCAACCTTTTCCCTCACATTAGTTTGAAGTCCATTGTACTTATAATCTATGCATTATCCCTCACACATTTAAAAGCCCTTCAACCTTTTGCAATTATAACAGGCATTTACAAATGACCATCAAGAGATGTATGCTACAATTCATGCAATGGGATTGAGTTTAGGGGCGGAAATAGTGAAGAGGATTGTCAACAAGTGGTTGCTTTATCCCTCCTACACCAGTAATAGATTTACAGAACCCTATAACAAATTGATAAGAGCGAACAAAAAAGAGAAAATAAATAAAACCTGAAACAAACCTAAACACAATCCAATTGCAAAAAAAAATCAATTGCAATTTGATAGAAAAGAAAGCGATTACAGAATTGAAGTACAGGACAAGATCAAGATGCGCGTTTTTGTATGATTTTCGACGAGAGGATTACTTACTGAGGAGTAAAACAGCAGATTTGAGCTGACGATTGAGATTGAGGTGTCGATTATCACAAAGACGATGATTTATGTAGTATAGATGTGATTATATGTGGGTTGAGATCGAAAGAGCAGATATACATGCAGCCTCTGATCTATAAATGCATTTCAACAAACAAAGACTAAATTTAGAGAATTGGATTTAGAGAATTGGATTTAGAAAATCTCGCCAAGAAATAAATGATATCGGATTCGGACGTTCATACCTTGATTGTAGGTTAATTTTTTAAACTTATTTGGTGTAGTTCAAAACTTATTTAACAAAATAGGTTGTTTCAAAAATATTTATCAAAATCATATAAACCCTATTTTTTAATTTAAATAAAAAAGGGAAAAAAGTGAGAAATAGAGAATCACCAAACAACACTTCGATCATGCACTACAATGACGATGTCACCAAACAACACTTCGATCATGCACTACAATGACGATGTCCATCGTTATTGTTATCGGACTCACGGTTGATTTACGTAAAACCCAAAATAATTTCTTATTTGAAAATGCAAAAATAGAAAACACTGATTATGTATTTCGAATTTGGATGGAATTTGATATCCACTGTGAGTTTCTAATGGAAGATTATCAAAGTGGGTATGGATTTTGATTCATTTTTGGTTGTTTTCTTGACTTCCCACTTTGGAAAACTACAATCTATAAAATCTTTGATGAACTAAATATCTAAATTTAATTAATTGTAGTTGTTTCACTAGTTTGCACTTGCTCATTTTTTAATCTTTAACCGTTCGATCTGTGCTCTCTTGTTTTCCAACAAATAAAAAAGAAAAAAAAAGTCTTTTTCAGTGCTACTCTAGTCGAAGATGAAGTTGTGACAGTCATGGGTTCAATTTGGGTTTAGAGGAATTATTCGGTGTTTTTTGGTCACGCCGGAATCGTGACTGTGGATTGGGGTCGCCAAAATCTTGGCTATTAACCACCAGTGCTACTTTGGGGTATCACGAAGAGAAGAACCGACATTAAGTCTATTGTGGATTCACATCACATTCTTTGTTCGGGGATTCTCCTTTATTTTTAATTAAAAAATAGGTTTTACACCATTTTGATAAATATTTTTCAAACAACCCATATTAGTAAATAAGTTTGTAACTACACTACTTTAGGAAAAAACTCAGGTTAAAAATGTTTCTAACTCGAAAGAGCGATTTATTTGCTGTTAAATTAAGAACTATTTTTAAAAAAAAACTATAACAAATTATCCATCCAAAGAAATTAAAAACATATTAGTGATAGAGTTTGAGCTAATGTTAATCGATTTATTAACTGAATTAAGCGGCAACCAACTTAAATTTGTAAAGATAGAATAAAATATATTAAACAAACGATATTTGCAAGTAAAAAAGATAAAAATATATGAAAAATGAAAAAAATAATCAAATATATTAAATATACTTTGATATGACAGATAATTAAATAAAACAATAAAGTATCTACAAACCAATGGACATCTATTTCAATGGTATAACATCTATATGGACTCTATATCAGAGTGGTTGTTATATCAAATAGATTTCAGTATTCAGTATAAAGTTTTAGTCGGTTACTTGAGCTGAATACTATGTATTTCGTATGGGCTTTTGAATTTGTATAAATAGAATATTAAGAAGTCAAAAACGTATGAGAGTCTGCTAGTTGTTCATTCGGTTTTTGTGTAAGACGAACATCATTTTAACCGAGAAGCAAACAATGAGTAATATACAAAGTGTTTTGAAGTGTTTTCATCCTTGTTTATCTTTGTTCTTAAATCATATACGTAGTTTAGATTCTGCCTATCCTACGTGTGTTATTATATCTGGAGATCCTATACCCAGTTCGAAAATATAATCGGTATCAAAGCTTTGGAACTCATTGAATGTAGAGATATGTTATTCGAGGTATTACTTTAGTTTAAGTAGTATTTGTGTTACTTACTCATTGCTTATGAGTTTAGTATCTTGGTGATTTGGGAAGTTTCTTGCTGGAAAAGCAAGAATAGGACTAGTATGTTCTTTGGTCATTGGATTTGTTTAAAATTTGAATGCGGTTTTTTGGGATTTTTTCTAAATCTGGGGGTTTGAGTTTGGAGAGTATTCTTTGTGCTTAGTTCACGATGTTTAGAACTCGGTCTTGGGTTCTCGATTGAAGTTCAAATATTGACGTTATCTAATTAACTTTTTGGTTTTTAGTTCTCGCTGTGTGTTCTCGGTATCAAGTTGTCAGCGATCTCTTAGGAATACTAGTTCACGGTGTTCATTATATTTCACGAGAACTATAGTTTTCGGTTCAACATATAGTTCACCATGTCGATTATAATTCTGAGGAATTACAATTCATGATTCTTGTTATAGCTCATGGGTTAATGTTCTCTACAAGTTCTCGTATACAAGTTAACATTTCTTGGGGTGAATACTCTGAAGTGACTAAATACTTTAGTTATGTCGAATACTAGCTACTCTCTGACATAACAACTTCTCAAAATTATAGTTAAATGACATCAATGCATATATCAACTTTGACATAAGATTGGTACTCGAACCACGCGACCTAGGCTTGTATTTGCTCATGAGTTCTCAGACTGGGAATTTAGATATAAGAATTATGTCAAATTAATAGACTTAAGATATGGAAATCAATTGAGAAAGGTCTACATATTTCCATGTATGAGAAGGAGGATAAGACATTAATTAGTCACTAAAGATCTAGAGCTGCATGTGAAAGCAGATTATGATCTTATAGAAAAAGATGAGAAGGCTGTCACACCCTCACCAAGGCGGAAACGCGAGTGAGTGACGAAAATTGTATCTTTAGAACACATAGTAACGAGAAATACTAAACGTAATGCATTAAAAAGATATAGTTCTACATCATTGTCTTACGTTATTGTAAGGATTACACTTAGTGGCTGATGCAACTAAAGAACTCTCAGCATGCACATGTGAAGTACAAAGGACGTTACTTCGGAAGATTTGATACAACTCAATGAATTACTGTAAGGCCCCGATCCCGAAAACCCCACAGTTGATCGTTCATAGCATATACATATTAAAATACATTGAAATATGAAAACATTGCAGCGGAAAACTAACAAATCCATTTCATGCATTAATAATAATTTTTGCCCAAGAAATCATCATTGTCACTAAGTGCAAAAAAAAGATATTTCAGTTGTATTACAAGACAAAATTTGTTTCTGCATAAACATGGATGCCAGTTTTTATTTGCCAAGTAGCTCCATCCTTGTGACATCCCCAGCAACCTTATTACCTACCAATTGATATGCATATAAAGTCAGTATTGCTAAGTGAGTTCTAGTTTTGTTAATATATAAAAATATACATTTTGAAAGCTTCCTTTAATGATCACCATCATAATACATAACAGTCGAATTGACTGTTAATATTCATTAAAAACATTCATTATCTTTCTTTCTTTTCATTATCTTTCTCTTTCATTAAAATAGATTGCACAAAGCAAGAGCCTATATCATATGGTTGGCAACATATGCCGAACCCCTGCTAGTACACGTTTATCATGGTAGCTAATCCCTGACATTTGACTCACACTGCTAGGCACGAAGCCCGCTCATGAATACAGGTCCCATTCATTCATCCATCGCTCAATCACAAGGATTAGACCCAGATGTGCATCTCATGGGCTGAAAACTGCCGCACATACAGTCGGCTGACGATAAACATGGTTCGCTACCCAATTTATTTGCTTGCAAGGCTTTTCGTTCATCATAAGGGCCTGGGGGAAACATTCATTTGGGTTATTAGTTCCTCTTTCTTTCTTTTATTTCTTTATGTCCACTTGATTATGAATAATACTAATAAGATATTCATTATCTTTATAATCACATAACATGAAATATTAATTATTATTCATACAGTAACCCATATAATGATTATAACATTAAAACATAAGCAACATACTCCCCATTAAAACATAAGTACTAATCACTTAAACTCTTTCACAAAATTCAGGAAAAACATAAGTGTTCACAACGCATGAATAAGGTCCTTCAGCGGATGAACAAGTCCACAGTGGACGTCCAAAGTCCACAACGGATGAACAAAGTTCACAGCGGACGACCAAGGTATACTAAGGCATACAGCGGATCACTAAGGCATACTAAGGCATACAGCGGATAACTAAGGTACTAAGCCATACAGCGGATGACTTCTTAACACAAGTGTCCACAACGGACATCCTTAGATACTTAAGTGTCCATAGCGGATAGTCAATATCCATAACGGACAGCACTAAATCATTCCAAGTGTCCACAGCGGACAACCAATGCCCATAGCTGACAACTGTTTAATACTTACGGCCCAGCTTATGCAAGTTCTAGTTCCATACAACACCTTAAAATGTATACTTAGCATAACTCTACCAGATTCATACTTAGCACATATTAGACAAAAATTATAATCACAGAATTATTTAAAAACATACATTTTTGTAAAAAGTCATCTTTAACTATGGAAAACATATTTTTGTCAAGAACATTGTTTTAATACACATATTAGCCCCAAACAATGGAAACATGTAAAAGAGGGGATCTAGAACTCACTTTAACTAGCCTTCGAGCAAACCACTAAAACACGAGAGCAACCTGGAGTTCTAAGACCTGTACACACGTAACGATTCAAACTTAACATATAGAAACATATAGAAATCTGCCTAGAAGCTTAAACCCTACTTAGATCTAAGAAGAATCATCATAAAATCTTACCTTTTGAAGAATTCTTCCACTTTCTCACTCTAGAACCGGTGGGAGCTCTTTCTGTCTCTTAAGCCATATGATTTGAGGTGCATGGGTGGGAGTATAGGAAACCATCTCTCTTTTAAACCCCTTTATGGGCCGGTTTGGCCCTTGCACACTTTTACCCCTTTCTTTTAAAATAAATAACCCATTCGCTCCTTTGTTTTCTCTTTTGAAGTTTTTCGGGTGTTACAAGTCCATCCCCTTATATAGCTTTCGTCCCCGAAACCTGTCACTCCTTAAAGAGATCAGGGTAGTGCCATCTCATCTCTCCTCCGATCTCCTCCGATTCCTAAGTGGCCTCTGATCCCTTGTGATGCTTCCACTGCACTTTTACTTGACTAATCACTTTATTCCTTAACTGTTTCTCCTTAGTCTAAAATAGCTACTGGTTGCTCCACATAATTCAACCTTTCATCAACCTCGATGTCCGGGAGAAGGATGACGATATCACCCTCCGCCAAGCACTTTCGTAGATAAGATACATGGAATGTAGGATGAATCCCATGCAGCTCATCAGGAAGTTCCAGCCTATATGCCACCTCACCAACTCTGGTAATGATTTTGAACGGCCAGATGTACCTTGGGCTAAATTTTCCTATTTTTCGGAAACGGATGATTCCTCTCCATGGAGACACCTTCAACACCACCTTATCTCCTACTTGGAAATCAATTGGCCTTCTTCTCTTATCAACATAGGACTTTCGCCAATCCTTTCCTGCCTTCATAAAAGCCTTGATCTTTTCCAACTTTTCTATCGTGGCCTCGATGATCTCGATACTTTCTAACTCCTTCTGCCTGATATCACCCTAACACCCGGGGTTTTATACTGTCTCCCATACAACATTTTGAATGGTGGCATGCCTATACTTGCATTATAACTATTGTTCTAAAAGAACTCTGCTAACGGTATGTGCTCATCCCAATTTCCATCGAAATCAATAATGCATGCCCGGAGCATGTCCACCAAAATTTAAATCGTTCTTTCTGATTGACCATCTGTCTGAGGGTGGTAAGCTGTGCTAATATGTAACCTTGTTCCCATCGCATCATGGAATTTCTTCCAAAACTTAGATGTGAACCCAGTGTCCCTATCAGAAATAATGGATACCGGCACACCATGACGAGTTACAATCTTCTTGATGAACAGATCCACCAACCTTTCTAACGAGTAAGTCTCTTGGATTGGCAAAAAGTGGGCACTTTTCATCAAGCGGTCTACGATCACCCAAATGGTATCACATCCTCTCACCATAAGGGGCAATTTCATGATGAAGTCCATTGTGATGTGTTCCCACTTCCATTCGGGTATATCCATGTAACACCCCGAATTTTTAAAAAAAAAGGGGAAAACAAAAAAGAAAAGTATCTAGAAAGAAAAGATAATGGACGCAAGTGCAGGGGGTAAAGTGTACAAAGCACAAAACCTTATTATTTTAAGGTTTTAAAGGGCATGGCTGCCTACTCCTCCTTCCACCCACCTTGTCACGACTGAAAAAGGAAGAAAGAAGGGAAAAGCTCTTGGTTTTAGAGAGAGAAAGAGGAAGAAGAAGCTGCAAAGGTGAGTTTTCTTGAATATGAATTCGGTTTCAGCTGGGTTTTGAGTTCTAAACCGAGGTTCTTGGTGCTGAATTCGTAGGAGAATCTCAGATCCAAAATGAATTGCTCAAAGGTTGTTCAAGGTGAGTTCTAGAACCCCTCTTTCTACTGATTTTCAAAGTATTTGGGGCTATTATGCATACCTGGAAAAAGTTTTAAAGTTAACCAAATATTTATGCTTCATTGTTCGACTGTTGTTCTATGGGTTTATGTTTTGGTGTTGTTTTGTGGTTAGAACGGTTATTTAGCATGTTTAAGTGCCTTTAGTATGATAGATCTGTGTTGGGAGGTGTTAGAATGGTATTCGGGTGTTGTTTGTAGTATAGAGAACATTTCAGAAAGTTCCTATACGCCCAACTTATCTCTTGCGCCTAACTGTCCTCATGCACCCAGGGTTATGCGCCCAAATATTGGACATGCGCCTGAATAGTAGTTCATGTGCCCAGAATAAGGGTTGATGCGCCTGTGTTGGCCATGCACCCAAATAGTGCCCATACGCCCAGAGTTGTCCATGCGCCTAAGTGTTGATGCGCCTAAGCAGGGCTCATGCGCCTGTATAGTTGTAATGCGCCCAGACTGCTTTATGCTTAGAATTTTATGCTCATGCGCCTGAAATGTTTAATTGTGCTTCATTTTGTGTGAATCCAAGGATTGTTCAGGAATTATCAGATTTGTTTTCCAGTTTAGGAGGTTGATAAGCACCAACGACTGAATTACTCATGATAATTAACTTTTATTTTGAAAGCAACAATTTTGTGTTAGCAGTAATCGATTAAATAAATCAAAGCTGATAGATCAATTGATCTGGATCAATGAGCACCAAGCTCTGATACCACTTGTGAATCCAAGGATCGTTCAGGAATTATCAGATTTGATTTGAACAAGTATTGATCGCGGAATTATCAACACTTGCTGTTTAAGAGATTATCAAACTAGAAATCAATTAAACAATAGAACAAACAGAATATAAGAATAATCAAACCACGAGTGTTAACGAATGATGATCGTAATGCTTTCTTGTTGCTATTGATGTTTTGATGTAAATGTTGCTTATGTTGCTTGATCGTATGTTGATCGTCTATATACATATGATCTTGATCTCATGTTATATAGAGATCTTATTCTATTATGTTCTAATCCTAACTTGTTGCTATAATTTAGCTAACTATAGTTATCTCAATCTTCCCCATATTTATCGGCATAGGAGTTCGAGATTTACAATGAAATAAATACATATAATGTTATTGATGTGACGTGGAATATTCGCTTGAAATATATGTCTTCCATCGCCATTAATGTTGTTGTTCAACGTTGACTTGTTGACTTTCTGTTAGTTGACTACTTGATGATATAAAATCATACAAGTGTTAAACAGTCTTCCGTAGGAATTTCTTCATTGCTTGTTCTTCTGTGATTGTGCTTCCATAGGAGTTCTTGAACTTGTTCTTCCATGACAATTTCTCCTTCAGTAGCTTCACTTTGTTCTTTTGACTTGTTCAGCTGGAATGTTCTTTAGCAGGAGATCTACGGATGTTCACTTCAGTTGTATTCCTGAGAACATCTACGGAAGAACACTTTATTCATCCGCAGTTGTTCTAACACTTGGTGTTCACTGTACACATTCACACATACATTATGAAATACATTATATCATATTTTTATAACATATATAATGAGATTATATTGTTCAATTCATAAACATAAATGTAATCAAAATCATTCATATCATATCATTCAAATAATAATTACAAAGTATGATTACAAGATTTGTTTGATCATCTAAACCTATACATGAGTTCTAGACCTAACATTTTGGACTTAGGGTTTTCTAAGGGTCTTAAGAGGGAGATGTTTGAGATAGGTCACGTTGTGATGTGATGGCTTATGCTTGATGTATGCATGATGATGTGATGAGGTTTATGATGTGTATGTGTGTGTGTGATGTGTTATCTTTCTTCATTAAACAGTTTTCAAAGCGTATGTATTATGTTATATTATACGTTATGTATTATGTTATGACTTTACGTGGTATGATGTATGAATGAGCATACGTAAAGTATTATGTAACAAAGTGAAAGATAATGATAATGAAAAATGGAACGTAACGAATGAATGAAAGCCTTGCAAGCATATTGAAGGGAGATGAATGACCATGTTGTCGTTAGCTCAACTGTGTGCGGTTTAGCTAACCCGAAGGATGTACACGGTGAGTATCCTTGAGATAGACTGAAAAGGAGTCTAATAATGACTCAAAGGGGGTCTAATCCTTGAGATTGACCCGAATGAGATCTTGTTGCTCGCCCCGGTACTGTGTCAGTCTTTGGACATGAGTCGGGGGTTTGTTTACAGGCCCCGGTATAGTATCAGCTTTCGAGCACGAGTCGGGGGTGTTGCATACGAGATGGGGTCCTTGTCGCGTACTCCGGTACTGTGTCAGTCTTTGGACACGAGTTGGGGGTTTGTTTACAGGCGCCGACACAGTATCAGCTTTAGAGCATGAGTCGGGGGTATTGCATGAGACAGGATTCGGATGATGATAAGTAATGTAATGAACGAATGAATGAATGATGATGAAGATAATAAATAAATATTATCAATGTGTACGTATAATGTGTGATCGCGTACGAATGTGAAGGTTATGTTTTAACGAAAGTAAAGTATTTTATTTACGAAACTAGAACTCACTCAGCGTCGCTGACTTTTTGTATGCATGATAGTTGGCAGGTATATTGTTGATGCTGAGGAGTTGCAGGCGTGGATGCATAAGCTACTGGGTGCGTTTTGAGGATGGCATCCATATTTTGACATGTTATTGTATTTTGAAGTGTAAACAAATGATGTAATGTACTGAACTGACATGTTTTTAATTACTAATGAAAGTTTTTAAATTCCGCTGCAAAAGTAATGAATGTTTTTGAAATGTTTTTATGCAATGACGGTCCAGCTGTAAGTGTCCCAGGAACAGGGCCTTACAAGTTGGTATCAGAGCTAAAGTTTAAGAGAATTGGGTAAATATTTTCCAAAAAAAAAACCTAATCTTAAACTGAGAATGGGATGAAAGAAAAGGGATGCCAGTCTTAGTAGCTACGTGCCTACAGGTAAAGGTTTTATGTAAGCTTTTATGTAAGTTAAATGTTAACCGGTATTATGTGCGCATGTTATGTGGCTTGTGTGCTTTTGTGTAGATTTAGATACTGATGTAGTCAAGATAGGCAATGCTTGGGGGATGAAGAGTAAAGTAAGTGGCTAATCATAACTGGCCACTATAATTAGGGACTTACTATACTTGACATAACTCGAGCTATTACCTTGATTGACCGTGTTGGTGTTTGAATCTTGTGGTGTTCTAGATGGTTGGTGGTAGGTCTTCTGAGGCTTTGCGAGGTGGTGGTCGTGGTGGACGTGGTGTTAGGCCGCGTGTCACGAGGAGCAGGGCCAAGACTGCTGAGACGGCTCCTGAAAAGCCAGAGCTTCATCACCAGGATGGTGAAGACGAGAGTGCCAACCTGAGAGCCTTAATGAAGGAGGCAGTAGCAGAGGAAGTCCATCAGGTCATGCAAACGATTCTGCCGACCGTAGTGACCGAGGTCATTAGAGCTGTGAAAGAGGATGAGAAGAAGGAGAAAGAGAAGAGGAAGACCGCTAGACGAGGAGGCGAGGAAGGAGGTTTATGGGGAAGGGAGCAATCAGAGACCGATATGATTGTCTCCAGTGACGATGAGGAGGATGAGGAGGCTATACAGGAAAACGTGAAGGGGTGCAGCTACAGGGCATTCCAAAGGTGCAGGCCCCCTATGTTTGATGGAAATAGGAGTGCTGCTGTGCACAACGTTGGAAGAGAGATGGAAGTGGTACTTGACATTAGCGAGTGTCGCGAGGATCAGAAGGTGAAGTTCGCTACCCACTCATTTGTGGACTCGGCCTTGTGCTGGTGGGACAACATTGTCCAAGCTGAGGGCACCAGGGCAGTCGGGAGGATGAGGTGGAAGGAGCTGAAGAGGTTGGTAATTAATTAGTTTTGTCCTCATAAAGAGCTTGACAAGGTCGAAAGGGAGTTCCTGCAGCTGGAGGCGGGGACTATGACGCACCAGCAGTACACCACGAAGTTCAACGAGATGGGAAGGCTGGTGCCAGATCAGGTGACACCTGTGTCATGAAAGATCAAGAGTCAAGGTCTGCTGACAGATATCCACAGACATCTGGTTGCTACCCGACCAAGCACGTTTAGGTCGGTGGTCGATTTGGCAGGGAGGTTATACGATGAGCGAGAGGCGATGGCGATAACGGACGAAGAGGAGGAGCGGGACTATGTCAGAAGTGGGAGTGGAAGACGGGATGCCGATGGTGGAATTGATACTGGTGGTAAGAAGGTGAGGATAGATGATTGGAGGATAACAACAAGGAAGGAAGAAGCATGCAAGAAGTATGGTAGAGGCCACGAGGGGGTGTGCAAGTGGGGACTGAAAGTTTGCTTTCAGTGTGGGAAGGACGGCCATAAGGAAAGGGATTGTCGTGTGGTGAAATGTTACGACTGTGGCGAGACTAGACACATGAGCAGAGACTGCAAGAAGTCGAGGGCATGAAGCTCCAGTGCGAGGAAGGAGAGCAGAGGATGAAGGTTAGAGCATTTGCCCTGACTGAGAGGAGGCTAGAGCGGACTTCGACATGATGTAAGGTACGTTTTTAGTAAATTAAATTTATGCATCTATGCTTTGATTGTGGTGCTAGTAGTAGTTTCATTCCTGTTGCCTCTTGTGATAAGTTGCATGTTAGGAGTAGAAAGATCAATGAGCCCTTCATGTAGAAATTGCTATTGGTAAGTCCACTAGGTTACCTGATACCCTAGAGGATTGCACGATAGAATTAAGAGAGCACGTGTTTCCTGCTAGACTGTTCAGGACAGACTTAAGTGGATAGGCGTACACCTTAAGATGAATTAGCTAGCAGCCTATGAGGCAAACACCGAGTGTTATAAGAAGGTGGTTTGATCAACCGCGCCCGATAAGAGTTCGGTGCCGACCTACGACGATGGAATAATGATGAAGGCCTCACCTTGGAAAGAGGATCATCCGAATCAGAAATCAAGGAAAGCTAATACCAAGGTATATAGGGCTATTCCAAATCATTGCTCAGGTAAGAGAAGTAGCGTATCGACTGGAGTTACCCGACAAGTTAAGTGGGATTCATCTGACATTCCATGTATCTCGTCTAAGAAAGTGCTCAATCAATGAAAATACGATCGTGCCACTAGAGAATACTGAGATGGACGAACGACCCAACTACGAGGAGCAACTAGTGGCCATTTCTGATAGAAGGAAGAGAAGGGCTAAGGAGAACGGTGGTTTCACTTGTGCGAGTATGGTGGAGCCTAAAGGGACTAAGCCTAAGTATGAGATCAAGGAAGAGATGAGACAGCAATACCCGCAACTGTTCGAGAAGCAACAGGTTTTGGGGACGAAACCTATTTAAGGGGGGTGGACTTGTAACACCCCGAATTTTATAAAAAAAGGGGAAAACAAAAAAGAAAAGTATCTAGAAAGAAAAGGTAATAGACACAAGTGCAGGGGGGGTAAAGTGTACAAAGCACAAAACCTTATTATTTTAAGGTTTTAAAGGGCATGGCCGCCCACTCCTCCTTCCACCCACCTTGTCTCGGCTGAAAAAGGAAGAAAGAAGGGAAAAGATCTCGCTTTTAGAGAGAGAAAGAGGAAGAAGAAGCTGCAAAGGTGAGTTTTCTTGAATATGAGTTCGGTTTTAGCTGGGTTTTGAGTTCTAAACTGAGGTTCTTGGTGTTTGTTGCTTGTTTTTGGGATTTTGGTGCCGAATTCGCAGGAGAATCTCAGATCCGAAGTGAATTGCTCAAAGGTTGTGCAAGGTGAATTCTAGAACCCCTCTTTCTACTGATTTTCAAAGTATTTGGGGCTATTATGCATACCGGGCAAAAGTATTAAAGTTAACCGAATATTTATGCTTCATTGTTCAACCGTTGTTCTATGGGTTTATGTTTTGGTGTTGTTTTGTGGTTAGAATGCTTATTTAGCATGTTTAAGTGCCTTTAGTATGATATCTGTGTTGGGAGGTGTTAGAATGGTATTTGGGTGTTGTTTGTAGTATAGAGAACATTTCAGAAAGTTCCCATATGCCCAACTTATCTCATGCGCCTAACAGTCCTCATGCGCCCAAATAGTAGACATGCGCTTGAACAGTAGTTCATGCGCCCAGAATAAGGGTTGATGCGCCTGTGTTGGCCATGCGCCCAAATAGTGCCCATGCGCCCAGAGTTGCCCATGCGCCTAAGTATTGATGCGCCTAAGCAGGGCTCATGCGCCTACATAGTTGTAATGCGTCCAGACTGCTTTATACTTAGAATTTTATGCTCATGCGCCTGAAATGTTTAATTGTGCTTCATTTTGGACTTAGGGTTTTCTAAGGGTTTAAGAGGGAGATGTTTTAGATAGGTCCCATTGTGATGTGATGGCTTATGCTTGATGTATGCATGATGATGTGATGAGGTTTATAATGTGTATGTGTGTGTGTGATGTGTTATCTTTCTTCGTTAAACGGTTTTCAAAGCTTATGTATTATGTTATATTATACGTTATGTATTATGTTATGACTTTACGTGGTATGATGTATGAATGAGCATACGTAAAGTATTATGTAACGAAGTGAAAGATAATGATAATGAAAAGCGGAACGTAATAAATGAATGAAAGCCTTGCAAGCATATTGAAGGGAGGTGAACGACCATGTTGTCGTTAGCTCAACTGTGTGCGGTTTAGCTAACCAGAAGGATGCACACGGGGAGTCTATCCTTGAGATAGACTCGAAGGGAGTCTAATAATGACTCGAAGGGGGTCTAATCCTTGAGATTGACCTGAATAAGATCTTGTTGCTCACCCCAGTACTGTGTCAGTCTTTGGACGTGAGTCGGGGGTTTGTTTACAGGCCCAGGCACAATATCAGCTTTCGAGCACAAGTCGGGGGTGTTACATATTAGATGGGGTCCTTGCCGCGTACTCTGGTACTATGTCAGTCTTTGGACACGAGTCGGGTGTTTGTTTACAGGCCCCGACACAGTATCAGCTTTAGAGCATGAGTCGGGGGTATTGCATGAGACAGGATTCGGATGATGATAAGTAATGTAATGAACGAATGAATTAACAATGATGAAGATAATAAATAAATATTATCAATGTGTACGTATAATGGGTGATCGCGTACGAATGTGAAGGTTATGTTTTAACGAAAGTAAAGTGTTTTATTTACAAAACTAGAACTCACTCAGCGTCGCTGACTTTTTGTATGCATGATAGTTGGGAGGTATATTGTTGATCCTGAGGAGATGCAGGTATGGATGCATAAGCTACGGGGAGCGTTTTGAGGATGGCATCCATATTTTGACATGTTATTGTATTTTGAAGTGTAAACAAATGACGTAATGTACTGAACTGACAAGTTTTTAATTACTAATGAAAGTTTTTAAATTCCGCTGCAAAAGTAATGTATGTTTTTGAAATGTTTTTATGCAATGACGATCCAGCTGTAAGTGTCCCGGGAGTGGGGCCTTACAATCCAAAGGTTGGATCTTTCCGTATGGGTTTTGATGTTCTACCTTCACTTGCAAACAAGTCAGGCACTTACTCACATACCCTACCACGTCACGCTTCATCCCCGACCACCAATAATCCTTCTTCAGGTCATGGTACATCTTTGTAGCACCGGGATGAATGGAATACTGAGTTTTATGAGCTTCATCCATAATCCTTCCCCTTAGATCTTCGTAGTGAGGAATCCACTTCCGCCCAAATCGGGTTCTAACACCAAGAGTGTTCTTCGCTAAATCTGATGTCTGTCCTTTCATCCCCTCGGAGTTGATCCTATCACCCTTCAGTGCCTCATCTTGAAACTTGCGGATCTGACCCATGACATCAGGCATCACAACCAGCTGACAAGCCTTCACCCGAATCGGTTCAGGTCGTTCCTTTCAACTAAGGACATAAGCAACCACGTTATCCTTGCCCGGATGATAGTGAATCTTGCAATCGTTGTCTTTCATCAGCTCTAACCACCTTCAAAGCCTATTTAAGGAGGGTATACCAAGGGCTATGTCTACCTTATCTTACCCAGATGAAGATCAAATAGTAGGATGGAGGTATGATGCTAGCCCTGGTACTCTCTAGATCTTAAGGACAACAAGTGGTCTTCAATTTCCAAAACCTGAGATACTATGAGAGCTTCTCTCTAGTTGATCTGCCACTTGCCAACCCAAGTCAATCCAGACAAGCTAAAAGGTTAACTAAGAGAATTCAAGATAGGGTGCTTGAAGAGTTCAAGAAAAGGTACAAACTATATAGAAAAAGGCTAGCAGGCAAGACTGTTGGTCAACTAGATATTGAGGCAGACCCTAAGATTAGCTTTGAAGGGGAAACCTTGGTTGAAGGCCCAATAGTTGATCCTGTGAACCTTAAGACAGGAACTGCTTCAGCACCAAGTACCCTCAGTGAGGCACCAGCTGGTGAAGGTGTCTCGTAGCCTCTCCCTGGCCAGAGCTCAAGTTCTACACCAATCAATGAAGGCCAAAGCTCTCTCCACCCTAAGTCATATAGGCCAATGACTAACAAAGGGAAGAGGAAGATGACCTCTAAGGAGATTGAGGAGGAGAAAAGGGAGAGGAAGAGGAATGCAAAGGGAGAGAGTTCAAGTGAGACCCCTGGCTTTATGCAAGCTGCAATCAGGGCTACCTCCAGGCCAAACACTTAAGAGGATGAGTTGAGGAAAGCCAAATTGAACTATCTGGGGTCTAGGAACTACAATATAGATAAAATCATCTCTCTTCCCTTGGAGAAACTTAATGAACTCGCTGAAACTGAGGTGTCAAAAGAGAGCAAAGAAGTTGAGGCTTCAGAATTGTTCCCCAAAATCAAAGAAGAAAGAAGAAGAAAAAGATTATACAAAGCTCCTACCCTCTACCCAGTTCAAGAAAGCCCTAAGGTAGAGGGTGCGGCCACTAAACAAGAAACTCAAGTAGGTAGGGAATAAGATAGGCAAAACATGATAGCCTACTTGAGTGCCATAGGCCTCTATTAGGCAGCAGACCTACTTCCCTTATCCTATAAGTATATAGAATTTGAATACCTCAAGCAGCTTGAGCAAGAAGTGCTGAAAGAGCAAAAGGCTGCCAAGAGGAAGATGAGGGAAGAGGCTACAAAGTCAAGAGCCACCATCCAAGCCAATCAGAAGATGTCTGTAGACAAATTGAATATGGTGAGCTTCTTGAGGCTGTATGGGTTCTCTGAAAGGAGACCTAGTCCAATGTATCTATCCATTATGAATGAGCATATTAGAGTGATCAAGCAAAAGATCAAGAAGGGTGAGCTGGTTGACTTGCATTCTCCACCAAGTCAGACTGCACCTGAAGCTAAGGTCAAGGTTGAACCATAAGAGACAACTCAACTAGGACCTAGTACTGCATCTCAGTAAGCTTTATCTTCTGACCCACAGTAGGGTCCTTATCCCTTTCCTTCTAAATCTGTAAAGGAAAAAGTACCCAATTGAGAAGGACAAACAAGAACCATCTGGTACTCAAGGCCAGCTTCTTAGTTAAAGTATAGAAAGATGAAGAGGATGGCCATCAAAAGGGACAAGAAGAAGAAGTCCAAGTCATCCACCTCTGCAGCTTAGGATGGCTCAGAACATCCTGTGGGTGATCAAGAAGAGGCTGCTCAACAAAGTTCACTCATTGTAGAGCCTCTTGCAGCTGAGAGACCCATCATGTCTTGGGTATTTGCTACTAACCCAGATAGATGGTATGTCATTAGGGATCAAGGGGTTCAAGATGTGTACTCCTGGTAAAACATACTTGACCCTCCTCTACATGATCTCTATGACCTAAGAAGGTACTTTGAAAGTCTGAGGAATCTTGACCAATTGATGATTAAGGGAATGTTCTTGATTCTGATAAGAACTGTCAACAGATGAAGATCAAGATTCAAAATGCTCCTTTAGTTTTGGTAGCATAAGCCTAAGGGGAGTTTGTAAGTATTACACTTAGAGGCTGATGCAACCAAAGAACTCTCAGCATGCACATATGAAGTACAAGGAAGTTACTTTGGAAGATTTGATAAAACTCAATGAATTACACCAAGTATCAAATCTTCCGAAGTCAAAAGACCAAATCTTTCGAAGCCAAATATGAAGTCTACCGAAGCTTCAAAGGCAAAGTCTTCCGAAGCCAAGAGACTGATTTCTTCTGAAGACAAAGAAGACATGCTTTCTCTGGCTTACTTTTGACAAAAATTGAACCACTTTCCGCTGCCATCTCTAAAGACTCACCAACTTATATAAGTTGGTGAAAATTCCATACTTTTGTCAACTTTAGATTAAGGTTTTGAGTTTGTAACTTCCTACTTATGTACTTTTATCCTTTTTGTAATATATTATGATGTGAGCTATAGCATGTCATAGTCGCCAGTCAAAAGGCAATCTGCCTTTTGATTTTACATTGATCTTGTTGTCTAGGTTAGTGTTTCCAGCTAGCCTTCAAAGTATGGCCGAATGTAGGATGTAGTATAAAGTATCTCAAGGACTTGTCATTTGATTCAAAGCTTTGTAACAGTTTGTAAAAAGAACTTGAGAGCAATATACAACATTCTTGAAAACCATCTTATTATGTTCTTGTTTTGTTCTTTACTTGTGTTCTTTGTTTCACCCTTAAGCAGGTTCCCTATTTGATTTACTAAGTCTTTTGAGTCTCTCCAAACATTGTGAATCTGTTGCATTGACCGCCTTCACCGGTCCTGCAGTTATAAAATAAAGATTACACATATGGACTTAAGTCATAAATTTATATTAATCAATCTTCCATTGTAGCTTAGATGTGCAAAAGATTGATGCTAAGGCTACCACACCTAGTTGTCACCTGTAAAATAACCCTAAAAATATGTCAAATAAAAGTTGGTGAGCTCATAGAGTTTGAGACTCGATAAACAGTTGTCATAATAATATATAGTTGCAGATAAATATGAATAAAATACGAGACACAAAGCCGTGAGCCCACAATAAAAACTATAGCTACGAGAAAAACTAAAACCCCTCCAATACTTATCAAGAGTATTGGTTGTTGTTGTTGCATAACTAAACATTCAATGTAAGTGATTGTTGATTGACGTGTTCAACAAGTCTGGAGAATGGGGGTGCCTACCCTGATAGTATTATCCATATTCTCTAGCGTCTCTATCCAAGAGTTAATTAGTTGCATTATGAAAATGGGGAATTTAACATGTGATATTGATAAGGTAAATTCATGCAATATTCAAGTAATAAACATAACATATAAAGATGTGATTCACATGTTGTAAGCGTGTTTTTCCCTTAAAGCATTTAAAAGGGAAAAGAGGCTAAGAGAACTCATTATTGTTGTTAAGTAGTTTAGAGATTTCCTTATTCTAGAGTGTGATAATGCTAAACCGGCGTGCTTCCTGCATACACACACACACATAGTGGTTGTCGATAAGTTTGGAAAGTCAACATGTAAATTGTTTTAGGTTAAATCATTAAGTCCGTTTGTATAAGTTTTCGAGTAATTTTGTACGTTAGTGTAAGGCCCCGTTTCCAGGAACCCCACAGTTGGTCAATCACAACCTCATTTATATCAAAACATATTAAGATTTATGAAGTAAATAAAATATTGCAGTGGAATAATTCATCAAAACCCATTTCATGCTTTCATAAATACATTTGCCAAGTAATACATCATCGTTTAAAAGATTACAAAATATCACTTAGTTGTATTACAAAACAACATAATTATTATTGCATGAGATGGATGCCAGTCTTGCCCACCAAGTAGCTTCACCCTCGTGCCATCCTCAGCAACAAACTACTTGTCAACTGAAAATGCATAAAAAGTCAGCGTTGCTGAGTGAGTTCTAGTTTTATATAATAAAATACTTTTCCTTTAGTAAAAACCTGTCCATTACTTTCGTTCGTGATCACACAACATACATACATCTTGATAATATCATTATTATCTTTCAACATTCTTTTCATTCATTTCGCACGTTTCGAACTTTCATTATTATCTTTCATTTTCATCTAGACCAATGTCATATGTTATACCCCAAACATTGTGCACGAAGTTGGTACTGGGCCGAAGTCTATAAATAGACCCCTAACATTGTGCACGAAGCTGACTCCAGTACCGGGGCAAGCGACAAGGTTCCCGTTTCATACATATTGGTCAATCACAAAGATTGACCCCTGTGTGCATCCTCATGGTTTCGCTTAACCGCACACAGTTGAGCTAACAACCCCTCAATGAGTTGTGAACCTCCTTTCATGTGCTTGCAAGACTTTACATTCTTTCATTAGATTCCACTTCGTTAATGATATCTTTCACTTCATTATATAATACTTCATGTACAAGAGCATTAACACACCACGTAAAGTCACGTAATAATACGTAATAAGGAACATCAATAACAGGCCACAAACATGCATAACTTGAACAAACATAATCCACCAAAACATTCCAAAGCTTAAGCATAAATTTCTATTTCCCAAAATTTCAGGAAAATTCTAAGGCAACTTAGACGCATGAGCACTATGTGGGCGCCTGGGCACTATGCAGGCGCACAGACAGTTGGGCGCATGGGAACACTTGGGCGCATGGGGAAAAACTTAGGCGGATGGGAAAAACTTAGGCGCATGGGTACTTGGGCGCATAGGAAAACTTAGGCGCATGAGCAAACACTTAGGCGTATGGGCAAAAAAACTTAGGCGCATGGGAACTATGCAGGCGCATGAGTACTATGCAGGCGCATGGGTACTTGGGCGCATGGGAAACTTAGGCGCATGGGCAAACACTTGGGCGCATGGGCAGTTTGGGTGCATGGGTACTATGCCAGTTCTAACTTATACTAATTTTAGTTCCCAATCATCATACTAACGTATTCTTAGCCCAATTCTAGCATATTAAGCACATAAAACAAGCATACAATCACAAGATTCAGTCAAACATTCACAAACACACATACCCATATAAAACAGGGGAACACATGCGGTTTCAACATACTAGAATTTGCAAAAACACTAATTTACATGCATTTTAGCCCCAAAACAAGTTTAAAACAGAAAAACCGGGGATCTAGAACTCACCTACAACAGCCTTCAAGTAAAACTCCTCCAAACTCGAGAGCACTTGGAGTTCAAACACCTAAACACACCAAAAACACACAATCGAACATAGAGAAACACATAAGACTCTATCCCCAAGCTGAAAATTTAGCTGAAACCGAACAAAACACACAAAAACTCACCTTCTTGCCGATCTTCTTCTTCTTCTCTCTAAAAACCGATGGAAGCTCTCTGTTCTTTTACTTTTGCAGCCGAAGCAGTTGGTGAGCAGGAAGAGTGGGCGGCCATGCCCACCTTTTAAACATAATAATAATAAAGTTTGCCTCTTGCACAACTTTAACCCCTCAACTTGGGTTATTTCACCTTTCTTTCTTTATACTTCTCTTTTCTTTTCTTTTCTTTTAAAATTCTGGGTGTTACAAGTCCACCCCCCTTATATAGGTTTCGTCCCCGAAACCTGTCACTCCTCAAACAGTTGTGGATAATGCTATCTCATCTCTTCCTCCGTCTCCTACGTAGACTCGGATCCCTTCCTGTGCCTCCACTGTATTCGCACTAGTGGAACCACTTTATTCCACAGCCTCTTCTCTTTTCTGTCAATGATGACAACCGGTTGCTCCACATAATGAGCCGTTCATCCACCTCAATACCCTCTAGTGGCATAATCATATCCACGTTGGCTAAGCACTTTCTCAGATGAGATACTTAGAATGTTGGATGAACCCCACTTAACTTATCGGGTAGCTCCAACCTATAGGCCACCTCTCCTACTCGAGCAATGATTCGAAAAGGTCCTATATACCTCAGGCTCAGCTTACCCCGCTTTCTGAACCGAATGATCCCCTTCCAAGGTGAAACCTTTAGTATAACTTTATCACCCACCTTGAATTCAATCGGTCTACGCCTCTTGTCAGCATACGACTTTTGCCTATCTTTTGTCGCCTTCATAAAGGCCTTGATCTTCCCCAACTTTTCAGTCGTAGGCTCGATCACATCAACGCTCCCCCAACTCCTTCTGTCCGATGTCACCCCAACATACGGGCGTTCTACACTTCCTACCGTATAGCATCTCATATAGTGGCATGCCAATGCTAGCATGATAACTGTTGTTGTATGAGTATTCAGCTAACGGTAAGTGTTCGTCCCAACTTCCTCTGAAATCAATGAAGCATGATCGGAGCATATCCTCAAGCGTCTATGTGGTTCTCTCTGACTGACCATCCATCTGAGGATGATAAGCCGTACTGATGTGCAACCTCGTCCCCATCGCGTCATGAAATCTCTTCCAAAACTTAGATGTAAACCGAGTGTCACGGTCAGACACGATAGATGTTGGTACACCATGACGCGTCATAATCTCTTTGATGAACAGATCCACTAACCTCTCAGATGAATATGTCTCGCGGATCGGTAGAAAGTGAGCACTCTTTGTCAAACTGTCAACTATCACCCATATAGCGTCGTACCCCCTTGCCGTACGTGGTAACTTCATAATGAAGTCCATGATGATGTGCTCCCATTTCCACTTGGGTATATCCAAAGGTTGGATCTTCCCATATGGCTTCTGATGCTCAGCCTTCACTTGCAAGCAAGTAAGGCACTTGCTCACATACTCCGCTACATCGTGCTTCATACCCGGCCACCAGTAATCTTTCTTCATATCATGATACATCTTTGTAGCATTGGGATGAATGGAGTATCAAGTCTTATGAGCTTCATCCATGATTTCACCCGTAAGTCTCCATAACAAGGGATCCACATCCGCCCGAAGCGGGTTCTAACTACGAGAATGTTTTCACCCAACTCCGTGACTAAACCTCTCCTCCTTTCGGAGTTAAGGCGCTCTTCTTTCAATGCCTCATCTTGGAACCCCTTGACCTGTGGCATCATGTAGGAGGTCATCACCAACTGGTAAGCTTTCACCCGAATTGGCTCGGGTCTCTCCTTTCGGCTATGGGCATCCGCCACTACGTTTGCCTTGCCCGGATGGTAGTGGATCTCATAATTATAATCCTTGATCAACTCTAACCATCTCCTTTGCCTCATGTTGAGGTCCTTCTGCTTAAAGAAGCATTTCAAGCTCTTATGGTCAGTGAAGATAGTGCACTTCATCCCGTATAAGTAGTGTCTCCAAATCTTCATTACAAAGACCACAGCCGCTAGCTCTAAGTCATGAGTAGGGTAATTAGCCTCATGGATTTTCAACTGTCGGGACGCATAGGCTATAACCCTTCCCCGTTGCATCAGCATGCAACCCAATCCTAAATAAGAAGCATCTGAATAGACCACCAAATCTTCATTTCCTTCGAGTAACATCAAGACAGGAGCTTGAGTCAATCTTGTCTTCAGCTTTTCAAAAGCACTCTCCTGTTCTAAACCCCATTGTTGGTCCAATTGATCGATTCAACAGTGCACTTGATGCTTGACAATGATTTTCAACCGAATTAACACTTACAAACACAATAACATAATGAATTTCATTGAATCTAAACAATAATAAGCAATAACAAAGGCTCAATGATATTGAAAATGAACTTCCAGCCACACACACAATTGCAACAACAAATATTCTGTATTAGGTTTTTTCAAAAAGGTTCTTCACAAAGATAGAAAGATCACAATATATAAGTAACCTAAATTCGCTGGCAGTTTCGCTGACTAGCGAAACTACCTGTCTAACTATTAAATTCACCCAACAGCGAACTATAGATTCGCCGGGTGATCTAAATCAGCTGACTCCGGGTGAAACTATAGTATCGCCCATAGTTTCGCTGCAAAACAAAAATACATAGAAAGACAAATTACAAGGAAGAACTAACAATTAACCTATTACAAAAACAAAATAAACCTATTAACTATAGTGAGTCCAACCTACGTAGATCATCAATTCTCCCCCTAGGTTGGATCTCACTCTCAATCTTCTGGCTCTTCTCTTGCATCTTCTTCAGCTTTATCAGATGTTTCTTGATCAGCTCCTACTGTACTCTCCTCTTCAGCCCTTGCACTTGCCCTTGCAAACTGTCTAGTAAGATCCTGCATGTCCAATCTTAATTCATCAGCTTTTGATACTTTCTCTGAGAGCTCCCTGACCTCTGCCCTTACTCCACGAGCTTTATTTACCACATTCATAAACAAACTTGCTTCTCTTCTTGTTTCATCTCCAGCTCCAGCCTTGATATGATTTTCATATAGAGTCACCAGGTCTTCATCACAAAAAGAAAATACTTCCATTAGATCAAACAACTTAATCTCAGCACCACCTTTCAACCTAATGACTGTTTCCCCAGTATTGTTATCATAAAACCATTTTTCAAATTTTTGTAGTCTAGGGGGAAGTGGATTGGGCACCCTTACTCTGTTTACGGTTTTAGCTGGCTTTAGCTTTAACATAATCTTTCCTTTTCTGGAGGCCCAATCTAGGTCTTTCTTCGATCTTCTCCTTTCTATCCTCATATACCCAAAAGCTTCAAATTTGTCATTCATTCCTGCTTTAATCTCCTTTTCCAACAGCATAGCATGTTCACTCAAGTGGGCATCCAAAAGTGGAATTTCAGCTAATCTCCTCAAGTCCCACCTAGGCAAGGTCTTGAACGCCTTCCTTTTATGCAAATATGATATGTCCCCGCCTCTTCTTTTTATCAAAAACATCTTCAATTTAGAATTATATTTCCAGCTCACAATTTTCTTATCAGATTTCTTCTTTCTTGGTTCACTGATGTTTTGGAATAGAGGTGTTAACTATTCTGGTTCCTTTTCTTTCACAAACCAATCTTCTTTGCTCATCTCAAATACATCACCTTCTTCTGAACCCCTTTGTGCCACATATGTCATTGGGCGCTCCTTCACTTCATAATATTCAGGCTCTGAGTCATAATCAACCAGTTGTTCCTCATATTCTTCCTCTTCATCAATAAGTCTCTTCTCTGTACCCTCCTTATTTCCTTCAGTAGTTTCTTCTCTAATCACCTCAGCCCCCGTCAAGTCTGTTTCTATATCAAATCCCAAATCAACAAATTTAGCCTCAATAATCACAGGCTCCTCTCTCACATCTCCTCCTTCCTCAACTCTCTTCTCTGCTTTTGTTTCAACAACCTTTTGTCCTCCTACACCACTGCCACTTGCACCAACTCCAGCTATACTTGCATCCCCTCCCATTCCTGATGACTTTCCAACTTTTAGGAACGCATACTTTGATGTGTCGGTCAGATCATCCAGCTCCTCTTGTGATAGTTGGTTTGTGACACCAACTTTGCCTTTGAGCTCATTCACCTCCTTCAGCAATCTTTTAATAAGATTCTGCTGATCCATCATCATTGCTTTCATACTTTCAATTTGCTCATCCTTCTCCTTTTCTCTCAATTCTTGATTGACCAACTTTGTCTTTATCATGCTTAGTTCATTGGCTAATGATGCATTTACATTTTGAATGACATCCTGGTACAATTCTGATCGGGAATCCCTCCTTTCTCCGAACACTAACTGTTTATGCTTAGTTTTCCTTTCTGTTTCGTGAGCCGGTTCCCCTTGACCAGACTTTCTTTTGGACCTTCTCTCTCGCTGAGCCCGCAGCTCCTCTTCAACCTCATCAATCTCATCATCTAAATCATATTCTTTCTCCTTTGCATATCTCTTCCTCTTTTTTATTGCCTCTGTCTGTTTATCCCGGTTTTCTTTAGCATTTTGGTTTTCGTTCTCAATCAGCCTTTTTATATAGTTCCATCTCTCGGCTGGATACATGTTTTCAAGCAAATAAGTTATTTTACCACTAAAGTCATGTCTAACTGCTGGGCAATCTGCAAATATTCTTGTATTCATCTGCATCAGCCTCTTAACTTCCCCATGTCTTGGCAAATTTGGTTTCTCGTGATTAATGATCATCTAGACAAACCTTGGATATAATAGCCATTTATCCTTCTTCAGAGCCATGACATTCTCAGTCATACAGTCGAATATTAGTCTTGCAATATTAGCCTTTTGTCCTTTACAGAATATAAACATCACCTTTGCCCACTGTGCATTTAATCCATCTGATCCTCCCTTTCTATGATCCAAGCACATGATGAATATGTGAGCAATGTATCTCCATTCCTTGGATAAAAACGACTTTTTAATTTCCTTCTTTGACCCAAAAGATGGTCCTTCATACCCAATGCTTCAATAAGCATTAAGAAGTTCAGCATCAGTCATACCAACCTCATCTCCACAATCTTCTTTCAACCTCAACACCCTTGCTACCGTCTTAGCAGTGACAACTATGTCTTCCCTAAGGACTCTTGAAGTAATCATGTGTGGAGTAGATCCCAGATCACATTCAGCATTAACCCAAAAATCTCTTATGTGAATGTCGTAGATCGTGGGTAAATGAGATATGGCATAAAGTATGGGAGACTGCTTCAACCATCTAAGACAATCTCTGAATCCGACAGTCTTCGGATTACTATCATCTAATAATGCCACAAATTTGTCTTTTCATCGAACTTTAAGTTTTCCATGAACTGCAAAATATAAACCTAGGTAAGTTAGATATCACATAAAGACAGTTAAACAATATAAAAAATTCAAAACAACCATAGATTCGTTGTCATGGCGAAATTGTAGTTTCGCCAGGCACAGCAAGACAGCTTCGCTGAGGTTTTTGAAACTAAGTTCAACAGTTTCACTGACAGGCGAAACTGTAGTTTTGCCAGGCACAACTAATAGTTTCGTTGTTGATTGAACATAAGTTTCGACAAAACGAAAGTGTACATTCGCTATAACTCAGTCCTAGACCGTGAGTTTGAGTGATTCTACCCTTTCGATGAGGACTGCTTATGATTCAGATGACAGCGAAGTTGTAAGTTCGCTGACCCCAACAGAGCATATTATGTGCTGAGCGAAAGTATAGTTTCGCTGGAAAGGTTCGAGCGAAACTATCGGGTATGCTTGGACAGCATAACTAGATAGATTCGCTCGCAATAGAGAACTTTCATTCAGTTTCGCTGGTTAATTTGATAGATTTGCTGGATGAAACAGGCGAAGTTTCGAACCAGCGAATCAACCCAAAACCATGATTAATGAATAAAACCGTGATTGAACCATAGAAACAGAGTCGCAATGCCTACCAGATCGCTTAGAAACCAACAAACTTGACAGAAATGATGCAAATAGGATCAATTAGTTTCGGCCACAGAGAAACTAGGGTTTAGTTTCGCACAACATTATGTGAAACGAGTTACACACTGTGCAATATATATGACCTAGTTTCGTTGATAGCGAAACTATAGTTTCGCTCGGCATCACAAATGAATTCATGTGTTCAGAGAACAGCGATACTGCCAGGTGAATCTATAGATTCGCTTAGCGAAACTACCCGCGAAACTGTAGTTTCGCTGAAACCTAAAAACAAAAAAAAATTAAAGAAAAATAAAAATAAAAATTAAAAAAATAATAATAAATTTTTTTTTTATTTATAAAGCCTTTATGAAAAACATTCTTCGTCCCACAACGTCAGCACAAAACAAAAACAAAATATAAAACAAATAAGAAAGAAAAATAAAAGGATATAGAGACTTCTTTTTCAAGAAATTGATCCGGAGAATCAAAGATTTGCGGGATTGTTGATATGTTTGTCCTTTTAAACTCAAGCCTTCCTTTTTTCAACAAGTAATCTGCAACTATTTTATCATGTTTTGGATTCATTTGATAAACTCAGATGACTTGGATCCCGTAGATATTCAGCAAAGTACTACTCCTGTTCTTCATGGTTTATTGAGCAATATAATTCACTTTGCTTGAATTCTTAAATATTTCAACAATGATTCTTAATTTCTAAGAATCGTTATGTCTTTATTTTGGGGACAGATGATAAGAGCTCCAGGTCTATACTTACGTATAACAGAGGAGATAATCATTTTATCTCGCTGATGAGAGCTTCAGGTCTATACTTACGTATAACAGAGAAGATCATCAGAATGTGCTGATGAGAGCTCCAGGTCTATACTTACGTATAACAGAGGAGATCATCACTCCAGGTCAATGTTCACACATAGCAGAGGAGATAAGCACGAGATATGTCACCCATTTTATTTTAAACAAAGCAAAGATTTGAAACTCTCAACCCTTTTCAGACAAGGCCTTGTAGCTTTGTGCAGGCTGAGATATCATAAGGATAATCCTTGTTGTCGAGTTCCTAGAATTTAATTAAGCTACACGATCACTATTTACTTTGATATCTGACTGAGCCTACCAGCATATCCCAAACAAAGCTATTAATTCTCCTTCAAACTTCTTTACCGTGAAGTTCCTGAAAAGGCAAAATTAAACCTTAGACAAATAAAAATAGATCTTTATATTCTCCCTCGAAATTTCTTTTTAGAACTTTCCCTTTTTTTATATATATGGGACTCAGAAGTTTATCAATAAACGTTTATAAACAAAATGAGTTCAAAAAGAGTTATTTACAGAACAATGCACATTTAAGGTAAGAAAGAGGTTTTAAAAAGATATTAAACCCAACATGGAGATCAATTCATAAAAACGTGGTTTATCAAATGTTTTAGTGAAAAGATCCGCTCGTTGATTTTTTGTGTCAATCGGAATGATATCTATAAAACCCTTTTCCTGAGCGTCCCGGATGGCATGAATTCTCGTTTCAATGTGCTTGGTACGAGTATGATGAATTGGATTTTTGGCAATCCCAATGGCAGCTTCATTATCACAGAAAAGTTGTGTATGAAGAAAATTTATCCCATAATCCATCATTTGATGTTGTATCCATAGCAATTGGCAACAACAACCGGAGGTAGCAACATATTCAGCTTCTTCTATAGACAGAGATACTGTAGTTTGCTTCTTACTTTGCCAAGAAACGAGACAATCTCCCAGATATTGACATCCACCAGTGACGGATTTCCGATTAACCCTGCAACCACCATGATCACTATCAGAATATGCATGTAAGTCAAAGTTACCTCCTTTTGGGTAGCAAAGACCCAAATGAGAGGAACCCTTTAAATAATGAAAAATTCTTTTAACAACTTTTTCATGGGATTCTTTTGGGTTGGCCTGAAAACGAGCACAATAGCACACAGCGAATGTAATATCAGGACGACTGGCTGTAAGATACATGAGGGATCCGATCATAGAACGATAGCGATGAGCATCTATGGATTTCCCATTATCATCTGGAGTTAAGCACGTCTGAGCAGTGAATGGAGTAAGTTCTAGAGAAGAATCATCCATGTTGATTTTTTTTAGAATCTCCAGAACGTACTTTTCCTGATGAATCAAAATACCAGACTGCTTTTGTTCAACTTGTAATCCCAAGAAAAAGCATAACTCCCCCATCATGCTCATTTCAAAACGATCCTTCATGACCTCTTCAAATTCTCTGCATAGTTTCTCATTTGTTGACCCGAAAATGATGTCATCAACGTACACTTGAACAATCAACATTTCACCATCAACTTCTTTCTTGAACAGAGTCATGTCTATCGAACCATGAGAGAAACCTTTACTTAGCAGATACTGAGTCAAAGTTTCATACCAGATCCGAGGGGCTTGATGTAATTCATATAAGGATTTGTCAAGTTTATACACTTTTTCTGGAAAATCTGGATCCTCAAAACCTGGAGGTTGACAAACATAAATCTCCTCATCAATATTCCCGTAGAGAAATGCGCATTTCACGTCCATCTGAAAAACTTTAAAGTATTTATGAGCCGCATGAGCAAGAAAGATTCGGATGGCTTCAATTCGAGCAACTGGAGCAAACACTTCAGTATAGTCAATTCCTTCCTCCTGAGCAAAACCCTGAACAACCAACCTGGATTTGTTTTGAATTATTACTCCCCAATCATCTGGTTTGTTCCGGAATACCCATTTAGTGCCGATAGGAAACTTGTTCAGAGGAAGATCAACTAATTAGCAAACTTTTAGTTTCCTGAACTGCTGAAGCTCCATTTGCATAGATTCAACCCAACTTGGGTCTTGAAGTGCTGCTGAGACATTTTTAGGAACTGTTTGAGATAAGAAGCAAGCATAGAGGCATTCATTTATCAATCCAAATTTAATCCGTGTCCTCACTCCATCAGTAATGGAACCAATGATATAATCGGGTGGGTGGTCTTTTAAGGTTTTAAAATTAGTGTTAAGGGTTAACGGATTTGATGAAGATGAGGAAGTGGTCAATGATGGTTGTGAAGGCTGTGATGGGGAAGTGGGTAGTGAAGACTGTGATGGGGAAGTGGGTGGTGAAGACTGTGATGGGGAAGTGGGTGGTTGTGTTGGAGAAGGTGGTTGTGGTGGAGGTGTAGGTGGAACATCAAATGGAGGTTGAGGGTGATGGTCTATTGGTGGTTGTGGATGAGGTGCAGGTGGAAGAGGTTTAGTTGGAGGTATGATTTCTGCATTGGTTTGAGGAACAACATCATCATCAAAAACTAGAAGATTGAAGGATTTGAAGACAGTGTTTGAGTCATAGAACCATGCAGGATCAGATCCTATGTTTGGAGAATTTGACTCTTGCCAATCAACATAGAATGATTCTTGCACAATACACATTCTTTTGTTGTACACCCGACATGTTTTTTGTGAGGTGGAATAGCCAACGAAGAAACATTCATCAGAAACTACATCGAACTTTGACTTCTGAGCTTGAGTGTTCAGCAAGGTACATGAGCAACCAAATGGACGAAAGAAGTTAATCAAGGGTTTTCATTTATGCAGAAGCTCATAGGGAGTCTTCATTTTGTCTTTCACAATAAGGACCCTGTTAAGTACATAAGAAGCACAGTTGACTGCTTCAGCCCAGAAAATTATTGGAAGCTTTGACTCAATCAGCATAGTTATTGCTGCTTCGATGAGTGTCCTATTCTTCCGCTCAGCAACACTGTTTTGCTAAGGTGTCCTAGCAGCACTGAACTTTCTGAAAATCCCGTTTCTTGCACAGAATGAGTCAAAGATATGAGTTCTAAACTCAGTACTATTATCACTTCGGATGGCTATATCATTCCTCTTGTTGACAGACTCAATAGAAAGGATAGGCTTTTGAAGCTCTTCGGCGGTATCTCCCTTGCTTGCTAGAAATCTTACCCAATAATATATGGAATAATCATCTGTAACAACCAAGCAATAAGATTTCTTAGCAATTGATTTAACACTGATAGGACCAAATAAATCAGTCTGTAATAATTCGAGGGGTTTTGAAATTGTGTTTTCAAGCTTAAGTTTGGGTGGCTTTTTGTGCTATTTGCCTTGAGCACAAGCCATGCATTTTTCTACCACTGAAAAATCTTTAAGTGGTAGTCCCCTCATAAGATTGTTCTTAACTAATTTATTTATATTTTTAAAATTAACATCTCCTAATCGACGATGCCACAAGAAGGATTCGGAAGAAGAGGCTTTGGACAAAGACATGTCACAGTGGATGTAGACTCTTGTGATCCCATATCAAGAAGATAGGTATCATTCTTTCTTGGAGCACGCATGATCACTAGATCTTCTGAAATAATGAACTTGGTTTAAGAAACAAGCATTCATTTGACATAAGCAGCACTGGAATATCTTTATCATAAATTTGTGACATGCTTAGCAAATTGAATGCTAATTCGGGAACATAATTTACTTTCTCCAGAGTTAATGAACCGTTTGAGACTTCTCCCTGACCAATCATTTTTCCACCATTCTTATCTCCAGCAAAAGTGACATATCCTCCATTAATTATTTGATAATTTGTGAGTAAGTCTTTCAACCCGGTCATGTGCCTTGAACATCCACTGTCAACATGCCAAAGACTATTGATAGCTCTTCTGGAATGTTCCTGGCGTAAGAAAAAAAATTGTTAAGACTTGGAAATTGGGACCCAAGCCTTGACTGACTTAGGCCTTGGAACGAAAGATTTTTTACAAAAGAAATTATTTACAAAATGATTTAATCTACTTCCTAATGAACTATGATTTATATTTCTATTAACAAATGCAGGACAAGTTTTAAGAACATGATCATCCTTTCCACATCTAAAACATCAGGACTTCAATCCTTTCTTGGTACATCTTAAAACAGATGCTTGATCAGTTAAGATTTCTTCTTCACCTTCAGACGTGTAAGAATTTGCATTGCTACATGAGTCATGTGATTCTTTTAATATTTCCTTTGTGACTTTCATTTTAGCAAATCCGGATTCATTTTCATTAATATTGTTAACGTTTGAAGAAGTTGTCTCAATATCTTTAAGATTGGAAATCCGGCTTGGTGTGAAAGTTGGGATAGGATGAGAAAGAAACTTTTCAAAATAATTTGGGTGAGAACGTCTGTTTGAAGCATTAGGTAAACAATTATCATAACTATTAACAAGAGAATTTGAAACATCATCATTAGATTCAGCAATCTCTGAGGATAAACAAAATGAACTAGAACTAGGGCTATATGAACTACTGTCTGTGACAGACGTTTGTGAAACAAATCTACTTAAACTACTGTCTATAGAAGACTTTTTGGAATCTGAAACGTTAAAACTAGAGCTGCCCAGACCACTACTTGCACCATAATCATATTCCTCTCGAATCTCCTTATGATTTACTCCTTCTAAACCTGCATACAAACTATCAGTATCTTTTTGAATTAATTCATTAGTTAGATGAGGTGTAGGCATAGGAGAATAACAATAAGTGCTAGGTGGGGGATAAACATGAGTGGTTTCTTTGCTTCCCAAACCAGTCTTAATTCTAGCCCCCCTTTGATTCATGCAAAGCTCCTTAAGTTTCATCCCAAAAATTGTCCATTTTTCAAGTTTGGTTTCTAATTTGCTTGTTTCAAATTTAGCAAGTGCTACACGTTCAGTTAAAGCATTTATTTCAACATTTCTTTCCAAAAGATTTCTTTTTAAATGCTTATTTTCTTTTAATGCTTCATTTAACTTAACAAAATATTTAGCCTCATTTGTTTTAAGTTCCTTATTAATTTGTTTCAATTCCTTTTCATTATCCAATAACAATCTGTTTGCCTTATAAACCCTAAATAAGCGAATTTTGCAAGGAAGAGAGCACATGTCTTGAATTACCTCATAAGGAAGACCCATAACTACCTTTTTAGCAGCCAGGGCCTTGTCACACTAACAGACCAGAGTATTCTTCTTGTCTTCTTCATCCTCCACTGCTTTCCTGCTATCCTTCTCGGCTTTACTATCGTCTTTCAAATTTTCTTTTGGCTCACCCATCTTCTTTTCATCTTTAATACCTACTTTCTCACATCCACCTCTTCAACTTCAGCTTTCTTAACCTTTTTCTCTTCATCCTGAACCCTTTCCTTGCTGCTTTCACCAATAACCTCTTGAGTCTCACTCTTGAACTCTCTAAAATTATCAAAGTCATAAATAGATTCCACTTCACATCCTCGTGAGTTAGCTTGGTCAATGGTGAGGCTATCTTAGAAAAGTCTTGAATGAATCTCCTGTAATAGCCCACCAAACCCAAGAAATTGCGGATCTTGGACGGCATGTTTGGAGTCATCCATTGCATCACCGCCTCCATCTTTGCCGGGTCTACCATGATCCCTTTGGAATTCACCACATGACCCAAAACTGAACCTCGCGCAACCAGAAAATGCACTTGGAGAACTTATCATCTAGCTTCTCTCTTCTAAGTGTCTCTAATACCACATGAATGTGACCGGCATGCTCTTCTTCGCTCTTCAAATAAATCAGGATATCATTGATAAACACAATCACTGATTTATCCAACATCGGCCAACACACCCGGTTCATCAAATCCATAAAGGCAGCTGGCGCATTAGTTAGACCAAAAGACATAACGAGAAACTTGTAGTGTCCATAACGCGTACGGAAAGCTGTTTTAAGGATATCCTGCTCCTTCACCTTCAACTGATGGTAACCTGATCAGAGATCTATCCTCGAGAACCAACTGGCACCTTGGAGCTAATCAAACAAGTCATCAATTCTGGGTAGTGGATACCGGTTCTTCATCGTCAACTTTTTTAACTCACGGTAGTCGACGCACATCCTCATACTACCATCCTTCTTCTTTACATACAAGACCAGAGCACCCTAGGGAGAGATACTTGGTCGAATGAACCCTTTGTCCAAGAACTCTTGCAACTGAACCATCAGTTCCTTCATCTTAGACAGAGCCAATCGATACGGTGCCTTAGCAACAGGTTGAGCACTAGGTATCAAGTCGATCTGGAACTCGATCTCGCGGTCTGGTAGCACACCTGGTAAATCTTCTGGGAACAAGTCTGGCAAGTCACCCATAACTGGTATGTCATACAATTGTGGTACTAACGCATCCACATCCTTCACACAAGCCAGAAGGCACTACATCCACGTTTCATGCACTTCTCTGCCACCACCATCGAAATCACCTTTGGAACCGTAGTAACTCGATCATCGTAGATCGTCACCGAACTCCCATCAGGCGCAGTCAATTGGATCATCTTCTTGTAACACACAATATTTGCCTCTTAGGCTGCTAACCAATCCATCCCTAGAACCACATTGAATCCACCTAGGGGCATCACGAATAATTTAGTAGAGAACCTATGGCCTTCTAACTCTATGTCATAATTTTTTATCAGATCAGAAATCCTGGTAGACTTACCAATGGCAGTTTCTACATCGAAGGGCTCATTAATCTTTCTACTCCTAACAGGCAACTTAGCACAGAAGGCAGCAGAAATAAAACTCTTACTAGCACCAAAATCAAATAGTATAGAGGCATAAGTTTGGTTTACTAGGAACGTATCTGACACGACATCGGGGTCCACCCTAGCCTCCTCCTGGGTCATCGTGAATGCCTTGGATTTTGCTCCCTGCCCATCCTCCTTGGTCCCCTTCTTTGCCCTAGAACTTTTGGCCCTTGGCTTCCTGCAATCTCTACTCATATGCCCAGCCTCGCCACAATTGTAGCACCTCGTCACCCACAATCCCTTGCCATATGATCGGGCTTCCCACACTTGAAGCAAAGATTCAGTCCCCACCTACACTCCCTTGAATGTTCCTTCCCGCACTTACCACACCGTTTAGTCCCCGTACATGCCAACACTACCCTCCGGTCATCCATCCTTGCCTTCTTGTTGCTCGGGGTAAAACCATCATGACCAAACAGCTTCCCATTCTAGTTCCTGCACCACCACCCTTTTTGTTCACCTCCACCACTGCCACTTCTTCTCTCTCATCATATAACTTCCCTGCCAGATTAACCACCGACCTAAACGTACTCAACCGGACGACGATCATGTGCCTGCAGATATCTTCCGGCAAACCCTGGATATACCTCTTGATCTTCCTTGACACCGGCGTCACCTGTTTCGGCACTAGCCTTGCCATCTCATTGAACTTAGTCGTGTATTGCTGGTGTGTCATGGTTCCCGCCTCTAGCTGTAAGAACTCTCTCTTAATCTTGTCAAGCTCCTTATAAGAACAAAACTCCTCGATCACCATCTTCTTCAGTTCACTACACCTCATCCTCCCAATAGCCCTGCTGCCCTCGGCCTGGACAATATTGTCCCACCAGCATAAGGCCGAGTCCATAAATGAGTGGGTAGCAAACTTCACCTTCTGATCCTCTCGGCATTCACTGATGTCAAGCACCGCCTCCATCTCCTTCACCCATCGGAGCAGCAGTAGCATTACCATTCCCATCAAAAGTTGGGGGCTTGCATCTCTGGAATGCCCCATAACTACACCCCTTGGTGGTTTCCTGCACCGCTTCCTCTTCCTCTTCGTCACTGGAGACAACCATTTCAGTCTCTGGTTGTTCCCCTCCACCTGAACCTCTCTCCTCTCCCCCTCTCCCAATGGTCCTCCTCCTCTCCTCCTTCTCTTTCTTTTCATCCTCCCTCACAGCACGAATAACCTCGATCACCACAGACGGCAGGATCTTCTGCATGACCTGATGAACTTCCTTCATAACTGCCTCCTTCACAGAGGCTCTCAAATTAGCACTCTCATCACCGCCTTCCTGGTGATGAAGCTCGGGCTCTGCAGGAACTATCTCAGCAGCCTTAGCCTTGTTCCCGGTGACACGTGGCCTAGCACCACGACCACCCTTCATACCTCCTCGAGAAACCTTCGAAGATCTACCACCCGCCATCCTCTAAATACTATAAGATTCAAACACCAACACAGTCATTCAAGGTAATAGCTCAGATTATGTCAAGTATAGTAAGTCCCTAATTACAGTGGCCAGTTGTGATTAGCCACTTACTTTACTCTTCATCGGCAAGCATTGCCTATCCTGACTACATCAGTATCCTTATCTACTAAGAGCACATAAATCAGATAGCACGCGCACATAATACCGGTTAACCTTAAGAAAGTAAATTAACTGATGGCAAGTAGCTACTTGGGCTGGCATCCCTCCATTTGGTCCCATTCTCAGGTTAAGTTTAGGTTTTGAAAATATTTACCCATTTCTCTTAAAGTTTGGCTCTGATACAAACTTGTAAGGCCCCGTTCCCGGGAACCCCACAGTTGGTCAATCACAACCTTATTTATATCAAAACATATTAAGATTTATTAAGTAAATAAAATATTGCAGCAGAATAATTCATCAAAACCCATTTCATGCTTTAATAAATACATTTGTCAAGTAATACATCATCATTTAAAAGATTACCAAATGTCACTTAGTTGTATTACAAAACAACATCATTATTATTGCATGAGATGGATGCCAGTCTTGCCCGCCAAGTTGCTTCACCCTCGTGCCATACTCAGCAACAAACTACCTGCCAACTGAAAATGCATAAAAAGTCAGCGTTGCTGAGTGAGTTCTAGTTTTATATAATAAAATACTTTTTCTTTAGTAAAAACCTTTCCATTACTTTCGTTCGTGATCACTCAACATACATACATCTTGATAATATCATTATTATCTTTCAACATTCTTTTCATTCATTTCGCACGTTTCAAACTTTCATTATTATCTTTCACTTTCATCTAGACCAATGTCAGATGCTATACTCCAAACATTGTGCACAAAGCTAGTACTGGGCCGAAGTCTATAAATAGACCCCTAACATTATGCACGAAGCTGACTCCAGTACCAGGGCAAGCGACAAGGGTCCCATTTCGTACATATTGGTCAATCATAAAGATTGACCCCTGTGTGCATCCTCATGGGTTAGCTAAACTGCACACAGTTAAACTAACAACCCCTCAATGAGTTGTGAATCTCCTTTCATTTGCTTGCAAGACTTTACATTCTTTCATTAGGTTTCACTTCGTTAACAATGTCTTTCACTTCATTATATAATACTTTACGTACAAGAGCATTAACACACTACGTAAAGTCACATAATAATACGTAACAAGGAACATCAATAACAGGCCACAAACATGCATAACATGAACAAACATAATCTACCAAAACATTCTAGAGCTTAACCATAAATTTCTATTTCCCAAAATTTCAAAAAATTCTAAGGCAACTTAGACGCATGAGCACTATGTGGGCGCCTGGGCACTATGCAGGCGCACGGACAGTTGGGCACATGGGAACACTTGGGCGCATAGGGAAAAACTTAGGCGCATGGGTACTATGCAGACACCTGGGTACTTGGGCACATGGAAATCTTAGGCGCATGAGTAAACACTTAGGCATATGGGCAAAAAAACTTAAGCGCATGGGAACTATACAGGCGCATGAGTACTATGTAGGCGCATGGGTACTTGGGCCCATGGGAAACTTAGGCGCGTGGGCAAACACTTGAGCGCATGGGTAGTTTGGGCGCATGGGTACTATGCCCGTTCTAACTTATACTAATTTCAGTTCCCAATCTTCATACTAACGTATTCTTAGCCCAATTCTAGCATATTAAGCATATAAAACAAGCATACAACCATAAGATTCAGTCAAACATTCACAAACACACATACCCATATAAACAGGGGAACACATACGGTTTCAACATACTGGAATTTGCAAAAACACTAATTTACATGCATTTCAGCCCCAAAACAAGTTTAAAACAGAAAAATCGGGGATCTAGAACTCACCTACAACAGCCTTCAAGTAAAACTCCTCCAAACTCGAGAGCACTTGGAGTTCAAACACCTAAACCCACCAAAAACACACAACCGAACTTAGAGAAACACATAAGACTCGGTCCACAAGCTAAAAATTCAGCTGAAACCGAACGAAACACACAAAACTCACCTTCTAGCCGATCTTCTTCTTCTTCTCTCTAAAAACCGATGGAAGCTCTCTGTTCTTTTACTTTTACAGCCGAAGCAGTTGGTGAGCAGGAAGAGTGGGCGGCCATGCACACCTTTTAAACATAATAATAATAAAGTTTGCCTCTTGCATAACTTTAACCCTTCAACTTGGGTTATTTCACCTTTGTTTCTTTATACTTCTCTTTTCTTTTCTTTTCTTTTAAATTTTCGGGTGTTACAGTTAGACATTGTTTGGACTTGTGTTACTAATGTATATTCATTATAACTTATAACATTGAGAGGTATCTATTTAACTAAGATCTAGGTTATTACTAATAGATTCAACTTCTACGTGTCTACTTGTAACACGCATTAAGACACCCCCGTAACACGCGTCTACTTGTAACACACATCAAATGACAAGTCTTTAAGATACTTTATACTACATCCTATAGCCGGCCATATTTTGAAAGCCTGCCAGAACAATAATATAGACAACAAGATCAATGTAAAGTCAAAAGGCAGATTGCTCTTTAACTAGTGACTATGACATGCCATAGCTCACATCCTAATCTAATATAAAAAGGATAAAAGTATAAGAGTGGAAAGTTACAGACTCAATAACCTTAATCTATAGTTGACAAAAGTATGGAGATATCACTAACTTGTATAAGTTGTTGATTCATTAGTGATGGCAGTGGAAAGCAGTTCAGCTTTTGTCAAAAGCATGTTAGAGAAAGCATGTCTTCTTTGTCTTTGGAAAAAACCAGTCTCTTGGATTTGGAAGACTTTTTTTTGAAGTTTCAGAAGACTTCATATTTGGCTTCGGAAGAATTTTTGTTTGGCTTTAGAAGATTTGACACTTAGATATTTTCCTTGTGTATTTATCAAATCTTCCAAAGTAATTTCCTTATACTTTAGTATGCTAGTTGAGGGCTCTTTGGTTTGCATCAGTCTCTAAGATAACTCCTACAAACTCCCCCTATGTTGATTCTACAAAACTTGAGAATGACTTTGAGTCTGGATCTTTATTTGTTTACAGTCCTCATTAGAATTAGAACCATACCCTTCTTCATCAGTTGGTCTGGATTCTTTAAACTCTCAAAGTATCTTCTCATGTCAAAGAGATCATGCAGAGGAAGGTCAAGCATATTTTGCTAGAAGTATATGTCTTGACACCCATGCTTCCTTATGACATACCATCTGTCTGGGTTTGTAGAGAAGTATATGTCTTGACATCCATGCTCAGTAGCAAGAGGTTCTACTTGAAGTGGAGTTGGTTGAGTAGCCTTTTCTTTTTCACTCTCAGGATGTTCAGACGCATCCTAAGATGCAGAAGTTGATGCCTTGGACTTCTTCTTCTTCTTCTTGTCCCATTTGATGGCCATCCTCTTCCTCTTTCTATACTTCAACTGAGAAGGTTGCAAGGTAATATCAGAAGATTATAAGGCTAATGCAACCAAAGAAGCCAAAACAACCAAGGGTCTTCCTGCATGCATGCACTAGACATACAAGGTAGAAGTTGCTTCGGAAGTTTTACACTCTACATCAAAAAATACTCTAAGTGTAAAATATTCTGAAGCCAAAGTCCAAATCTTTCGAAGCCAAAGATGAAGTCTTCCGAAGCTTCAGAGACTAAGTCTTCCGAAGCTTCAGAGACTAAGTCTTCCGAAGCCATTTTGATGTGATGACTGATTTCTTCCGAAGACAGAGAAGACATGCTTTCTCTGATCTACTTTACATAAAGCTGACACACTTTCCGCCGCAACTCTGAAGACTCACCAACTTGTATGAGTTTGTGAAAAGTCCATGCTTTTGTAAACAGTAGAATAAGGTCTTTGTCTGTAACTTCCTACTTTTGTACTTGTAAACCTTTTTATATTAGAAAAGGATGTGAGCTATGGCATGCCATAGTCACTAGTCAAAAGGCAATCTGCCTTTTGACTCTACATTGATCTTGTTGTCTAGATTAGTGTTTCCAACTATCTTTCTAATTATTGATGGCTGTAGGATAAGTATAAAGTGTCTCAGGTCTTTGTAATTCTAATATGCTTTGTAACACTTGTAATAGAACTTGAGAGCAATATACAACATCCTTGAAAACCATACTTGTTTGTTCTTGTTCTTAGTTCTGTCTCACTACTTACTTGTGTTCTTAGTATCATCATACTCAAATCCGGTTCCCCATTTGAACTGTTAAATGTTCTAAATCTCTTCTCATTGTGAGACTGATTGTATTGACCACCCTTCACATGGTCCTGCAATTGGTATCAGAGCCTTTTAGGCTCTTGATTGTAAGATCTCACCATCTTTAATCCTTTCACTCTCACAAAATACTTAACATATCAAATGGCAGCTATCACCAAGGCTGACATAGAAACTAGTACTATGACTAAGTCCCCACTGATCACTCTGAAGACTTTGACACTTGGTGTCAAAGAATGGAAGGCTTCATCAAGTCCCAGGACTCCAGGATGTGGTAGTTAGTAGTCTTTGAACCATATGTACCATCCACCCCTTCAGCTGCTGCTAGTGGTGGTATGATACCTAAGGAAGTGGCTGATTATTCTGATGAAGACTGGAAGAAGATTGATATTGATCAGAAGGCCATGACCTCCCTCCCAACTGCTCTTCCAAACTCTATCTACAGAGGTTTCAAGAAGTGCAAGACTGCAAAGCAACTATGGGATGCACTGAAGCTGATGTATGAGGGGTCTAATGAAGCTAAAGAGAACAAGAAGGACCTCTTGAAGCAGCAGTTTGAGAACTTCACCTTCAAAGCAGGTGAAACCATGACTCAACAGTACTTCAGGTATGTTGAGATTGTGGATACTCTTGATGATATTGGAGTAACTTTGGAGAACAGGGATATTGTAAGGAAGTTTGTTGGACCAAAAGAACCAATGAGCCTGATCAGAAAAACCTTTAAGTCCCATAGACACTACAACAACTGAAGTAGTCTGCAACAGCTGAAGACATCAACTGATAACAAGGTCTGAAGACAAAGTCTGAAGTGAAAGAGCTGAAGACAAAGTCTGAAGTGAAAAAGCTGAAGACAAAGTCTGAAGCTAAAGAACTGAAGACAAAGTCTGAAGACAAAAACTGAAGACAAAGTCTGAAGACAAAAGCTGAAGACAAAGACTGAAGACCAAGTTTCAGATGGTCACAACAGCTGAAGAAGACCTCTTCAGTAGTTGTGATGGTTTCCTTTCAGTAGTTTTATGTTTCTTGTAATCAGTACTTGTAGTTTCAGTAGTTTTAGTTTCATCTTGTACTTAGCATACTCTGAGATGTTCTCAGTTGTTGTGAACATTCTCAGTAGTTTGCTTACTTTCAGTTGTTTGTAATAATTCTGTTAGATGTCACTATCAAGTGACATCAGCAGACGTCACATTCCTTTATATAAGGAATGTTGACCTAATTGTAACCTGTGCAGCTATAGCGTAGCTTAGCGCAGCTTAGTGAAGCTTAGCGGCCGCCATACCGAAGCATTTGTGCATGAATGATATTATCCCTTTTGCAGAAAACCCTCTTTCTCTATAACCGTGTACTGTTCCATTGAATATCTATTGTGTTCTTGCTATATTTGTCTAATTCTTGTTCTAATTCCGCTGCGATTCAACTCTAATTGATCAACTTTAGATCACTGATCCTGTCAAATGGTATCAGAGCGGGTTAATCATTGACCGGTTTAACAATTGATCATTGAAACTGCTATTTCGATATCTAAAGTTTGATCGAATTAGCATATTTGCAAGAATTGGTTATAGAGATTGATCTTCTGCTGCTTCTGGTTAGTCAATTTGAGTTTCTTCTTGGTTCATATTGAGTTTGTTGTGTTTTTGTGCTAAATCTGTTGAAACTTGATTGAATTGGTTTGAATCTGAGAATGACTACTCCATCTAATGACCCTCACAATACTGTCTCCTCAACCAAGCCTCCGATGCTGGTTAGGAGTGAGTATAACATATGGCAACGAAGAATGCTCCATCACCTGTCTGTTAACAGTTCAGGTTGTTGGACATCTGTGGTTCACGGTCCACACAAGCCTATGGTGAACAATCCGGAGACCAACCAAATGGTTCCGAAGAAGAAGGAGCAATACTCAGATGAAGATCGTAAACTGTTTGAGATTGATGCTAAAGCCCATGGAATTCTGGCCATGGCACTGCCTAATGAAATCTATTCTGGGCTTATGCATCATGAAACTGCTCATGACCTCTGGAATGCTTTGAAGGAACAATTCGGAGGAACTGATGAGGTCTTAGCAAACAACAGAGAAATCCTCGCCCAACAATATGAGACATTCTCTCATAGGAAGGGTGAGACACTGACTCAACAGTTTGAGCGTTTCTCCTGCTTGATCTCTGAGCTGAAAATGGTCAAGCATGAGTATACTAACAGCCAGATGAACAACAGATTCCTCAGATCACTGCCTGAGAGATGGGACACATACACCATTGTCCTACGCTCCAGTGCAAATCTGGATAGCCTATCTCTCACCCAACTCCATGGGAAACTGCTTACATTTGAAAGAGAGATAGAGCAGAAAAGGAACTGGCATCATCAGGAAAGCTCACTGATGACTTTGTACCAGGGAACACTGCCTTGGTCGGTCATGAGTCAGAATATGCTGGATCAGAAAGCCATTATGATGAGCATATAGATTTCTCTTCAAACAGTTCTGATCATGCATTTGTTGGTGTTGACAGTCATTCTGGGTGTAATAGTGATAATTTATGCTTTATCATGGATGATTTGATGGGTATTGCTGATGATGATTTAGAAGAGATGGATATTTTGAGCCAAATGGCCTTGATCAATATCAGATCTCAAAAGTTCTACAAGAGAACTGGTAGGAAATTTCCAGGACTCTCTGGCAAAACCAAAGTTGGTTTTGACAAGAGTAAGTTGAGGTGTCACAAATGCCACAGGCTTGGGCACTTTGCAAGAGAGTGTAGATCAACTGGATCTAACTCCTCTGCACCCTTTGTGACCTTTCCAAGCAATAGTTCACAAAACAAAGGGCAACATCCTGCTAGTTCTGGTCATCACTCACAACCTCAATCTCCTGCATATTTTGTCCCTCAGGGTCCAATGCCATATCCATATCCCTGCTATTACATGCCACAGCCAAATCCAGTTCAAGTTCCTATAGCACAACAACCTCAAGCCCTACCTGAGCCTCAACCATCTCCATCACAATCTCAACCTCATCACAGCTTCTTCACACCAGGAGTTGTTGACTGGAGCAGCTTACCAGATGATCTTTCTGGTTTCAATGAGCAATTATTTGCTGGTGCTGGTCAACATGGTGGTGAACATCCTTTTGGGAATCTTGCTCTCATGGCCCTGGAGTCTACTGAGGGTTCCTGCTCCAATGCATCATCTTCACAGGTAACCCAGGTATCTTCTGAGGCTAAAGCCAAGTTATGTTCTGAATCATGCATAGCTGCCTTTGTCTCTATTAGAGAGGCAAATGTAGCTTTAATCAATCAAAATCTTGAGCTTGAGAAAACTATTTCCAAAAGAAAAGCTGAGTATGAGTCTGCTCTTAATGACAAAGATGATGAGATTTACAAGCTTAAATGCCAACTTAATGATGAAAAGGCTAAGGTAGAGGTCATACTTGAGAACCACAGAAGTCTCAAAGAGACACTTGCAGCTACCCAAGTTGAGTGTGACCGCTGGGTAACATCCTGCAAGGGATTTGAAATGCTTCTCAGCAAGCAAACAGCTTCAAATGTGAAGTTTGGAATAGGTTACAATCATACTGCACCACCTACTGATTTTACTTCAAAATCAATAGTAAAATCTGAAGGTGAAAGTAATTTCCAAACCACATCATCATGTGATTCATCCTCAAATGATAATACAAAATTAGAGGATGAAGTCAGTGTTAAGATCTCAGCAAATCAATTGCCTGATGGTTTAAATGCTGATAAACACATGAAGCTGAGCAATTCAGATGTTGTCCCTCAAAGTACTCCAAGTACTGAAGGGCAAGTCACAACATCTGAAAAGCATTTCAAATCTGCTGAAATAAAAGGATTAACAACTGCTGAGGAATCTATCATACGGTCTTTCAGGACGGATAGAGAACAGCTGAAGAACAAGTCTTCAGTTGTTACCGATCCTTCAGTACTTAACACAAGTACTGAAAGGAGGAAAGTACTGAAGATCACACCTTCAGTAGTTTCCACTTCAGCAGTTGATCAATCCAAGATGAAGAATAAGCCATGTGAAATATGTGGTAAATTCAATCATCTATCTGATGAATGCTGGTACAAAAAGGGTTCCAAACTCAACAGAGATAAGCTCATTAAAGAAGAGATTAATAAAATGAAAAATGAGTTTGAGACCAAGTTTGTACCACAGTCATCTCAAACTGATAAACCCAAGGCCTCACCAAAATCCAAAAAGAAGGATGGGGTTTATCAGAAAACAGCTGATAGTGTTCCTCATGATAAACATCAGACTAAGTCTGTGAATTTCAAGAAGGAGGAAATGGTGGGTCACAGGAACTCATCAAAAACAAGTACTGATGTGTCAAATGAGCTGAAGGCTTTAGCAACAAATCAGACACAACTTGTTATGATGGTTCAGCATTTGTTGGGGAGAGTTAACCAACTAGATGCACCTGTGATCAAACCACTGAAAAGGAAATCCAAGCCCAAATCTAAGAAATCCATTTCAGCACCATCTCCACCTTCATCAGCTGTTAATCATGAGAAACAAGTTATGGTTAAATCTGTTGATGAAAACAGACCCAAAACCAAAAAGGTTTGGGTCTCTAAAGCTAACTAGTTTCTTATGATAAATGCAGGGTTCTTCAGCATGCCAAAGAAGCATCTGGTATGTAGACAGTGGAGGATCTATGCATATGACTGGGAGCAGTTCTCTTCTTAATGACTACTCTCAAGGAAAGAAGGGATTTGTCTCATTTGGAAATGATGCTAAGGGTTACATCATCGGGAAAGGATTTGTGTCAAATGGAGAAATCAGATTTGATGATGTTAACCATGTGGAGAATCTCAAGTATAATCTACTGAGTGTCAGTCAGATGTGTGATAAAGGGCATGTTGCACTTTTCACAAGCCAGAACTGCCGGATTCTGTCTTCCAAAGTTCTGAGGCTGATTGACAAGGTATTGGATGAACATACTCTCCTGAAGGCCAACAGGATAGGAAGAGTATATGCCTTGGATTTGTCAAAGAAGATTGATTTAAAAGGTCATCCTTGCCTGTTCTCCAAGGCCTCTCCTCAGGAATCTAAACTGTGGCATAGAAGGCTGGGTCATGTTAATCTCAAAAACATGAATCAGCTGATCCACAATAGTTTAGTGAGAGGTCTACCAATAAAGGAGTTCCACTGTGATGAAACCTGCACTGCTTGTTTAAAAGGAAAACAACACAAAGTTTCATTCCCTCCTATAGAAGAACCAAAGTCCACTGCCTGCTTGCAATTACTGCACATGGATCTCTTTGGTCCTGTGAGAGTAATGAGCATGGCAAAGAAGAAATACTGTCTGGTAATTGTGGATGATTACTCCAGATTTGTATGGACCTTCTTCTTGCATTCAAAGGATGAGGCTGCTCAGACAATTATTAACTTTGTGTTGTATGTTGAGAAGCAGTATTCCCTATCAGTCAAGTGTATAAGAAGTGATAATGGAACTGAATTTAGAAACCATACACTTGATGATTTCTACCTTTCAAAAGGAATCAAGAGGCAGTATAGCATCCCAAGGACTCCAGAACAAAATGGAGTAGTGGAGAGAAAGAACAGGACCCTAATTGAAGCTGCAAGGTCCATGTTGGCTGACTCTGGTTTGCCACTGACCTTTTGGGCTGAAGCTGTCAACACAGCATGCTATGTGCAAAATAGAGCTTTAGTGAATCAGAGGTTGATGAAGACTCCTTATGAAGTTCTACATCATTTGGCTCCTCTAATTTCATTCTTCAGAGCATTTGGGTGTCCTTGTTACATTCTCAACACAAAGGATCAACTCCAAAAGTTTGATTCTAAGGTGGATGCAGGGTATTTTGTTGGGTATTCATCCACTTGCAAGGCTTAACAAAGATGGTTGAAGAAACCTTGCATGTGAAGTTCAATGAATCTCCTAAGGACAAAATCCCACAAAACCCTGTGGAGTTGTTTGATCTGGACATACTGCAATATGTTCCTTATCAGCCTCCAGCTATTGCAGATCATGTGAATTCATCACCTTCTGTAGCTAGTCATCCATCTGGTGGTACTGATGTTGATGATGATCCCAGTACTCACCTATTCAAGTTTAGTGATCAACTGCCTGAGTCTACTAAACTTGATGTTCCTGTAGCTTCAGTAGCACCATCCACAACAAATGCTGATGAGATTTCTGAATCCTCTACTTCATTTGACTTGCCATCTAATACTTGGTTTCAAGAATCTGGATCAACATCTGTTGCTGCTGAGCGTGCTACAAACACTTGCACAGATCTCATAGTGTACCAAGAGCTGAAGAATCACCCAATGTCTCAAATCATTGGTGATATCAATGCTGGTGTCTCAACTAGAAGTCAATTGTCCAACTTCTGCTTCTATGCTCTCTTCATCAGTCAGCAAGAGCCAAAGAACTATCATATTGCATTAAGAGACAATGGATGGGTTGATGCCATGCAGCTTGAGCTTCTTCAGTTCAAAAAGCAGCAAGTGTGGGAACTGGTTCCTCTACCCCCAGGTAAGTGTGCAATAGGCACTAAATGGGTGTTTAGGAATAAAACAGATGAAAATGGGCAAATTGTCAAGAACAAGGCCAGACTGGTTGTCCAGGGGTTTTCACAAGAAGAAGGTATTGATTATGATGAAACCTTTGCCCCTGTAGCCAGACTGGAGGCAATTAGATTGTTCTTAGCCTATGCTGCATTCCACAATCTTAAAGTTTTTCAAATGGATGTCAAAAGTGCATTTTTATATGGTAAAATAAAAGAAGAGGTTTATGTGTGTCAACCACCAGGTTTTGAGGATAATAAACATCCTGATTGGGTGTATAAACTTGATAAGGCTCTTTATGGGTTGAAACAAGCTCCTAGAGCCTGGTATGAAACACTGTCAAATTTTCTTCTTCAGAATAATTTCACTAGAGGCTCCATAGATAAAACTTTGTTCATTAAGAAAGTGGGTCAGCATAAGCTCCTTGTTCAAATTTATGTTGATGATATTATTTTTGCATCCTCTGATCCACAGTTGTGTGATGCATTTACAAAGTTGATGCAACAAAAATTCGAAATGAGTGCCATGGGAGAATTACAGTTCTTTCTAGGTTTGCAAATCAAACAAAAGGCTGATGGAACTTTCATTCATCAGTCAAAATACACAAAGAGTCTTTTGGAAAAGTTTGATTTACAAAACTGTAAGCCCTGTTCTACTCCCATGTGCAGCACCACACAACTGGATGCAGATCAGAAAGGTAAAGCTGTTGATGAAACACTTTACAGATGTATGATTGGGTCCTTGATGTACTTAACAGCTTCTAGACCAGATATTATGTTTGCAACTTGTGTTTGTGCTAGATTTCAGGCTGCTCCTAAAGAGTCTCATTTGATTGCAGTCAAGAGGATCTTTAGATATCTGCAAGGTACTCAATCTCTAGGTCTTTGGTATTCCACTGGGCACTCTTGCAAATTAGTTGCTTTTTCTGATAGTGACTATGCAGGGTGTAAATTAACTAGAAAATCAACTTCTGGTGGATGTCAATTCCTAGGCAACTGTTTGGTTTCTTGGCAGAGTAAGAAACAAACATCTGTTGCTACATCCACTGCTGAAGCCGAGTACATTGCTGCTGCAAGTTGTACATCTCAGGTACTCTGGCTTCAGAATCAATTATTGGATTATGGCATTACAGAGACTAAGACTCCATTACTAATGGATAGTGCTTCAGCTCTTTGTATTGTCAAGAATCCAGTCCAGCACTCTAGGACCAAACATATTGAGATCAGACACCATTTTATTAGGGATTGTTTTGAAAAAGGTCTGATTGATCCAAAGTTTGTTCCTAGTGCTGATGAGCTTGCAGACATATTTACTAAGCCTTTGGACAGTTCAACTTTCCAAAACCTAGTGTTAAGGCTTGGTATGCTGCAGCTAGAATAAGTGACAACTACTGATGATCTCAGTCAACAAGTACTGATGAGCATTCGTATACTATTGTCACAAATAAGTACTGATAAGTTCTTTTATCCTCAGTAGTTTTCATAACTACTGAAGACTAAATTACTTAAAAGTACTGAAGTACTCTATCTGTTGAAAAGAACTGATGTGGTTACAACTACTGATGTAGTTACAACTACTGATGTCAGTATAACAGATAAGTACTGATGACCAATGAAACGTCTGAAAATCAGACAAAAAGTCTGATAAGTGTTGAGGTCAGAATGAAACAGCTGATGAGCTAAGAATTGACGACAACAGCTGATGAGAAACTTTTCTCTTCAGTTGTTTCTACAACTGCTGTTTCACTTCATACAACTGAAGCCAAAACCATGTCTTCAGTAGTTTTACAACTACTGATGACTAACACCAAATCTTCAGTTGTTTACAACACCTGAAGCCAAAACCATGTCTTCAGTAGTTTCACAACTACTGATGACTAATACCAAGTCTTCAGTTGTTACAACTTCTGAAAGTTAAAACCAGGTCTTCAGTTGTTTTCAAACAACTGATGACAGCACCAACACTTTCAGTCGTTTTATATCAGCCTTTTCTTACCCTATAAATACCTAAACCTACTTTCAAACGTTTCATTAGCCGTTTTATGTCCTTCACTCTCTCAACAATGGCGACCATGAAACTCAAACCCAGACACAACTGTGTTGCCTACCTCTCGAAATCGGCCTTTTGGAACAAATTTGATAATGCCATCGATCTTATGGTAGATTCCCAGTACCGAACCGCTTTTCTTCTGAATCCTACCATATACCCCGATTCCCTAAGCCAATTCTGGACCAACGTCTCTGTGCAAACTGGTGAGAATGATAGCCAAATCACTCTCCAGTCGTTGGTTAACCAGAAACAGGTGGTCATCACTCCAGACATCATTCGACAAACCCTAAATCTACATGATGCCACCTGTGTCACAGAATACCCGAAAGGCACAACTGATATGTCTTTCATCAATAACGGGTATGAAGGAGACTTAAGTGCTACCACCATTCTGAAGAAGCACTTCCATGATGCTGAACGTCTTATATTCCACATGGTGAATGTCTGCCTTGCATCAAAAACCTCCTCATGGGATCAGATGTCCTCCCGATGGCAACAGGTATTATACTCTATCTTTGAACGACAAAATCTAAATTTTTCTGAGATAGTTTTCATGGAACTAAAGGATCTGGCTTTGAAACCTGTGGCAAACAGATGGATATTATATCCCAGGTTTCTCATGGCCATAATTTTAAATCAGCTAAAATCAGACGGCCTTGTTGGCCTTGGAGTCCCTGCTCCGGCTGTATTGCCTGAAGTATACTCCAGGCACAACTCTGACCCTACACTGAAAGGGGCTGCCCGGCTGCTAAAACCCAAGCAGCGGGAACCCACAGCCTCCACTTCCAGATCCAAAGTCCCCACCAAACCCAACACCAAAAAGCCCAAAAAGGCTACTCAGGGAGATGAGTCCCCTGAGGATGCCCCTGTACCACCAATACAGGAAACACTTACTGGTTCTAACCCCCCAGTAGTGTCAAAGACTCCACCAGCCCTAGCCGCTCAGGCATCCTCTCAACAGGATCCTGATGCAACCATAATTGGGGATACCACAATGCTGGAACCTATCTCAATTGAGAAGGTTACCATTGAAGAGCACCAGTCACCCCGGGTGCAATCTGCTTCAAACCTATCTCCAAATGCAACCGCCCCTCAAAGCCCAACCATTATAGTTGCACAAGTGCTGAGTCAGCTGCATTCCTCTCCTCCTCCCCAGAAACCAATTACAATGGGGAGAACCTCAACAGCTGAGGAAGAGGACCAAAATGCTGCTGATAACCCACAGCACAGGGGTTATAATGTTCAATCTCCCCGTGTAGAGGAGGAGGTTAGAACATCTGGTGAGGCTGCCACTTCTACTGATTCAGCAAATGAACAGGATGCAGTTGGTAACATCTCTAAGACCTCACCAGAGGCAACTGCCGATGAAGGACTCAGTCCTGAGGCAGGAAGTCCCCAGAACCAAGAACAAGGGGCACATGCTACAACTGATCTACACTCAGGGCATGTACATCCTGATTCAATCAGGAGGTCAGGTGATTCAGCAAAGACTGATGATGACCTGGGCTTTTTCTTCGATGTCTTAGCCCATAACACAATCCTTGAGGCTGAGGTGAGCAGACTCAAAGAACTGCTTGCCAAAATGTCTCAGGATCAAAGTCCATCTGCCCCAATAAACCCACAGATGGCACCTTCATCTGAAGGTTCACCAAACACTCAGCCACTACACTCAACTGAGCCACCAGCCACTGCTTTTGGCACCACCTCTCAGGGACAGAACCCCTCTGAGCAGATGGTTGCTACCTTTCAACATTCCTTACCTCTCATCACTCCCATCATCAATGAGATTGTGCATAAAGCCATTGATGAGAGGATCTCCTCAAATCTACAAACACTTGTTGATGATGCTGTGCAAAAGAAGCTTTCTGCCATTCAAACCCCTGAACCCAATGCACCCAAAAAGGGGGAGTCTAAGGCAGTGAAAGAAAGAAAGAGAAAGAGAGTGGAAGATGAGAAACAACAAGAGAAAGAAAAGGAGTTAGAAAAGGAAAAACAGCTGATCACATACAAGAGAAAGAAAAGTGCTGAAACTCAAAAGCCTGATGAAGAGAAATCATTGGAAGATCTGGTTAAAGAAGCTGATGAAGCTCACAGCAGATCAATGGACAGAATAATAGACCAACTCTTCAGACAAGGCTTTGATACAGCTACATTAGACACTGAGATCAGAAGGCTGGAGATTAAAGAGATACAAGAGAGATGGGCCAGTTACAGTGTGATGGAAAGGGAGAGGTTGGAGATAATGATCAGGTTTATTGCAAAATACTTGGGAAGATCATTAATTGAGATTAAATCATGGACCAGAGACAGTATTCTGGCAATAACCACCAGAATCTGTGCTTCTGAAGCATTCAATAAGGGGTTGATTATCGAAGCCTTAGATGAAGCAGGTGCTGGGAAGAGAACTGATATGGCCAAGCTTTCCAAAGCCAAACTTACCACAAAAATGCTAGATCAGCCTTCCCAAACTCCCACTCAAAAACAACCAACCCCACAACTCTCCAAACCAATCCCTAAACCTAAACTTAAACCAACTCAACCCTCAAAACCAACTCCCTTACCCCAAAAACCACCTCAAACCACATCCAATGATGCACCCAGAAGGAGGAGAAGGGTGTTGAGGATGGAAGAAGAAGAAGAAGAAGATGATGAAGAAGACAGTCTGCCAATCTCTGCTGTTCTAAAAATACCTGAGCCCAGAAGTCAACAAATGATCACACCAGACTTTCAGAGGCAAATGGTGAAAGTTAAGATTGAAGAAGAAGAACAGCAGAAACAGCACGATGAGCAACTTTTGAAGATGGTTGACAAAGAGTTTCCTCAGTCATCATCTATACAAGCCATGAAGAAACACGCTCAAAGGCTGTATGCTCTCAGGCATACCTTTCAATATCAAAAGGAGAGAGTAAGGATTTGGCCAGACCCCAGGGTTAGTTCTAGAATTCATAAGAAATCCATACCAAGTAGATACAATGGCCAAGTGAGAAAGACCATAGATGCTGTTATTATGTTGGCCATTGTAGTCTCACCCTGGGAGATACTTGAAGACTTCAAGAGAGCCTACAAGTCAAAGATGACCCCTCAAACTCTAATGGAGAACAAAATGGTCAAGAAGGGGTTGTTATACAAGAGGCTTGAAGAGATCAAGAAAAATGAACTCCAGTTGTTATTAGAAGGGACTCACCCAGATGAATTTGCTTACAGAGAGATAACAACTGTTGAGTTGAAAAATGGAAAGACAGTAAAGTACCTATCAGAGTACTATGGCCCAGAGTTCTTCTTCGAAGGAGAAGCAGAAGAACTCACTAAGGAGGAACAAGTTGTTCTCCTTGAGGCCTACGTCAGAGAGTCTTATAGACTCATCAATGGGAAGTAGGTTTCATGGTTGGGATAACAGCTCTGTGTCCAGTTCCCCAAGACAGAGTTCCCTTCCATCCTTTGACATTCACATCTACTGAAACCTGTTCCCTGGCCTGTGCTTATCTGATATCTCTGAAGCTGATCAAGAGAGTATTTCTGCCAAGAATAAGTGGGACCTCAATAAGCTTAAAGGTTTTGGCTGCATTGGTTCAGGGGGAGTTTGTTGGACCAAAAGAACCAATGAGCCTGATCAGAAAAACCTTTAAGTCCCACAGACATTACAACAACTGAAGTAGTCTGCAACAGCTGAAGACATCAACTGATAACAAGGTCTGAAGACAAAGTCTGAAGTGAAAGAGCTGAAGACAAAGTCTGAAGTGAAAAAGCTGAAGACAAAGTCTGAAGCTAAAGAACTGAAGACAAAGTCTGAAGACAAAACTGAAGACAAAGTCTGAAGACAAAAGCTGAAGACAAAGACTGAAGACCAAGTTTCAGATGGTCACAACAGCTGAAGAAGACCTCTTCAGTAGTTGTGATGGTTTCCTTTCAGTAGTTTTATGTTTCTTGTAATCAGTACTTGTAGTTTCAGTAGTTTTAGTTTCATCTTGTACTTAGCATACTCTGAGATGTTCTCAGTTGTTGTGAACATTCTCAGTAGTTTGCTTACTTTCAGTTGTTTGTAATAATTCTGTTAGATGTCACTATCAAGTGACATCAGCAGACGTCACATTCCTTTATATAAGGAATGTTGACCTAATTGTAATGTGCAGCTATAGCGTAGCTTAGCGCAGCTTAGTGAAGCTTAGCGGCCGCCATACCGAAGCATTTGTGCATGAATGATATTATCCCTTTTGCAGAAAACCCTCTTTCTCTATAACCGTGTACTGTTCCATTGAATATCTATTGTGTTCTTGCTATATTTGTCTAATTCTTGTTCTAATTCCGCTGCGATTCAACTCTAATTGATCAACTCTAGATCACTGATCCTGTCAAAGTTCATGTCCTCTCTTCCCAGACAATGGATATACTATTATGTGGTCATTAAGAGGACTGAAAACCTCAATACCCTTACTCTCACTGAGTTGTATGGCATACTCAGTGGCTACTAGATGGAGATGAATATGCAAAATTCATCTGGAAACTCCAGCATCCAATAGAGTTTAGCCCTTCATGTGGCTGAAAGGGACTTCAAAGAACCACAACACCACCTTATTTGCTACCCTTAAACCTCACAGAAGGGGCCTTTTATCACTTTCCTGGAGACACCAAGGGAGAGCTACATCCCTGTAAGCCTATTCTAGGAGACAAGCTCTTCACAAGCTTTCATGTCTTTAGATGAAAGTACAGGCAACTTTCTCTTCACTCTTGATGACCTAGACTGTATCCATCTAGATGATCTGTAGTATATGGAAATAGTCCAGCAGATGGCTCTTCTCACTTACAGGGCCAGGAAGTTCTATAAGAGGACTGGGAGGAAGTCTCCCAGCAATATGTCTAGTGGAAAGTATGGGCTGGACAAAGGCAAGGTGAAGTGTTATAATTGTAACCAAATGGGACACTTTGCCAGAGAGTGCAAGGAACCTAAGTCAAATGGTGGCCAAGCACAAGCCAAGCCAAACTACACTAAAGGAAGACACTAGAATGAGAAGACCAGACAACAAGCTGTAGTTGCTGTTGAAGAAGGAGGCTTTGACTGGAGCTTTCAGGTGGAGGATGCTGCTCCAAACCAAGTACTAATGGCAGACCATTCTGAAGCCAAGATCTCAAAGGTGTGGAACATATGAAGATTAGCTTACCCTCATAGACCCCATTGCTGAAGAGGATAAGAAGGAGATAGTGAAGGATGTGTCTGAGAAGAGTTAGGAGGACCATCCTAAGAAGGGACACTATTCTCCTGAGGAGAGAGATGAAGAAGTTAGGATGACCAAGTCTCAAAGAAAGAACTTGATCAGGAGAGCCAAGGTAAAGGCAAAGAAGGCTCAAGAAATCAAGGCCATATTCAACTCTAAGCAGAAACAAGTGTTTATCTCTGTAGGGTTTGAAGTGGTGAAGGCTGAAGACGTAACCATGAACTCTAGTACCAGGAGTTGTAGTTCAGGTCCAAATCATCTCAGCAAGGAGAAGAAGACTGATGAGTTATGTACCACTGTTACACAGTCTGAACCATCCAGCTCCAAGAGCAAGCCTCTCCCTAAGAAGCTTGCTGCATCATCTGTGAAGATGAAGATGGAGAGGGAAAGTGATCAAATTCAGTCTTCCTCTCAGAAGAAGACTCTTAGAAGGAAGCAAATGGACTGCATCTACAATCCTAAAAGTACCATCCACATAATCAAAGAGAAAACTTTTGAGAAGAAGAAGGAGAAGCTAGCTTTGGAAGGAAAATCTGTTTCCTTCTGAAGCTCCAAAGTGAAGAAGAAGACAAGTGAAAACTTGCCTTAGGAAGAAAATTTGGTCTTGGAAGAAAGGAATGCTTTCGAAGTACTGAAGCATGCTGTAGTGAAAGCAAGATCTTCCAAAGGTAAGTCTCTAAAACTTTAGAAGTTGTTGATAGTTCCGAGGTGTTGAAGGTCAAGTCCAATCTTTCGAAGACGGTATGGAAGATGAAGAAAGACCTGGTGACTGAAAGTTCTTCATCAGCAGCAACTAATGATCCTCAAAGCTTGAATATAGGATCAGCTACTATTACATTATCTTCAGATCATTTTGAAAAGCCCAAGACCAATGAGGCTTGGGTTTCCAAGTGTAACTAACCACTTTTTTTTATGCAGGAACAGCTAAAGACCAAGGGAAATGTGTGGATCATTGATAGCGGCTGTTCTAGGCACATGACTGGCAATGGTTCTTTTCTTCACAATTTTGAGAAAATTGATAGAGGACCAGTTGCTTTTTGAGGAGATGCTAGTTGTTACATCACTGGAAGGGGCATGGTCATAAATGGTAAGCTCACCATTGAGAAGGTAAATTTTGTTAAGGAGCTTGGGTACAATCTACTGAGTGTATCCTAATTTTGTGATCTGAGACACAACATGCTCTTTACTAAGCATGAGTACGTTGTTCTCAAGCCTGGGGTGATTATTCCTCAAGAGCATATCCTGCTCAGAGCCCCCAGGAAAGGGAACATGTACAAGATGGACTTGCAGGAAACATCTCCCTCAGGAGAGGTTTCTTGCTTTCTATCTAAAGCAAATAGTAATGAGTCTTTCCTCTGGCATAAAAGAATATCCCATGTAAACTTTAAGAACATGATTAAATTAATTAAGAATGATTTGGTAACTAGAATGCCAAAGAAAGAGTTTACAAGTGATGATCATTGTGTTGCATGCCTGAAAGGGAAGCAACACAAAGTGTCTCACAAGCCAAAGAAAAGGAACTCTATCACTACTCCCCTACACTTATTACACATGGATCTCTTTGGCCCTACCATTGTAATGAGTTTAGGCAGGACCTCATATTGTTTAGTGATCATAGATGATTTCATAAGATTCACTTTGGTCTTTTTCCTTAGAACTAAGGATGAGACTCTTAAGATCTTTAAGAACTTCATTCTAAAAATTGAGAATCAATCTGATCACAAGGTCAAGACCATAAGATGTGATCAAGGAACAGAATTTAAGGACCAAATCCTTGATACATTCTATGATGAAAAGGGTATTGCAAGACAATATAGTGCTCCCAGGACTCCTCAGCAAAACGGTGTTGCTGAGAGGAGAAACAGGACACTTATTGAGGCTGTAAGAACCATGTTGTCTGACTCTAAACTACCCATCACCTTCTGGACAGAGGCTGTTAACACAGCCTGCTATGTGCAGAACAGAGTTTTAGTAGTTAAGACTCATGGTAAAAGTCCTTATGAGTTATGGCACAAAAGGAGACCATTCATTGGTTTCCTCAGATCATTTGGATGTCCCTGCACCATCTTGAATACCAAAGATTAGGTAGCCAAGTTTACTGAGAAATCAGATGATGGACATTTTATTGGATACTCTTCTCAAGCTAAGGCTTATAGAGTATACAATCTCAGAACTGGAGTAGTTGAGGAGTCAACCAAGGTGACCTTCAATGAGCACACTCCCAGTGTGAAAGGTTCTGGTCCGGATTAGCTATTTGAGCTTGATTTAGTTACCAACTGTTTTAACAAGTCTTGTGTGGATCTTTAACGATCGACAGGTAACATATCAATAGGAGATCCTAATCCAAGATTTGAGCTGAGAAGACCAAGCAAGAATACTACCTTAGCTCCAGTGGTGACTAGCCCTGCAAATAAAGATCCTATCAGCACAAACATGACAAATTCAGCTGACACATCTAAGATGCCTTTAAATTCCAGCTCAGAGGTTCAAAACTTAGGTGAAGGAGCTTCAAATGTAAGAGGAAATAGAGGTGGTGACAGTGATCAAGAATTTCTTGATGCTGATAACCACTCCATAGAAGATAACATAAATGATGTCACACACTCATTGGATCAAGTCTCACTTGATAAGTGTGCTGATGTGGTAGGTGATACTTTATTTCCATATCTAAATTTCTCTAATTTGGATCTTTCCAATCAACTTGCTGTGATCCCTCAACTCAGGATCCACAAGTCACACCCCACCACAAACATCATTCGAAATGTTGATACAAGGGTGAGAACAAGAGGACAACCCATGACAAAAATGCTTGTCTATACTCTTGCATCTTGTCCCAAGTAGAGCCAAAGAAAGTTGATGAGGCTTTGAAAGATGGAAGCTGGGTTGAAACCATACAAGAGGAGCTGCTTCAATTCAAAAGATAGAAGGTTTGGAACCTATGTCCTCTTCCTTATAGGAAGACTACCATAGGAACCAAGTGGGTTTTTAGGAACAAGAAGGATGATAGAGGACTTGTTATCAAGAACAAGGCAAGACTAGTTGTTCAAGGGTACACACAAGAATAGGGAATTGATTACACAGATGTGTTTGCTCCTATGGTAAGACTTGAAGATGTAAGAATATTCTTGGCTTTTGCTGCATCTAAGGATTTCAAGGTCTACCAACTTGATGTAAAGTGTGCTTTTTTGTATGGGGTGATTGATGAAGAGGTGTATGTCAAACAACCACCTGGCTTTGCAGACCCAGATCATCCTGATTATGTCTGCAAGCTTGATAAAGCTCTTTATGGGCTGCAACAAGCTCCAAGAAAGTGGTATGAGACACTATCTTAGTATCTCTGTCAACATGGTTACAAGAGGGGTACTATAGATGGAACTCTCTTGATCAAAGGAACAGGAAATGACTTAATGCTGGTTCAAGTATATGTGGATGACATTATCTTCTGGTCAACTAATCCAAAGTTCTGCAAAGAGTTTGAGAGGCTGATGAAGAGTAGATTTGAAATGAGTGCCATTGGGGAACTTAATTTCTTTCTGGGAATTCAAGTGAAGCAAGTTGACAATGGCATCTTTATAAGTCAGTCAAAGTATGTACAAGACATACTTACAAGATTCAATATGACTGATTGTAAGGTTTCTAAGACACCCATAGCCAGAAACCACTCCCTTGGACCTGATCTTGAGGGGGAGTGTGTGGATGAACATCTTTGCAGGGCTATGATTGGGTCTCTTATGTACCTCATAGCTAGCAGGCCTGATATCATGTTTGCCACATGCATCTGTGCAAGATATCAAGCCAACCCAAGATGTCACACCTGGTTGCTATCAAGAGAATTCTTAGATATCTCAAAGGTGCTCCCAAGCTTGGCCTTTGGTATCCAAAGAGTTCTGACTTCAATCTGTATGCTTATACAGATAGCGACTATGGTGGCTGCAAAATGACTACAAAGTCTACATCAGGGGGATGTCAATTCCTTGGTGGAAGGATTGTCTCATGGAAATGCAAGAACAATCATGTGTCTCTGCGTCAACTGTTAAAGCTGAATACATTGCTGCTGCAAGCTGCCGTGCTCAAGTGCTTTGTATTCAGAATCAAATGCTAGACTATCGATTCAACTTCAAGGAGACTCCCATCCACATAGACAACAACAGTGCTATCTTTATTACAGAGAATCCTGTGTAGCACTCAAGGACCAAACACATCAACATCAGGTATCATTTGATTAGAGATAACTTTGAGAAGGGATTAATCAAACTAGTCAAAGTTAACATAAATGAACAATATGCTGATCTGTTCACTAAAACTTTTGATGAACAGAGATTCAAATATCTTTATCAACTATTGGGATGATTAACTTTGAGTAGATTTTATTAAAACTTAAATCAACTTTATTTCTAAAACCTGTGTGTCCGAAGTTGTCTAGATTATCACCTTCATAAGCCGGGTTTATTTTGGAAGAAATTTTTTAATGATATTCCTTAGATTTTTGAAAATTTTTCAAAACATATTTTCTTTTGGAAGATTTCAAGTTGCCTTCAGAAGAATTTTATACCTTCAAATCAAATAACTACTTATAAGAAATTTACCTTCAGAAGAAATTCTGAGAATATCTTCCGAAGCTTAATATGCTTCTAAGTACTTACAAGTATTTGAAGGACAAATATCTTCCGAAAGCAATTAAGTCTCGGAAGATTTATTCTCTTTAGAATAAAACTCCCAAGTCTTAATATATTTCAAAACCAAATATGTGTCGGAAGAAAAATTCTCTAAGTATTTTTCTTCCGAAGCTAAATTTTCACAATTCTGAAGAATATCTTCCGAAGCCAAATTGGCTTTGAAAGCTTTTTCTTAAAACTTTCGAAGCAAAATTACCTCCGAAAGATTTTAAACTTCCAAGAAAACTACCCTTTTGGGCACTTTTTCAGATGTGGGACCGACATTCGGATTTCAAATTTTATCCTTTTGTTTTAACTTTGTCTTAAATCCATTTCATATATATTCTCACAATGGTTCCCCCTCTTCTCACTCTCCTCTTCATCTGTATTTCTCTAACCTAATTTCACCCACAAACCGCCTTTGTTCTTATCTGCCTTCATCATAAAGCTACTTCAAATGGCCAATCTTAACCGCAGAAACCAACCCAATTTTCCATGCATCTTTACAGGCAATATAATCAGGTTGCTATGTTAAACTCTGAGAAAGATCCATGTTTCTTAGAGGTTTGTCGTTACCTTTCTTTGCCCAACTACTTCACCTCCCTCACCATTGATCCACCTCTCGATGCGGATCAGTTGTTGGCATTCTGGCGGACCTGCGAAGAGGTCACCATGGATGGGGAGAAGGCACTGCCTGCCACAGTGTAGGGGAGGACAATCTTCATCACTCCAGCCACCATAAACACACATCTTCAGCTGGATGATGTAGAAGGTGACTTGTCCTTTCCTAAAGCTGCTGTCAACCACTCCTTTGAGCAGATGGGCTATGAAGGTGACTTCTCAGTCAAGACCTTCAGAAAGGAGAAGGTCTCCTCTTAATGGAAGTACCTCCTCCATGTTGTCATACACATCTTATCCAACAAGCATGAAGGATGGGACCAGATTCCAGAAGACCTCTCCTTCATAGTCTATGGGATGGTTCAGGGGGTCAAGTTCAGGTATTCACAATTTGTATACACCAATTTACTTGCTAACTTAGACTCCCTGGAGTATAACATGTTCCCTAGATATGTCCAGCACATTCTCAACTGTGAACTGGGCACACAGTTGAGGGAAATAGGTAATATTCTAAAACTGGGACAGATAAAGCCCGACATCTTCAAAATTATAAGGAAGCCAACTGTTGGCTTCTCTGGGGTAGAAACAGCCCTAGTCCTAAAAATGTTTGAGCTCATTGCTTAAGGTGGCAACCTAGCAACACCAGCTAGTGTTGAACCCACACCTTCTACCTCCCAACCCCAAATACAGCCTACAATAACCATCACCTACAAGAGAAAATCAAACGAACCCCTACACATGCTATTCAGCCTGTGCAGGCCCCCATATCACCAACCATGTAGGAGGAAGTGGACACTTGAGCTCCCCCTTCCATCTGTCAAATGAACAGTGCTGAGGTTCCTCATGCTCAGCCTGATGAGCTCACAACCCCAACAGCCTTAAGCCTTCACTCAGAGTCTCAACACTCTAGTGAACAACCTTTCGGGGATAGTTAACATCCCCAGCTACTGGATCTAAACCAACCAATTCCCAACCTTGACTTCTATGATGATGAAGACATGGGCTTCAGTGAGTACCATGAGTCTCTCTTCTCCACCCTACTCAAGGAGAGATGAGTACCCCTGTCACACCCACGTCTAGCCCACATCTTCCACCCCCTACTAAGGTGGATCTTCCTGAACCTGTTAAGGAGATCCATATGGAAGAGGCTCTCACTTTAAAGTGATTACATCATTCAGACCTCGACCATGGCAACCCAGCCTCTTGACATTCTCTTGAAGTTTTCATGATCATCCATGCTTATGATTCTTTTGATAAAGATGAGGGGAGTCTGAAACTAAAGGTGCACACATTGACTAAAACTTGCACCTATTTAGTCTCTAAGATTAGTCACCTGGAATCTCAGGTGACTATCTTACAAAATAGGTTCAATGACCAGCAACTTGAGATCACTGATCTCAAGGGCAAGTTAGTTGAGAGACCACTAAGAACAACTCAACAAGGTCCACAAGAACCTGTGAATGTGATAGACTCAACCCCCAGCTCACTTATGCAAGAAAGTGATGCTACCAAAAAGGGGGAGAAAGTCGGAACAGTCATAGAACCTGGGAGTTCTTCTCAGAGTATAGACTTATAGGATTTACCACCCTCACTTGCAATAGTGCATACTTAGCAACCTCCTCAAGTCCACATTGATGTGGACTCAGTCATATATAGACTATTTGAGGAGGGTATACCCAGAGCCATGTCTACCCCATCTCTTCACTCTAAGAACCCAATCTTGGGATGGAGGTATGACACAAAAAGAAGGGCTCTTGTCATCTCTAAAGCTCAAGGTCAACAAGAGATCTTCAATTTTACAAACATGAGTTTCTATGAGTGCATCCATCTGGTTGATCTTTCACTTGTCAACCCAAGCCAAAACAGACAAGCTGAAAGATTAGCAGGTTGGATTCAAGGAAGGGTGCTAGAAGAGTTCAAGATGAGATCAAAATTATATAGACAAGAGGCTAGCAGGTGAGATTTTTGGTCAACTGGATGTTGAGGTGGAACCTAAGATTAGCTTCAAAGGGGAAGCCTTGACTGAAGGCCCTGAAGTTGATCCTGTAAACCTTGAGATAGGATCTCCTTCAGCACCAGTACCCTCAGTGAGGCACCAGCTGTTGAAGGTGCTTCACATCCTCACTCTGGCCAGAGGTTGACTGCTGAACCAAGCAATGAAGGCCAAAGTCTTTCCACCCTGAGTCACCAAGGCCTGTGCGTGACAAAGGGAAGAGGAAAATGACCTCTAAGGAGTTAGAGGAGGAGAAGAGAGAGAGGAAGAGGAAGCTAAAGGGAGAGAGTTCAGGAGGGTCCTTAGGCTTTATGGAAGCTGCTATCCAAGCTGCCCTTGGCCAAACACTCAAGATAATGAGTTGAGGGTAGCTTGGCTAAACTACCAGGGGACCGGGAACTATAACATTGATGAACTCTTATTTCTCCCCTTAGAAGAGTTGAATGAGCTGGCTGACAATGAGTTGTCAAAGTAGAGGAAGGAGGCAGAGGATGCAACATTGCTCCTCAAGATCAAGGAAGAAAAGAGACTGAAAAGGCTCTACAAACATGCTCCTGTCCTCTCCCCAGTTCAAGAAAGTCCCGAGACAGAGACTGTGGTAGCTGCACAACCTCAGGTAAACAAGGAAGCTAAAAGAATGAATATGATTAACTACCTAAGTGCCACAGGACTCTATCAGGCAGTTGCACTTCTTCCCTTATCCTTTGAGTAAATTAAATTTGAATATCTAAAGCAGCTGGAGGAACAAGCTACAAAAGAAAGAAAAGCTGCTAAGAGAAAGTTAAGGGAAGAAGTTGCAAAGTCAAGGCCCATCATCCACAAAAGCCAAAAGAAGTCTGAAGACAGATAAAGGATGATGAGCTTCTTGAAGCTGTATGGATTCTCCAGAAGGAGGCTTGGTCCTATGTCTCTATCCACTATGGATGAGCATATAAGAGTGATCAAACAGAAGATCAAAAAGGAAGAGCTTGTAGACTTGCATTCTCCACCAAGTCTAGCTCAACCTGAAGTTAAGGTGAAGGTTGAACCCCCCCTGAGACAACACAACCTGAACCTAGAGCTGCATCTCAGCCAACTTATCTTCTAATCCACAGCAGGGTTCTCTTCTCTCTCCTTCTGAACCTATAAGAGAAGAGATCCCAATTGAGAGAGACACAACAGAATAATCTAGTGTTGAAGACCAGTCCTCTCAGTTAAAAACTTCAAAGAGGAGGAAAAGGAAGGCCAGGTAAAGTGTTTCAAAGAAGAAGAAGACCAAGGCATCCACCTCCACACCTTAGGAGGAGTTCGAGCATCCTAAGGTAGTGCATGAAGAGGCTGCTCAACTAACTCCTATTCAAGTAGAGCCTTTTACCATTGGAAGACCCATCTTGTCTTAGAGTTTTGCTGCTAATCCAGACAGATGGTATGTCATAGAGATCAAGGAGGTCAAGATGTCTACTTCTGGCAAGACATACCTGATCTTCCTTTACATGATCTCTATGATATAAGAAGATACTATAAGAGTCTGAGGGATCCTAACCAGATGATGAAGAAAGGCTTGGTCTTGATCCTAATGAGGACTATCAACATCTAAAGAACTTCTCTGTTTTGGTGTAACACCCGAAAATGTATTAAAAAGAAAAGAAAAGAGAAGTATAAAGAAAGAAAGGTTTAAATAACCCAAGTTGAGGGACTAAAGTTATGCAATATGCAAACTTTAATATTATTATGTTTAAAAGAAGCATGGCCGCCCACTACACCTTTCCAACCACCATTTTCTCGATTTATGAAGAAGAAAGAAGAAAAGCTCTGGTTTTAGTGACAGAGAAGAAGAAGAATCTGCAAAAGGTGAGTTTTCTTGGGTAATTATTCGATTTCAGTTGGATTTTCGAGTTCTGGACAAAGATTTTTGGTGTTTAGCGGTCGTTTTCGTGGATTTTAGGTGTGAACTGCAGGTGGGTCTCAGGTTTGCAGTGCTCTACTCGAAGGCTGCTCAAGGTGAGTTTCTAGATCCCTTCTTTTTACTGGTTTCTAAGTGTTTGGGGGGTATTATGCATACCGAGCAGAAGTTTTTAAAGCAAACATGAGTTTTCAGCATGATGTTCGACTGTGCCCTGTTGATTCTTGTTTAGAAGTGGTTCTTGGGTTATGTTTGATGTTTAGCATGTTTTAGTGTGTAGCATGGTAGATTTATGTTAGGATGTGTTAGAACAATGTTGGGTGTTGTTGTTGCATAGGTTGTATTTAGATTATTTCTATGCGCCTAACTGACCTCATGCGCCTAAGTGTTCATGCGCCCCAGCAGTTCCCATGCGCCCAGAGTTGCCCATGCACCCAAGTGTTGGTCATGCGACCAACTAGTGCCCATGCACCCAGAGTTGCCCAGGCGCCCAAGTACTCATGTGCCCAAGTAGGGCTCATGTGCCCCAGCAGTTCCCATGCGCCAGAATGTGCCCATGCGCCCAAGTACCCCATGCGCCCACTGCTCATGCGCCTAAGTGTGGCTCATGCGCCCAAGCAGTGTTCATGCGCCTGCATAGTGTTCAAGCGCTCGTATAGTGCTTATGCGCCTAGACTATTTTCATCCGAATTTAGATGCTCATGCGCCTAAGATGTTCATCTGCATTTCTTGGTAGACTTAGATATTTCTGGGAGTTCTGAGAGGTAGGTGGTTGTGCTAAGTTCTGTTATGATGCGATGGTTATGCCAATGGTGTTATGCATGTTTGTGTGTTGTTGATGATGTTCGTGTTGTGTATGTTGTGGCTTTACCTATTATGTATAAGTGCATAAGTAAAGTATTATGTAACGAAAGTGAAAGATAACGAGAATGAAGGTAATGAACGATGAGACCTTTGACGCCCGCCCCGGTACTGTGTCAGCTTTCGAGCATGAGTCGGGGGTTTGTTTAAAGGCCTTGGCACAGTATCAGCTTTCGAGCATGAGTCGGGGGTGTGGTGTGTGAGAGTGATGAGATCTTTGTTGCTCACCCCAGTACTGTGTCAGCTTTTGAGCATGAGTTGAGGGTTTGTTTATAGGCCCGACATAGTATCAGCTTTCGAACATGAGTCGGGGGTGTTGCATACGAGATGGGATCCTTGTCGCGTACCCCGGTACTATGTCAGCTTTTGAGCATGAGTCGGGGGTTTGTTACAGGCCTCAGCATAGTATCAGCTTTCGAGCACGAGTCGGGGGTATAGCATGAGACAGGATCTAGATGATGGTGAGAGATGTAATGATTGAATGATGTTGAATGATGACGAAGATAATAATAATTATTACCAAGGTGTACGTATGATGTGTGATCACGAACGAATGTAAAATATTTGTTTTAATAAAAGTAAAGTATTTTAATTATAAAACTATAACTCACTCAGCGTCGCTGACTTTTTTGTATGCATAATAGTTGGCAGGTTTTTGTGTTGATGCTGAGGAGGTGCAAGCATGGATGCATAAGCTACTGGGAGTGTTTTGAGGCTGGCATTCACATTTTGATATGATGTTGTATTTTGAAATTTACATGAATGATGTAATGAAATGATATGTTTTAACTTATAAATGAGAAGTTTTTAAATTCCGCTGCGATAATGATGTATCTTTTAAATGTTTTTATGAAATGACGGTCCACTTGTAAGCATCCCAAAAACAAGGCCTTACAAGTTGGTATCAGAGCCAGGTTTAAGAGAATTGGGTAAATATTTTCAAAAGAACCTAAATTTAAACTGAGAATGGGACCAAAGGAAAGGGATGCTAGTCTTAGTAGCTACATGCCTGGAGGTAAAGTTTTTACGTAAACGTTTTATGTAAGTTAATGAAAAGGGGAATTATATGTGCGTGTTATGTGGTTTATGTGCTTTTGTGTAGATTTAGATACTGATGTAGTCAGGATAGGAAATGCTCGGGGAATGAAGAGTAAAGTAAGTGGCTAATCATAACTGGCCACTGTAATTAGGGACTTACTATACTTGATATAGTCCGAGATATTACCTTGAATGACCGTGTTGGTGTTTGAATCTTATAGTGTTTAGAAGATGGCTGCTGATAGATCTTCTGAGGCTTCACGAGGTGGAGGTCGAGGTGGACGTGGTGTTAGACTGCGTGTCACAAGGAACAGGGCTAAGGCTGCTGAAACGGCTCCTGAAGAGCCCGAGCTTCGTCACCAGGACGGTGAGGATGAAAGTGCTAATCCTAAGGCCTCAATGAGGGAGGCAGTAGTAGAGGAAGTTCATTTGGTTATGCAGACCATTCTGTCGACTGTAGTGACGAGGTTATTAGAGCTGTGCAGGAGGATGAGAAGAGGAAGACTGCTAGACGAGGAGGCGAGGAAGGAGGTTTAAGGGGAAGGGAGCAACCAGAGACTGATATGGTTGTCTCCAGTGATGATGCGGAGAAGGAGGAAGCTGTGCAGGAAACCATGAAGGGGTGCAGCTATGGGGCATTCCAAAGATGTAGGGCCCCTACATTCGATGGGAATGGGAGTGCTGCGGCTGCTCACCGTTGGGTGAGGGGGATGGAGGTGGTACTCAATATCAGTGAGTGCCGAGAGGATCAGAAGGTGAAGTTTGCTACCCACTCATTTGTGGACTCGGCCTTGTGCTGGTGGGACAACATTATCCACGCTGAGGGTACTAGGGTAATCGGAAGGATGAGGTGGAATGAGCTGAAGAGGTTGGTAATTGAGGAGTTTTGCCCTCATAGGGAGCTTGACAAAGTTGAGAGAGAGTTCTTGCAGTTGGAGGCGGGAACGATGACGCCCCAACCGTACACAATGAAGTTCAACGAGATGGCAAGACTGGTGCCAGATCAGGTGACGCCTGTGTCACGAAAGATCAAGAGGTACATTCAAGGTCTGCCGCAGATATTTGCAGACATCTGATCGCCGCTTGGCCAGGTACGTTTAGGCCGGTGGTCGATCTAGCAGGGAGACTGTATGACGAGCGAGAGGCGGTGGCGATAGTGGATGTGGAGAAGGAGCGGGGCAATGTTAGGAATGGGAATGGAAGGCGGAACAATGATGGTGGATTTATGGTTGGAGGTAAGACGATGAGGGTCGATGATCGGAAAATGATAACAGGGAGAGAGGAATATGAAGAAGTCTGGTAGAGGCCACGAGGGGGAGTGCAAGTGAGGACTGAACATCTGCTTTCAGTGTGGGAAAGAGGGCCACAGGGCGAGGAACTACCACATGGCTAAATGTTACAGTTATGGCAAGACTGGACATATGAGCAGAGACTACAAGAAGTTAGGGGCAAAGAAATCCAGTGCAAGGAAGGGGCTAAGAAGGAGAGCAGAGGATGAAGGTTAGAGCAATCGCTATGACCGGGAGGAGGCTAGAATGGACTGCGACGTGACGTCAGGTACATTTCTAGTAAATTAAATTTGTGCATCTGTACTTTGATTGTGGTGCTAGTAGTAGTTTCATTCCTGCTACCTCCTGTGATAAGGTGCACGTTGGAAGTAGGAAGGTCGATGAGCCCTTCGATGTAGAAATTCCTATTGGTAAGTCCACTAGGTTATCTGATGCCCTAGAGGATTATGCGATAGAATTGGGAGAGCACATGTTTCCTGCTAGATTGTTAAAGGAAACTTAGGTGGATAGGTGTACGCCTTCAGATGAATTGGCTAGCAGCCTATGAGACAAATACCGCGTGTCGCAAGAAGATGGTTTTATCAACCGCGCCCAACAAGAATTCGGTGCCCACCTACGGCGATGGACTAATGAAGAAGGCCTCGCCATGGAAAGGGGATCATATGATTCAGAAAGCAAGGAAAGCTAATACCGAGGTATATAGGGCCATTCTGAATTGTTGGTCAGGCAGGAGAAGTGGCCTATCGACTGCAGTTACCCGATGAGTTAAGTGGAATTCATCTGACGTTCCCTGTATCTCGTTTGAGAAAGTGCTCAATTGGTAAGGATATGATCGTGCCACTAGAGGATAATGAGATGGACGAACGACTCCACTACGTGGAGCAACCGGTGGCCATTACTGGTAGAAGGGAGAGAAGGGCTAAGGAGAATGGTGGTTTTACTTGTGCGAGTACAGTGGATCCTAAAAAGGGGTCTGAGCCTACATGTAAGATCAAGGAAGAGATGAGACAGCATTATCCACAACTGTTCGAGGAGTGACAGGTTTCGGGGACGAAACCTATATAAGTGGGGTGGACTTGTAACACCCGAAAATGTATTGAAAGGAAAAGAAAAGAGAAGTATAAAGAAAGAAAGGTTTAAATAACCCAAGTTGAGGGATTAAAGTTGTGCAAGATGCAAAATTTAATATTATTATGTTTAAAAGAAGCATGGCTGCCCACTACACCTTTCCAACCACCATTTTCTTGGTTTATGAAGAAGAAAGAAGAAAAGCTCCGGTTTTAGAGAGAGAGAAGAAGAAGAATCTACAAAAAGTGAGTTTTCTTGGGTAGATGTTTGGGTGTCATTTGTTGCATATGTTATATTTTAGATTATTTCTATGCTCCTAATAGACCTCATACGCCTAAGTGTTCATGCGCCCCAGCAGTTCCCATACGCCCAGAGTTGCCCATGCGCCAAGTGTTGGTCATGCGACCAACTAGTGCCCATGCACCCAGAGTTGCCAGGCACCCAAGTACCTCATGCGCCCAAGCATGGCTCATATGCCCCAACAGTTCCCATGTGCCCAGAATGTGCCCATGCGCCCAAGTACCCCATGCGCCCACTGCTCATGTGCCTAAGAGTGGCTCATGCGCCCAAGCAGTGTTCATGCGCCTGTATAATGTTCAAGCGCTCGCATAGTGCTCTTGCGCCTAGACTGTTTTCATCCGAATTTAGATGCTCATGCGTCTAAGATGTTCATTCGCATTTCTTGGTAGACTTAGGTATTTCTGGGAATTCTGAGAGGTAGCTGGTTGTGCTAAGTCCTGTTGTGATGTGATGGTTATATCGGTGGTGTTATGCATGTTTGTGTGTTGTTGATGATGTTTGTGTTGTGTATGTTGTGGCTTTACCTATTATGTATGAGTGCATAAGTAAAGTATTATGTAACGAGAGTGAAAGATAACGAGAATGGAGGTAATGAACGATGTGACCTTTGATGCCAGCCCCGGTACTATTTCAGCTTTCGAGCATGAGTTGGGGGTCTGTTTATAAGCCCCATCATAGTATTAGCTTTCGAGCATGAGTCGGGGATGTGGTGTGTGAGAGTGATGAGATCTTTGTTGCTCACCCCGGTACTATGTCAGCTTTCGAGCATGAGACGGGGGTTTGTTTACAGGCCCCGGCACAGTATCAGCTTTCGAGCATGAGTCAGGGGTGTTGCATATGAGATGGGATCCTTGTCGCGTACCCAGGTACTGTGTCAGCTTTCGAGCATGAGTTGGGGGTTTGTTTACATTCCCGGCACAGTATCAACTTTCGAGCATGAGTTGGGGGTATGCATGAGACAGGATCTGGATGATGGTGAGAAATGTAATGATCGAATGATGTTGAACGATGACGAAGATAATAATAATTATTACCAAGGTCTACGTATGATGTGTGATCACGAACAAATGTAAAATGTTTGTTTTAATAAAAGTAAAGTATTTTAATTATAAAACTAGAACTCACTTAGCGTCGCTGACTTTTTTGTATGCATAATAGTTGGAAGGTTTTTGTGTTGATGCTGAGAAGGTGCAGGCATGGATGCATAAGCTACTAGGAGTGTTTTGAGGCTGGCATTCATATTTTTGGATGATGTTGTATTTTGAAATTTACATGAATGATGTAATGAAATGATATGTTTTAACTTATAAATGAGAAGTTTATAAATTCCGTTGCGATAATGATGTATCTTTTAAATGTTTTTGTGCAATGACAGTCCAATTGTAAGCGTCCTGAAAACGGGGCCATACATTTGGTAGCATCATCCTAGGGGGAGTTTGTAAGGTAATATCAGAAGATTATAAGGCTGATGCAACCAAAGAAGCCAAAACAACCAAGGGTCTTCCTGCATGCATGCACTGGATGTACAAGGTAGAAGTTGCTTCGGAAGTTTTACACTCTACATCAGAAAATACTATAAGTGTAAAATCTTCCGAAGCCAAAGTCCAAATCTTCCAAACCCAAAGATGAAGTCTTTCGAAGCTTTAGAGATAAAGTCTTCCAAAGCCATTTTGCTGTGAAGACTGATTTCTTCCGAAGATAGAGAAGACATGCTTTCTCTAATCTACTTTACATAAAGCTGACACACTTTCCGGTGCAACTCTGAAGACTCACCAACTTGTATGAGTTGGTGAAAAGTCCATGCTTTTGTAAATAGTAGAATAAGGTCTTTGTCTATAATTTTCTACTTTGTACCTGTAAACCTTTTTATATTAGAAAAGGATATGAGCTATGGCATGTCATAGTCACTAGTCAAAAGACAATTTTCCTTTTGACTCTACATTGATCTTGTTGTCTAAATTAGTATTTCCAACTGTCTTTCCAAGTATTGCTGGTTGTAGGATGTAGTATAAAGTGTCTCAGGTGCTTGTAATTCTAATATGCTTTGTAACACTTGTAATAGAACTTGAGAGCAATATACAGCATCCTTGAAAACCATACTTGTTTGTTCTTGTTCTTAGTTCTGTCTCACTTCTTACTTGTGTTCTTAGTATCATCATCTCAAACCCAGTTCCCCATTTGAATTGTTAAGTGTTCTAAATCTCTCCTTATTGTTAGACTGATTGTATTGACCACCCTTCACACGGTCCTGCAAAGGTTTGTCTTGAGTACCAGATGTTCATTCTTTATCCTTCTTAGTTGGGTCCTTTCCCTTCATATGTTCAGAAGGTGAAGGTTCAGGACCTTGCTGTGGGTCAGAAGATGAAGATGGTTGTGATTCATTACTATGCCCAGGTTGTGTTGTCTCTTGGGGTTCAACCTTGACCTCAGCTTTAGGTGCAGCCTGACTTGGTAAAGAATGCAAGTCTACCAACTCATCCTTTTTAGTCTTCTGCTTGATTATTATAATGTGCTCATTCATTGTGGATAGAGATATTAGACCAAGTCTCCTTCTGAAGAACCCATATAGCTTTAAGAAGCTCACCATCTTCATTCTGTCAGCAGACTTCTTCTGATTGGCTCTGATGGTGGCTCTTGACTTAGCAGCTTCCTCCCTCATCTTCCTCTTAGCATCTTTCTTTCCTTTTAGAACTTCTTGCTTGCTGCTTGAGGTACTCAAACTTACTATACTCATATGAGAGAGGGAGTAAAGCTACTGCCTGATAAAGACCTATGGCACTCAAATAGGTTATCATCTTTTGTCTATCTTGTTCCCTACCTACCTGAGTTTTTTGTTAAACTGCCATAGTCTCTACTTTAGGACTTTCTTGAACTGCAGAGAGGATAGGGGTTTTATATAATCTTTTTCTCTTCCTCTCCTCTTTGATCTTGAGTAGCCACTCTACAGTCTTAGCCTCCTTTCCTCTTTTGGCACTTTAGTGTCAGCTAGTTTTTTAGCTCATCCAAATGAAGATAGATTATTTCATTAATGTTATAGTTCCTAGACCCCAGATAATTCAATCTGGATGCCCTTAACTCATCTTCCTAAGTATTTGGCCTAGGGGCAGCCCCGATTGAAGCTCACATGAAGCTAGGGGGTCTCTCTTGTTCTCTCCCCCTTGCCTTCCTCTTCCTCTCCTACTTCTCCTCCTTAATCTCCTCAGAGGTCAGAATCCTCTTCCCTTTGTCAATCACTGGCCTATATGACTCTGGGTGGAGAGAGCTTTGGCCTTCTTGACTTGGTGCTGCACTTGAGCTCTGGCCAGGGAGAGGCTGTAAGAAACCTCCATCAGCTGGTGTCTCACTGAGGGTACTAGGTGCTGAAGCAGTTATAGTCTTAAGGTTCATAGGTTCTACTGCTAGGACTTCAACTGAAGTTTCCCCTTTGAAGCTAATCTTAGGGTCTGCCTCAATATCCAGTTGACCAATAGTTTTCCTACTATCCTCTGTCTATATAGATAAGATCTTCTCTTGAACTCTTTAAGCACCCTTAGCTAGATCCTTTTAGCTAACCTGTCAGCTTGCTTGTTATTACTTGGTTTAGCAAGTGACAGGTCAAACAAAGGAAAACTCTTATAGTATCTTAGGGTCCAAAAATTAAACACTTCTTGCTGACCCTGATATCTAAAGACTACCAGGGCTCTTCTATCATACTCATACCTCCATCCTACTATTGGGTTGTCAGCAGGATAGGATGGGGTAGACATGGCCCTTGTATACCCTCCTCAAATAAGCTTTGAATTAAGGCATCCACATTGATGTGGGCCTGATAAGGTTATTGAGTATAAACAACTGCAAGTGAGGGTGGTGAGTCCTTAATGTCCATACTCTAGGTAGAACTCCCAGGTTCTATGATTGTAGTAAAGACTTTCTCCCCCTTTTTGGTAGCATCACCTATTTGCACAGGTGAGCTAAGGGTTAGGTCCACCACATCCACAGATTCTTGTGGACCTGGTTGAGTATGCCTGGCAGGCCTCTCAGCTAGCTTGCCCTTGAGATTGGTGATCTTAAATTGCTTAGTAAGGACCTTCCTTTGTAAGGTAGCCACTTGAGATTCCAGGTGACTAACCTTTGAAAACAAGTAGGTACATGTTTGTGACAATGTTTGCACCTCTATTGCATACTCTCCTCATCTTCATCAGAAGAATCATGGGGGGATGAGAGAACATAACGGAGTCATCTCCCTCCAACCATATATTAGTTCTTGGACTCAGGATTTCCCTGCTCCATGACAACTTCATAAGAAGTGTCAAGGGGGGGTTGTCATAGTTGAGGTGTTAATGATGTAATCACTTTCTAAAGTGAGAGCCTCTTCCATATGGACCTACTAAACAGGTATAGAGAGGCCCACCTCAGTTGGGGGTTGGATGATGTGGGATAGATATGGTAGTTTCAAGAGCACTCATCTCTCTTTGAGCACTGTTGTTGTCTATATGGACAAGAGTCTCCTTGAAATTGAATCCATAGTCTAACATTTGATTTTGAATCCAAAGCATTTGAGCATAGTAGCTTGCAGCAGCAATGTATTCAGCTTCAATAGTTGATGCAGACATACAAGATTGTTTCTTGCATTACCATGAGAAAATCCTTCCACCAAGAAATTGACATCGCCTTGATGTAGACTTTGCAGTCATATTGCAGCCACTATAATCACTATCTATATATGCATGTAGATTGAAGTTAGAATTCTTTGAATACCAAAGTCCTAGCTTAGGAGCTCCTTTGAGGTATCTACGATTCCTCTTGACAGTAACCAGGTGGGACATCTTGGGGTTGGCTTGATATCTTGCACATATGCATGTGGCAAACATGATATGAGGCTTGCTGGCTATGAGGTTCATAAGAGACCCAATCATAGCCCTATAAAGATGTTCATCAACACACTCCCCTCAAGATCAGGTCCTAAAGTGTGATTTCTAGCTTTAGGAGTCTTAGCAACCTTACACTCAGTTAGATAAAATTTGGTTAGTATGTCTTGCACATACTTTGACTAGTTTATGAAGATTCCATTGTCAACCTGCTTCACTTGAATTAATAAAAAGAAATTGAGTTCCCCCATGGCACTCATTTCAAATCTATTCTGTGTTAGCTTCTCAAACTTTTTGTAGAGCTTTTGATTAGTTGACCCAAAGATGATGTCATCTACATAAACTTAAACCAGCATCAAGTCAATCCTTATTCCTTTGACGAAGAGTGTGCTGTCAATAGTACCTATGTTGTTACCATGTTGGACTAGGTATTGTGATAGTGTCTCATACCACTTTCTTGGAGTTTGATATAGCCATAAAGAGCTTTGTCAAGCTTGCAGACATAATCAAGATAATATGGGTCTGTAAAGCCAGGTGGTTGCTTGACATACACTTTCTCATCTATCACCCCATATAAAAATGGCCACTTCATATCAAGTTGGTAGACTTTAAAATCCTTAGATGCAACAAAAGTAAGGAATATCCTAATAGTTTCAAGTTTTGCTATAGGAGCAAAAACATCTGTAGTCAACCCCTTCTTCTTGAGTGTACCCTTGAACAACTAGTCTTGCCTTGTTCTTGATGACAATTCCTCTATCATCCTTCTTGTTCCTAAAAACCTACTTGGTACCTATTGGTATCTTCCTATGAGGAAGAGGACATAGGTTTCAAACCTTTTGTCTTATAAATTGAAGCAACTCCTCCTGTATTGCTTCAACCCAACTTCCATCTTTCAAAGCCTCATCAACTTTCTTTGGCTCAATCTGGGACAAGAAGCAAGAGTGAAGATAAACATTTTTATCATGGGTTTGTCCTCATGTTCTCACCCCAGTCTCAACATCAATAATGATGTTTATGGTAGTATGGGACTTATGGATTATAAGTCGAGAAATTACAGCAAGATTCAGATCTGAAGATTGAGTATCACCCACCACATTAGCATACTTATCAAGTGTAACTTAATCCTGAGAGTGTGTGACATCATTGATGTTGTCTTCTATGGAGTGGTTGTCAGCATCAAGAAATTTTTGATCACTGTCGCCACCTCCATCTCCTCCTACTTTGGAAGTCCCTTCATTTGAGTTTATGCCTCATAGCTGGAATGGGTTGGCACCTCAGATGTATTAGCCGAAGAGTTTGTCATGGTTGTACTAACAGGATTTCCACTTGTAGGGTTTGTTACCACTAAAGCTAAAGGAATTCTATCATTTGGTCTTTGAGCTCAAATCTTGGATTAGGATCTCCTGCTGATGTATTACCTTTAGATCCTAAAACATCTTCACAAGATTTGTTAAAGCAGTTGGTAATTAAATCAAGATCAAATAGCCAATCAGGACCAGATACTTTCATACTGGTAGTGTGCTCATTGAAGGTCATATTGGCTGACTTCTCAACTACACTGGTTCTAAGATTGTATAATCTATAAGTCTTAGCTTGGGAAGAGTATCCAATGGATTGTCCATCATCTGATTTATTAGCAAATTTGGTTATTTGATATTTGATATTCAAGATAGTGCATGGACATCCAAATGACATGAGGAAACCAATGAAAGGTCTCTTTTTATGCCACGGTTCATAAGGAGTCTTACCATGAGTTTTGACTACTAAACTTCTATTCTGTATATAACAGGTAGTGTTGACTGCCTCTGCCCAGAAGCTGATGGGAAGTTTAGAGTCAGAGAGCATGGTTCTTGCAGCCTCAAAAAGTGTCCTATTTCTCCTTTAAGTAACACCATTCTATTGAGGAGTTCTAGGAGCACTATATTCTCTTGTAATACTCTTTTCATCACAATTTGTATCAAGGATTTGGTTCTTGAATTCAGTTCCTTGATCACATCTTTTGATCTTGATCTTATGATCACATTGATTCTCAATTTTTAGAATGAAGTTCTACAAGATTTCAAGGGTCTAATCCTTACTTCTAAAAAAAGACCCAAGTATATCTTATGAAGTCATTTGTGATCACAAGGCAATATAAAGTTCTTCCTAGACTCATTACACTAGTGGGGCCAAAAAGATCCATATGTAATAAATGTATGGGAGTAGTGATGGAGTTCTTTTCCTTTGGCTTATGACACACTTTGTGTTGCTTTCCTTTCAGACATGCAACATAAAGGTCATCACTTGTAAACTCTTTCATTGGTATTCCAGTTACCAAATCACCTTTTAATTAATTTATTCATGTTTTTAAAGTTTAAATGGGACATTCTTTTATGCCAAAGGAAAGACTCATCATTATTGGCTTTAGATAGAAAGCAAGAGACCTCTCCTGATGAGGAAGTTTCTTGCAAGTCCGTCTTGTTCATGTTCCTTTTCATGGGGGCTCTAAGCAGGATATGCTCTTGAGGAATGACCACCATGGGCTTGAGAACAATGCACTCATGCTCAGTGAAGAGCATGCTATATCTTTAGTTACAAAATTGAGATACACTCAGAAGATTATATCCAAACTCTTTGATAAAGTTTACCTTCTCAATGCTGAGCTTACCATTTGTGACCATGCCCCTTCCTGTGATGTAACTATCTGATTTTCCTCCAAAAGCAACTGGCCCTCCATCAATTTTCTTAAAGTTCTTAAAGTTCCATACATTTCTTTTGGTCTTCAACTGTTCTTGCATATTAAAAAGAGATGGTTAGTTATATTGGAAACCAAAGTCTTGTTGGTCTTGGGCTCATCAAAATGAATTAAAGATGGTTCAATAGTTATTGATCCTATATGCATGCTTTGAGGATCATTTGTTGTTGTTGATAATGAAACTTTAGTCACATAGCCTTCCTTCATCTTCACACCATATTTGGAAGATTAGACTTGGCCTTTAACACTTCGAAAGTTTTGATGCCATTAGAAGTTTTGGTGACTAAACCTTTGGAAGCTTTTGCATCCACTGCAGCAGAGTTCAGTGCTTCGGAAGCATTCCTTTCTTTTGGTACCAAACTTGCTTCTGAAGATAGTTTTCCACCTATCTACATTTTGTTCACCCTGGAGCTTCCGAAGGAAAGTGGTTTTCCTTCTGAAGCTATTTTCTTCTTCTTCTTCTCAGAAGTTTTCTTCTTGGTCATGTGGATGGTACTCTTGGGATTGTAGATGCAATCCTTAGCAAAGTGAATAGCATCACCACACATGATGCATTCAACATGCATACTTTTGAGAGTCTTCTTCTACGGAGAAGATTGAGCTTGATATCTTTCCAGTTACTTCTCACCTACTTAGATGATGCTGAAAGATTTTGTGGGTTAAGCAAACTGTTGTAGCTGAATGGTCTGGGCTATGCAATTTGATCAACCTTCTTCTCTTGACTAGGATGGTTTGAACTTGAACTAGGACTCCTGGTACTAGACCATAGTTATGTCTTCAGTCTTCACCATCTCAAACCTAGTAGAGATAAATACTTGTTTTTACTTAGGATTGAAGATGGGTTTGATCTCTTCGGCTTTCTTTGACTTTTTTGGCTACCTTGATCAAATTCTTCCTAGCTAACTTGGCCACCCATGGTTCTTCCTTTTCTCTTAGAGTATAGTGACCCTTCTTATAATAAACCTCCTTATTTACTTCTGGTTCATTCTTCACTATCTCCTTTATCTTCATCCTCTTCTTGGATAGGGTTAATAAGGGGCAGCTCATCTACTAGTTTTAAACCTTGGAGATCTTACAGGTTATAATGTATGTGGAGGAGCTATGTCACTTGATCCTACTCCCTGCCTGTTTTTATAACAAATTTTTGCATGTAAGTATGAGAATATGATGTTCTTAAAGGTTTCCTTTTCAAGAATACATTTTTCTACCATGCCTTTGCTGATCACAAGCTCAGCCTGGAATTCAGTTAACTTGGTAATGAGATCTTGGATTTGAGTCCTGTAATTTGTGTGCTCATGTTTAAGACTAGATTTTGTTTTCTCTAGATCTTTTATTTTAAGTTTATAGGACCTATACATGTTTACTTTAGCAATGCATTTAGGTGTACAGAGATGTTCTAATACCTTGGCTTCATCATGGTCAGCCATAAGTTCTTGATTTGGAGAAACATCTTCTTCCTGAAAGCTCTAGTCAAAGCCTCCCTCTTCAACAACAATAGCGGCTTGTCATTTTGGTTGTCTTGTCTTCTCAGATCTGGGAGCTGTATCAGTGTAGCTTGATCTAGATTGTGCTTGGCCACCATTTGTCCCTGGTGCCTTACACTCCCTAGCCAATTTTCTATTTGGTTATAATTATAACACTTCACTTTGCTTTTATCCAGTCCAAACTTTCCACTGGTTGTATTACTGGGAAACTTTCTTCTGGTTCTCTTGTAGTACTTCTTGGCTCTATGAGTGAGAAGAGCCATTTGCTGGACTATCTCCATATACTCCAGGTCATCTGGATGGATACAATCCAAGTCTTCAAGAGTGAAGAGAAAATTTCCACAACTTTTATCAGAATACACAAAGGCTTGAGATGAGCTTGTCTCTTGGAATGGGCTTCCTTGAATGTAGTTCTCCCTTGATGTCTTCGGTAAGGTGATGAAAGGGCCCTTTTGTGAGTTGTCAGGAAAGCAGATGAGAATGATGCATGGTTATCTACTATTCCTTTCAACCACATGGAGGGTTGAACTCTATTGATTGCTAGACGAGCTACTGGATGGATTTTTCATGTTCATCTCCATCTAGTAACTGCTCAGTATACCATACAAATCTATGAGAGTATGGGTGGAGAGGTTTTTAGTTCTCTTTATGGCCACACAGTAGTGTGTCCATTGTATGGAAGAGAGAACATGAACTTCCTCACAATGTCCTAATTCTTAAGTTTAACTCCAGCATCCATCAAAGTATCTATAATCTCAACATATCTAAAGTATTGTTGAGTTATACTTTCACCTATTTTGTAGGTGAAATTCTCAAACTGTTGCTTTATGAGATCCTTCTTGTTTCCTTTGGCTTCCTCATACCCTTCATACATAAGCTTCAGTGTATCCCAGAGCTGCTTTGCAGTTTTGAAATTCTTAAAGACTCTATAGATAGAGTTAGGAAGAGCAGTTTGAAGAGCGATCATGGCCTTCTAATCTATATCAATCTTCCAATGTTACTCAGAATAGTCAGCCACTTCCTTTGGAATCATTCCACCACCAGCAGTAGCTAAAATGGTGCTTGGGTTGTGAGGTCCTGAGACAACACATCCCCACATCCTGCTGTTTAAGACTTGATGAAGCCTTCCATAATTTGGCACCAAGTATCAAAGTCATTAAGAGTGATCAGTCAAGATTTGTTTATGGTGCTGGTTTCCATGTCAGCCTTAGTAAGAGCTGCCATTTAAGAAGGTAAGTGTTTTATGAAACTGATGAGATTGAAGATGGTATGATCTTACAATCAAAAGCCTAAAATGCTTTGATACAAATTGCAGGATCGGCTAAGGATGACGCAATAGTTTCATAAGGTTGGAGAGTTTAACACTTAACAGATCAAATAGGGAACCGGCAAATGAAACTTAGAACAAAAGTAAGAACACAAGAACAAAGCAAGTATTGGTTTTCAAGGATGATGTATATTGCTCTCAAATGTTTTACAATTGTTACAAGGCTTAGTCCTAAGGACTGGTACATGAGACATTTTATGCTACATCTTACAGCCGACCATACTTTGAAGGCCATCTGGAACACTAATGTAGACAACAAGATCAATGTAAAGCCAAAAGGCAGATTGCCTTTTTACCAGTGACTACGACATGCCATAGCTCATATCCTAATCTATTACAAAAAGGATAAAACTACAAGTGTGGAATTTTACAGACTTGATGACCTTAATCTATAGTTGACAAAAGTATGGAGATATCACCAACTTGTATAAGTTGGTGATTCATCACAGATGGCAGCGGGAAGTAGTTCAGCTTTTTATCAAAAGCATCTCAGAGAAAGCATGTCTTCTCTATCTTTGGAAGAAATCAATCTCTAGGCTTTGGAAGACTTTGTCTTGAAGCTTTGGAAGACTTCATCTTTGGTTTCAGAAGAATTGGTATTAGCAGGATCGGTGCTTGTCTCACAACACAAGATAATCACACAAACTCACTTAATGTCACTCGGGTTGACGAAGCTGAGTCTTAACCAAGTTTACAAGTAATATAATAAGTTCAAACAGAAAACATAAAACACAAGAGTGGTTTTCAAGATACTTGTATATATTATGCAGTACCGGTTAAAGGGATGATCAATACAATCAGTCTCACAATGAGGATAGTGTTAGAATACTTAACAGATCAAACAAGGAACTGGGTTTATATGAATGATACTAAGAACACAAGTAAACAATAAGACAGAACTAAGAATAAGAACAGGATGAGTATGGTTTTTTAAGAATGCTGTATATTGCTCTCAAGTTCTTTTACAAGTGTTACAAAGCATAAAAAGAAATATAAGAACCCGAGATACTTTATACTACATCCTATAGCCGGCCATACTTTGAAAGCCAGCTTGAAACACTAATCTAGACAACAAGATCAATGTAAAGTCAAAAGGCAGATTGCCTTTTGACAAGTGACTATGACATGCCATAGCTCACATCCTAATATATTACAGAAAGGATAAAAGGTACAAAGTAGAAATTTACACACTCTAAACCATAATCTACAGTTTCAAAAGCATGGACCTTTTCACCAACTAATGCAAGTTGGTGAGTCTTCAGAGTTCCAGTGGAAAGTCGGCCAGCTTTATACAAAATTAGATCAGAGAAAGCATGTCTTCTTTGTCTTCGAAAGAAATCAATCTTCACTTTATTAGCCTCGGAAGACTTTGTCTTTGAAGCTTTGAAAGACTTCATCTTTAGATTTGAAAGATTTGGTCTTTTCCTTTGGAAGATTTGATTTTTGGCTTCGGAAGATTTTACACTTAGAATAATTTTCTATGAGAAGTGTAAAACTTTCAAAGTAACTTCTACTCTGCATAATGTGCATGCAAGCTGGAAGCTCTTTGGTTGCTTTGGTTTCTTTGGTTGCATCAGCCATTCAAGTATAACCTTACAAACTCCTCCTAGGCTGATACTACCAAAATAGAGAAGTATACTTAAATATTGATAGTCCTTATCAGGATCAAGACCATTCTTTTCTTCATCAGCTGATCAGGATCCCTCAGACTCTCATAATACATTTCTCATGTCATGGAGATCATGCAAAGGAAGATCAAGCATGTCTTGCCAGAACTAGTCATCTTGACCCCCTTGATCTCTGATAACATACCACCTGTCTAAATTAGTAGCAAAGGTCTAGGTCAGGATGGGTCTTCTAATTGCCAAAGGCTCTACTTGAGTTGGAGTTGGTTGAGCAGCCTCTTCTTGCACCACCTTAGGATGCTCTAACTCATCCTGAGGTGTAGAGGTGGATGCCTTGGATTCTTCTTAGAAACACTCTACATGGCCATCCTTTTCCTCCTCTTTGAAGTCTTTAACTGAGAAGACTAGTCTTCAGCACCAGGTTGATTTGTTGTGTCTTTCTTAGTTGGGTCCTCTTCCCTCACAAGTTCTGAAGGAGAGGGATTTGGACCCTGCTATGGATTAGAAGATAAAGTTGGCTGAGATGCAGCTCTAGGTTTAGGTTGTGTTGTCTCATGGGGTTCAACCTTTACCTCAACTTCAGGTGGAGCTTGACTTGGTAGAGAATGCAAGTCAACAAGCTCTCCCTTTTTAATCTTCTGCTTGATCACTCTAATGTGCTCATCCATAGTGGATATAGACATTGGACCAAGCCTCCTTCCGGAGAATCCATACAGCTTCAAGAAGCTCATCATCCTCTACCTATCAGGAGACTTCTTTTAACTCTTTTGGATGATGGCTCTTGACTTTATAGCTTCTTCCCTCATTTTTCTCTTAGCAGCCTTTTGTTATTTGATAACTTGTTGCTACAAACTGCTTAAAATACTCAAATTCAACATACTCATATGATAAGGGAAGAAGTGCAGATGCCTGATAAAGACCTATGGCACTCAGGTAACTAATCATGTTTTGTCTATCAGCTTCCTTGCCTACCTGAGGTTGTTCAGTTGCCACAGCTTCTTTGTTAGGGCTTTTCTGAACTGGGGAGAGGGTAGGATGTTGTATCATATGAGGCTGATGCAACCAAAACAACACTTAGAATATTTTGAAGCATAATTGTAGAAGTCTTCCGAAGCTAAAGCTGCTCTTCCGAAAACAAGTTGAAGATCTTCCGAAGCTGAAGTATGAAGAACTTCCGAAGGAAAACTAAGTCTTCTGAAACTAAGTAGTTTTCCTTCCAAAGTACATGAAGAACTTCCAAAGGTAGAACCAAGTCTTCCGAAGTATATAAAGACAAAGTAATTCTCCTTCCGAAGCATTCACACTTAGAAGATCCAAGACAAAGTCTTCTGAAGAATGAAGTCACAAAGACTTGCAGAAGACTTGGAACAAGTTGATTCTTCTGAAGTATAAATGGCTTCGGAAGAACTTATTCTTCCAAATCGATTTTACCTTCGGAAGAATCAACTATGAACTAGCGGATATAAGTATGGGCTGTCTGACATCCGCTGACAACTCTGATACATTGCATGGCGCTTTTCCACTCCCATGTAGTTGACCATACTTTAATTCACTGTTCACCTTTATTAGTTAGTACAGTTACCATACTTAGTTGGTGATAAAATGTAAGTCATGGACCTGTCATAACTACCTAATCTAGAATATTATCTTATCTTAGATACTTTACTTCTAGTAATGTAGTATTTGCTTAGCGGTAAATTCCAGCTGATTTTCCAAGTATAACCGGCGTAGATAGAAGTATATATAGTTTTTTATTGTAACTTAAGTAAGCATGCTTGTAAGAGTCTTTTAATACTAAGTTGAGAAGTAATATATACAAGTATCTTGAAAACCATTCTTGTGTTCATTAACTTATTATATTATTGTCAACTTAGTTAGAGATTCCGCTCATCAACCGAGTGAGACTTAGTGAGTTGTGAGATACAATACTTGTGTTGAGAGACCAACACCGATCCTGCAATGTATAAGAGCTTTTTAGGCTCTTGATTGTGAGATCTACCATCCCAAATCACCCTCGTTTCTTCACACTTACTCACTTCACTCAAATGGCTCTTAACCAAAAGTTTTCTGAGTCCGAGGTGGGAACCATGACCAAGGCTCCTATCATCAACCCTGATGATTTTGGAACCTGGTGCAAACATATTGAAGGTTTTATCAAGTATCAAGACAATTGCATGTGGAGATCTGTCACTCATGGTCCTTACAAGCCAAAGGTGGTGGACCCGGCTGGTAATGGCACCATGATTGAGAAAGCTATTGAAGACTACTCTGATGAAGACTTAAAGAAGATGGACATCGACTACAAAGCGACCGTGTTGCTTACTGCTATACCAAACTCCATAATGGCAGGCTTTAAGCAATGCAAGACCGCCAAAGAACTCTTTGATGCTTTGAAGCTGATATACTCTGGTTCTACTGAATGAAAGGAAAACAAGAAGGATATGCTAAAGCAGAAGTTAAGAACTTCACTTATGATGTTGGTGAGACCTTGAACCAACAATACTTCAGGTATATGGACTTGATCACCTTTCTTCAGACTATGGGAGTTGTTCTTGAGAAAAAAGACATAGTCAGAAAATTCATGAGTGCACTTCCTCATGAGTGGACTTTTTACTGTGTCTTAATCAAGAGAACTGAAAATCTCAACACTCTCACTATGACTGAACTGTATAGAATCCTTGATGGATACCATATGGAGATGGAGACTCAGAAGTGCCACCAGATGAACAGACCCTTAAATCCTGCAGTCAACAATGCTCTACATGTTGCTGAAGGATCAAGAACTCCCCAGCCTTAGTTGTACCTGAATTACCCCCAATAGCCATCATCCTCCTCTGGGCCATACATCACTTTCCCTGAGACACCCAGGTCTCAACAGGCTCAACACACTCCCTTCCAGGATATTTGTGCTTTTGTTTCGAGGAGTGAGCACTCTAGAGATTTTCAATACTGTTTTGATGATCTAGAGTGTTTCAGCCTAGATGATGTTGAATATATGGACATTGTCTAGCAAATGGCACTTTTAACCTACAGAGCTAAGAAATTCTTTAAAAGAACCAGAAGGCAGTTTCCTCAGAACCCAACTAATAGAAAATTCGGGTTTGATAAGAGCAAGGCCAAATGCTACAACTGTAACCAGCTTGGTCACTTTGCTAGGGAATGTAAAGCTCCAAGATCCAATCCTGGAGCAGCTCAAGCCTCCCAACATTCTGTTACCTCAAAGGTTGTAACTAAAGCCATTGAGCCACAAACTGCTGCTATTGCTCAAGAGGTTGACTGGAGCTTTATGGTTCAAGATGTCACTCCTACTCAAGCTCTCACGGCTGAAACTGAAGACAACAAGGTATATGAACATCTCTGTACTCCAGCCTGTATTGCTAAGGTTAAATTGTATTAGGACTACAACATGGAAATTAGATCTAATATTGAGTCCTTAAATATCCTAAAATCTGATTTTAAGAGAGCAGAATCTGACTATAAGCTCAAAATAGAAGAGTTTGAGAAAACGTGTCCTCTTTAAAACATGAACATACCAATGATAGGACTCAAATAAATGATCTAATATCCAAGTTGACTGAAGCTTAAGCCCAGCTAGTCATAGCTGAGGCTAAATCAGAGAAGTATGCTATTCAAGAGCATAACTTCAACACCGTTATAGCATCATCCTCCCACTCCAAGGTATGCTATCAAAACAAAAGTGGGTTGGGATCCAATGAAATGCTCCACCATACTCTCTTGTATCTATTAGACAGGCAAGATGTGGTACTGATGAGTAAGAGGTTTCAACTACTGACCCACTACCTAGTGAGCAGAAGAATGATGCAATAATGGAAAGCACTACAGGGAAGGATAAGGTAGAAAACCTCATCCCCATAGTTGATAAATCCTTGACCACCAGAGCAAGAAAGAACCAAATTAGGGCAACAAGAAAAGCTGCCAAAAAGGTAGCTGAGACTAAGATGAAGACAGACCAAGGCAAAAGGGTGTATTCATCTCAGCTGGATTCCAAGTGGTTGGAAGTTCTAATTCAGGAAAGGAGAGTAGTACCAACACTCCTATCCAGCTGAAGGATTAGAAATTAAAAGGAAAGGCTGTTGAAGAAAAGAAGAAATGCAAGAAACAACAGCCCACATGTCCCACCAAGAATAACATTGAGTGCATAATCTATGACCTGCATAACCACATGGCTAAAGATTGTTACTACAATCCAACAAGCACACATTATGCAACCAATGTTAAGAAAGAAGGAGTCAAGGATGGTTTCACATTTGGACCTTACCATATGGTCCAAGTGTTAAGGAAAGGAAAGCTTGTTTTTAAAGACAAGTTGATTTTGAAAGAAACTCATTCTTTTGAAAGGAAATTAGCTTTGAAAGACAAGCCAAAGAACAAACAAAGAAACAAAAACATTTCATTGAAACAAACAAAGAAGAAAAGGTGGTGAAATTTCTTCCAAAAAGAAAGAAGCCTCGAAAGCAAGTCATGCTGCACAAGCCTCCTCAGGCTCATCAATATAGCTCAACCATAGGATGGAATGGAAGACCAGAAAAGATATTGCAGCCTAAACCACTTCTTCACAAACTATATTGAGCCCCCATGCATACAATTTGATTTAGTGATATCATCTGCATTAGAAGAACCTGACTGGGTTCTGAGAATGATATTCTCGGTTGATGTGACTCAACCTAGGATCAAATATGTGGACTGAGTCAATAATATAGCAGTGGAATTACTATATCAAAGAACATTTAATTGCTGTAGTAAATGCTTGAATGTAAGAGAATCAAGAACCGTAGTGAATGTTGTAAAATATTATGAATATTACTACTGAAGTTAACAACCTTACAAAGTTAGGGTATGTGACCCTATTTATAGACATATTCATTGCCTGTACAAAAGACTAAACTAACCCTGATCTATACAAGAGAATCTAGTCTAAGTACAAAATAAATATAAAAGTTGTTCATCCGCATTTGTGTTTGCTCACCCGCATTAGTTCATGCGGGGGAACAAGTCTTCTCAGTATTTGTGTTTGCTCACCCGCATTAGTTCATGCGGGTGAACAAGTCTTCTCAGCATTTGTGTTTGCTCACCCGCATTAGTTCATGCGGGTGAAAAAGTCTTCTCAGCATTTGTGTTTGCTCACCCGCATTAGTTCATATGGGTGAACAAGTCTTGTCAGCATTTACTGTTGTTCATCCGCATAGGCTAATGCGGGTGAACACTTCTTGTCAGCATTTCTTCAGTTCATCCGCATGGACTAATACGGATGAACACTTCTATTCAGCATTAGTTGTCTTGATCCGCATTTGTTAATGCGGGTGAACAAACACTTGTCCGCATTTGTTCACTAGTCATCCGCATTAACAAATGCGGGTGCTCTATACTTAGTCTTTTTTGTCTTCTGTTGTCTTCTGTTGATGATGTCTTCTGTGTTCTCCAACCAAGACAACCTCCAACCACTTCTTGAGTTGGCAAGTATGATCCTTTCAGGGTCTAACAATACTCCCCCTAAGGATTGTACTGCCTAGGTTCCTCAAGAGTGTGATGGTGGTGGTGGTTGTGAAGCTTCTGGTCGGTCTTGATGTGATGTCTTCTGTTGGACTGTTGTTGGAGAGATTGTTGTAGCATCTTCATGATGTACCTCAGGTTTTGCAAGGGAAGGATTGAGGATTGCCTTTATCATGTTTGAAAAATCCTAGCTTCCTCATTTTTCTCTACTTAGCACATGAATCTTCATCTCACTCATTGTATGAATAGCAGCAATGGCATTTGTTTCAAAGAGATGGGTCCCAAACTGAAATAGAAGATAACCCATCTCTATGAATCACCAGTGAACCATCAGCATCAACTTCCAACTTGACAATATTGCCCATCTGCACTGGCACCTTCTTCTTCCTTGTTCCCTTTGTGTTGATTCTGTCAAATGCCAGCTTCAGATCTTAACAACTTTAACATAAACTCCAGATCATCTTCAGCAGCTTTATTTTTGAGGGCTTTGAAGTGTCTTGTGAAGAGATAGTGTATGTAAGACTCATCTAGCAGTCTGACCTCTAACCATTGAAAATTCTGATCTCTGGGGCTTCTTTTCCTTCCCACTTCTCTCAATCACCAACTCATAGGATTCTTCATCATAGTACACATTGGAAAATGGTTTGGTTTTATGAGTTCCAGAATCATTTTCGTTTCAATGATTCTGTGGTTTCACATGCAGCTCAGGGAACACTACCTCTTCTGCCTCTCTCTTTTTCTTTGTTCAAGGGATTAGGGATTTCTCAAAGGACTTGTCTTTTCTAGTACAGATGGCTTTTAGAGACTTGAAGTGGTTGGTTCTTTTAAACATCTTCAGAATATCTCAAATTCATACCCCTGTACATTCATCACAGTTGATTAGATCTAACTCAGCCAATTCTTTTAAGTCATGACCTATGGCATTGACTAAGGTAATATTCGTAAAGAATTGCACCAGGCCTGAGATTTCTTGACCAGAACATATTTACAGGCTATCATACTTCGCAATGATTTTGACTCTATTTTTCATTGAGTAGATACCCCTCTATCATCTCAGCAGTGGTTAAACCTTTTGAAGTTTCAGTTGTGAAGGTTCAATGAACACCTCTGGGTTTTTGTGTAGAATAAGGGACGAACTCTTTGTCTTTGTAGTCAATTTTACATCTTGTGAGAAGGTCTTGTTTGGGCTCTGGGCAATTACTCTTCTTCAATTGCTTTCATTCTTCTGTCAGGATCAGTGATCTAAGTTTGATCAATTAGAGTTGAATCGCAGCGGAATTAGAACAAGAATTAGACAAATATAGCAAGAACACAATAGATATTCAATGGAACAGTACACGGTTATAGAGAAAGAGGGTTTCTTCAAAATGGATAATATCATTCATGCACAATGCTTCGGTGTGGCGGCTGCTAAGCTTTTCTAAGTTGCTATAGCTGTCGTCGCACCTTACAATTAGGTCAACATTCCTTATATAAAGGAATGTGACGTCTGCTGATGTCATTGATAGTGACGTCTGCTGATGTCACTTGATAGTGACATTAACAGAATTATTACAAACAACTGAAAGTAAGCAAACTACTGAGAATGTTCACAACAACTGAGAACATCTCAGAGTATGCTAAGTACAAGATGAAACTAAAACTACTGAAACTACAAGTACTGATTACAAGAAACATAAAACTATTGAAAGGAAACCATCACAACTACTGAAGAGGTCTTCTTCAGCTGTTGTGACAACATCTGAAACTTGGTCTTCAGTCTTTGTCTTCAGCTCTTTCACTTCAGACTTTGTCTTCAGCTCTTTCACTTCAGACTTTCTTCAGCTCTTTCACTTCAGACTTTGTCTTCAGCTCTTTCACTTCAGACTTTGTCTTCAGACCTGTTATCAGTTGATGTCTTCAGCTGTTGCAGACTACTTCAGTTGTTGTAATGTCCGTGGGACTTAAAGGTTTTTCTGATCAGGCTCATTGGTTCTTTTGGTCCAACAAACTCCCCCTGAACCAATGCAGCCAAAACCTTTAAGCTTATTGAGGTCCCACTTATTCTTGGCAGAAATACTCTCTTGATCAGCTTCAGAGATATCAGATAAGCACAGGCCAGGGAACAGGTTTCAGTAGATGTGAATGTCAAAGGATGGAAGGGAACTCTGTCTTGGGGAAACTGGACACAGAGCTGTTATCCCAACCATGAAACCTACTTCCCATTGATGAGTCTATAAGACTCTCTGACGTAGGCCTCAAGGAGAACAACTTGTTCCTCCTTAGTGAGTTCTTCTGCTTTCCTTCGAAGAAGAACTCTGGGCCATAGTACTCTGATAGGTACTTTACGTCTTTCCATTTTCAACTCAACAGTTGTTATCTCTCTGTAAGCAAATTCATCTGGGTGAGTCCCTTCTAATAACAACTGGAGTTCATTTTTCTTGATCTCTTCAAGCCTCTTGTATAACAACCCCTTCTTGACCATTTGTTCTCCATTAGAGTTTGAGGGGTCATCTTTGACTTGTAGGCTCTCTTGAAGTCTTCAAGTATCTCCCAGGGTGAGACTACAATGGCCAACATAATAACAGCATCTATGGTCTTTCTCACTTGGCCATTGTATCTACTTGGTATGGATTTCTTATGAATTCTAGAACTAACCCTGGGGTCTGGCCAAATCCTTACTCTCTCCTTTTGATATTGAAAGGTATACCTGAGAGCATACAGCCTTTGAGCGTGTTTCTTCATGGCTTGTATAGATGATGACTGAGGAAACTCTTTGTCAACCATCTTCAAAAGTTGCTCATCGTGCTGTTTCTGTTGTTCTTCTTCTTCAATCTTAACTTTCACCATTTGCCTCTGAAAGTCTGGTGTGATCATTGTTGACTTCTGGGCTCAGGTATTTTTAGAACAGCAGAGATTGGCAGACTGTCTTCTTCATCATCTTCTTCTTCTCTTCTTCTTCCATCCTCAACACCCTTCTCCTCCTTCTGGGTGCATCCTGGATGTGGTTTGTGGTTTGAGGTGGTTTTTGGGGTAAGGGAGTTGGTTTGAAGGTTGAGTTGGTTTAAGTTTAGGTTAGGGATGGTTTGGAGAGTTGTGGGGTTGGTTGTTTTGAGTGGGAGTTTGGGAAGGCTGATCTAGCATTTTTGTGGTAAGTTTGGCTTTGGAAAGCTTGGCCATATCAGATCTCTTCCCAGCACCTGCTTCATCTAAGGCTTCGATAATCAACCCTTTATTGAATGCTTCAGAAGCACAGATTCTGGTGGTTATTGCCAGAATACTGTCTGGTCCATGATTTAATCTCAATTAATGATCTTCCCAAGTATTTTGCAATAAACTGATCATTATCTCCAACTCCCTTTCCATCACACTGTAACTGGCCCATCTCTCTGTATCTCTTTAATCTCCAGCCTTCTGATCTCAGTGTCTAAGTAGCTGTATCAAACCCTGTCTGAAGAGTTGGTCTATTATTTTGTCCATTGATCTGCTGTGAGCTTCATCAGCTTCTTTAACCAGATCATCCAATGATTTCTCTTCATCAGGCTTTGAGTTTCAGCACTTTTCTTTCTCTTGTATGTGATCAGCTGTTTCCTTTTCTAACTCCTTTTCTTTCTCTTGTTGTTTCATCTTCCACTCTCTTTCTCTTCTTTCTTTCATGCCTTAGACTCCCCTTTTTGGTGCATTGGGTTCAGGGGTTTGAATGGCAGAAAGCTTCTTTTGCACAGCATCATCAACAAGTGTTTGTAGATTTGAGGAGATCCTCTCGTCAATGGCTTTATGCACAATCTCATTGATGATGGGAGTGATGAGAGGTAAGGAATGTTGAAAAGTAGCAACCATCTGCTCAGAGGGGTTCTGTCCCTGAGAGGTGGTGCCAAAGCAGTGGCTGGTGGCTCAGTTGAGTGTAGTGGCTGAGTGTTGGTGAACCTTCAGATGAAGGTGCCATCTGTGGGTTTATTGGGGCAGATGGACTTTGATCCTGAGACATTTTGGCAAGCAGTCTTTGAGTCTGCTCACCTCAGCCTCAAGGATTGTGTTATGGGCTAAGACATCATAGAAAAAGCCCAGGTCATCATCAGTCTTTGCTGAATCACCTGACCTCCTGATTGAATCAGGATGTACATGCCCTGAGTGTAGATCAGTTGTAGCATGTGCCCTTGTTCTTGGTTCTGGGGACTTCCTGCCTCAGGACTGAGTCCTTCATCGGCAGTTGCCTCTGGTGAGGTCTTAGAGATGTTACCAACTGCATCCTGTTCATTTGCTGAATCAGTAGAAGTGGCAGCCTCACCAGATGTTCTAACCTCCTCCTCTACACGGGGAGATTGAACATTATAACCCCTGTGCTGTGGGTTATCAGCAGCATTTTGGTCCTCTTCCTCAGCTGTTGAGGTTCTCCCATTGTAATTGGTTTCTGGGGAGGAGGAGAGGAATGCAGCTGACTCAGCACTTGTGCAACTATAATGGTGGGCTTTGAGGGGCGGTTGCATTTGGAGATAGGTTTGAAGCAGATTGCACCCGGGGTGACTGGTGCTCTTCAATGGTAACCTTCTCAATTGAGATAGGTTCCAGCATTGTGGTATCCCCAATTATGGTTGCATCAGGATCCTGTTGAGAGGATACCTGAGCGGCTAGGGCTGGTGGAGTCTTTGACACTACTGGGGGGTTAGAACCAGTAAGTGTTTCCTGTATTGGTGTTACAGGGGCATCCTCAGGGGACTCATCTCCTGAGTAGCCTTTTTGGGCTTTTTGGTGTTGGGTTTGGTGGGGACTTTGGATCTGGAAGTGGAGGCTGTGGGTTCCCGCTGCTTGGGTTTTAGCAGCCGGGCAGCCCCTTTCATTGTAGGGTCAGAGTTGTGCCTGGAGTATACTTCAGGCAATACAGCCGGAGCAGGGACTCCAAGGCCAACAAGGCCGTCTGATTTTAGCTGATTTAAAATTATGGCCATGAGAAACCTGGGATATAATATCCATCTGTTTGCCACAGGTTTCAAAGCCAGATCCTTTAGTTCCATAAAAACTATCTCAGAAAAATTTAGATTTTGTCGTTCAAAGATAGAGTATAATACCTGTTGCCATCGGGAGGACATCTGATCCCATGAGGAGGTTTTGGTGCAAGGCAGACATTCACCATGTGGAATATAAGACGTTCAGCATCATGGAAGTGCTTCTTCAGAATGGTGGTAGCACTTAAGTCTCCTTCATACCCGTTATTGATGAAAGACATATCAGTTGTGCCTTTCGGGTATTCTGTGACACAGGTGGCATCATGTAGATTTAGGGTTTGTCGAATGATGTCTGGAGTGATGACCACCTGTTTCTGGTTAACCAACGACTGGAGAGTGATTTGGCGATCATTCTCACCAGTTTGCACAGAGACGTTGGTCCAGAATTGGCTTAGGGAATCGGGGTATATGGTAGGATTCAGAAGAAAAGCGGTTCGGTACTGGGAATCTACCATAAGATCGATGGCATTATCAAATTTGTTCCAAAAGGCCGATTTCGAGAGGTAGGCAACACAGTTGTGTCTGGGTTTGAGTTTCATGGTCGCCATTGTTGAGAGAGTGAAGGATATGAAACGGCTAATGAAACGTTTGAAATTAGGTTTAGGTATTTATAGCGTAAGAAAAAGGCTGATATAAAACGACTGAAAGTGTTGGTGCTGTCATCAGTTGTTTGAAAACAACTGAAGACCTGGTTTTAACTTTCAGAAGTAACAACTGAAGACTTGGTATTAGTCATCAGTAGTTGTGAAACTACTGAAGACATGGTTTGGCTTCAGGTGTTGTAAACAACTGAAGATTTGGTGTTAGTCATCAGTAGTTGTAAAACTACTGAAGACTGGTTTTGGCTTCATTGTATGAAGTGAAACAGCAGTTGTAGAAACAACTGAAGAGAAAAGTTTTCACAGCTGTTGTCGTCAATTCTTAGCTCATCAGCTGTTCATTCTGACCTCAACACTTATCAGGTATGATTTTCAGAGTTTCATGGTCATCAGTACTTATCTGTTATACTGACATCAGTAGTTGTAACTACATCAGTAGTTGTAACACATCAGTTCTTTTCAACAGATAGAGTACTTCAGTACTTTTAAGTAATTTAGTCTTCAGTAGTTATGAAAACTCTGAGGATAAAAGAACTTACAGTATTATTTGTGACAATAGTATACGAATGACTCATCAGTACTTATGATGAGATCATCAGTAGTGTCACTTATTCTAGTGCCAGCATACCAAGCCTTAACATAGGTTTTGAAAGTTGAACTGTCCAAGGCTTAGTAAATTACAATATGACTGCAAGCTCATCAGCCTAGGACAACTTTGGATCAATCTGACCTTTTCAAAACAGTTGCCTAGGAATTGACATCCACCAGAAGTGATTTCTAGTTACTTACACCCTGCATAGTCACTATCAGAAAAAGCAACTAATTGCAAGAGTGCCCAGTGGAATACCAAAGACCTAGAGATTGAGTACCTTGCAGATATCTAAAGATCCTCTTGACTGCAATCAAATGAGACTCTTTAGGAGCAGCCTGAAATCTAGCACAAACACAAGTTGCAAACATAATATCTGGTCTAGAAGCTGTTAAGTACATCAAGGACCCAATCATACATCTGTAAAGTGTTTCATCAACAGCTTTACCTTCTGATCTGCATCCAGTTGTGTGGTGCTGCACATGGGAGTAGAACAGGGCTTACAGTTTTGTAAATCAAACTTTCCAAAAGACTCTTTGTGTATTTTGACTGATGAATGAAAGTTCCATCAGCCTTGTTTGATTTGCAAACCTAGAAAGAACTGTAATTCTCCCATGGCACTCATTTCGAATTTTGTTGCATCAACTTTGTAAATGCATCACACAACTGTGGATCAGAGGATGCAAAAATAATATCATCAACATAAATTTGAACAAGGAGCTTATGCTGACCCACTTTCTTAATGAACAAAGTTTTATCTATGGAGCCTCTAGTGAAATTATTCTGAAGAAGAAAATTTGACAGTGTTTCATACCAGGCTCTAGGAGCTTGTTTCAACCCATAAAGAGCCTTATCAAGTTTATACACCCAATCAGGATGTTTATTATCCTCAAAACCTGTGTGTTGACACACATAAACCTCTTTTATTTTACCATAAAAATGCACTTTTGACATCCATTTGAAAAACTTTAAGATTGTGGAATGCAGCATAGGCTAAGAACAATCTAATTGCCTCCATCTGGCTACAGGGGCAAAGGTTTCATCATAATCGATACCTTCTTCTTGTGAAAACCCCTGGACAACCAGTCTGGCCTTGTTCTTGACAATTTGCCCATTGTTCATCTGTTTTATTCCTAAACACCCATTTAGTGCCTATTGCACACTTACCTGGGGGTAGAGGAACCAGTTCCCACACTTGCTGCTTTTTGAACTGAAGAAGCTCAAGCTGCATGGCATCAACCCATCCATTGTCTCTTAATGCAATATGATAGTTCTTTGGCTCTTGCTGACTGATGAAGAGAGCATAGAAGCAGAAGTTGGACAATTGACTTCTAGTTGAGACACCAGCATTGATATCACCAATGATTTGAGACATTGGGTGATTCTCAGCTCTTGGTACACTATGAGATCTGTGCAAGTGTTTGTAGCACGCTCAGCAGCAACAGATGTTGATCCAGATTCTTGAAACCAAGTATTAGATGGCAAGTCAAATGAAGTAGAGGATTCAAAAATCTCATCAGCATTTGTTGTGGATGGTGCTACTGAAGCTACAGGAACATCAAGTTTAGTAGACTCAGGCAGTTGATCACAAAACTTGAATAGGTGAGTACTGGGATCATCATCAACATCAGTACCACCAGATGGATGACTAGCTGCAGAAGGTGATGAATTCACATGATCTGCAACAGCTGGAGGCTGATAAGGAACATATTGCAGTATGTCCAGATCAAACAACTCCACAGGGTTTTGTGGGATTTTGTCCTTAGGGGATTCATTGAACTTCACATGCAAGGTTTCTTCAACCATCTTTGTTCTGCAGTTGAACACTCTGTAAGCCTTGCAAGTGGATGAATAACCAACAAAATACCCTGCATCCACCTTAGAATCAAACTTTTGGAGTTGATCCTTTGTGTTGAGAATGTAACAAGGACACCCAAATGCTCTGAAGAATGAAATTAGAGGAGCCAAATGATGTAGAACTTCATAAGGAGTCTTCATCAACCTCTGATTCACTAAAGCTCTATTTTGCACATAGCATGCTGTGTTGACAGCTTCAGCCCAAAAGGTCAGTGGCAAACCAGAGTCAGCCAACATGGACCTTGCAGCTTCAATTAGGGTCTGTTCTTTCTCTCCACTACTCCATTTTGTTCTGGAGTCCTTGGGATGCTATACTGCCTCTTGATTCCTTTTGAAAGGTAGAAATCATCAAGTGTATGGTTTCTAAATTCAGTTCCATTATCACTTCTTATACACTTGACTGATAGGGAATACTGCTTCTCAACATACAACACAAAGTTAATAATTGTCTGAGCAGCCTCATCCTTTGAATGCAAGAAGAAGGTCCATACAAATCTGGAGTAATCATCCACAATTACCAGACAGTATTTCTTCTTTGCCATGCTCATTACTCTCACAGGACCAAAGAGATCCATGTGCAGTAATTGCAAGCAGGCAGTGGACTTTGGTTCTTCTATAGGAGGGAATGAAACTTTGTGTTGTTTTCCTTTTAAACAAGCAGTGCAGGTTTCATCACAGTGGAACTCCTTATTGGTAGACCTCTCACTAAACTATTGTGGATCAGCTGATTCATGTTTTTGAGATTAACATGACCAGCCTTCTATGCCACAGTTTAGATTCCTGAGGAGAGGCCTTGGAGAACAGGCAAGGATGACCTTTTATATCAATCTTCTTTGACAAATCCAAGGCATATACTCTTCCTATCCTGTTGGCCTTCAGGAGAGTATGTTCATCCAATACCTTGTCAATCAGCCTCAGAACTTTGGAAGACAGAATCCGGCAGTTCTGGCTTGTGAAAAGTGCAACATGCCCTTTATCACACATCTGACTGACACTCAGTAGATTATACTTGAGATTCTCCACATGGTTAACATCATCAAATCTGATTTCTCCATTTGACACAAATCCTTTCCGATGATGTAACCTTTAGCATCATTTCCAAATGAGACAAATCCCTTCTTTCCTTGAGAGTAGTCATTAAGAAGAGAACTGCTCCCAGTCATATGCATAGATCCTCCACTGTCTACATACCAGATGCTTCTTTGGCATGCTGAAGAACCCTGCATTTATCATAAGAAACTAGTTAGCTTTAGAGACCCAAACCTTTTTGGTTTTGGGTCTGTTTTCATCAACAGATTTAACCATAACTTGTTTCTCATGATTAACAGCTGATGAAGGTGGAGATGGTGCTGAAATGGATTTCTTAGATTTGGGCTTGGACCTGGTTAACTCTCCACACAGTTGGTGAACATCCCAACAAGTTTGATCTTGTGTTGATTTGTTGCTAAAGCCTTCAGCTCATTTGACACATCAGTACTTGTTTTTGATGAGTTCCTGTGACCCACCATTTTCCTTCTTGAAATTCACAGACTTAGTCTGATGTTTATCATGAGGAACACTATCAGCTGTTTTCTGATAAACCCATCCTTCTTTTTGGATGTTGGCGAGGCCTTGGGTTTATCAGTTTGAGATGACTGTGGTACAAACTTGGTCTCAAACTCATTTTTCATTTTATTAATCTCTTCTTTAATGAGCTTATCTCTGTTGAGTTTGGAACCCTTTTGTACCAGCATTCATCAGATAGATGATTGAATTTACCACATATTTCACATGGCTTATTCTTCATCTTGGATTGATCAACTGCTGAAGTGGAAACTACTGAAGGTGTGATCTTCAGTACTTTCCTCCTTTCAGTACTTGTGTTAAGTACTGAAGGATCGGTAACAACTGAAGACTTGTTCTTCAGCTGTTCTCTATCCGTCCTGAAAGACCGTATGATAGATTCCTCAGCAGTTGTTAATCCTTTTATTTCAGCAGATATGAAATGCTTTTCAGATGTTGTGACTTGCCCTTCAGTACTTGGAGTACTTTGAGGGACAACATCTGAATTGCTCAGCTTCATGTGTTTATCAGCATTTAAACCATCAGGCAATTGATTTGCTGAGATCTTAACACTGACTTCATCCTCTAATTTTGACAATTTTGTATTATCATTTGAGGATGAATCACATGATGATGTGGTTTGGAAATTACTTTCACCTTCAGATTTTACTATTGATTTTGAAGTAAAATCAGTAGGTGGTGCAGTATGATTGTAACCTATTCCAAACTTCACATTTGAAGCTGTTTGCTTGCTGAGAAGCATTTCAAATCCCTTGCAGGATGTTACCCAGCGGTCACACTCAACTTGGGTATCTGCAAGTGTCTCTTTGAGACTTCTGTGGTTCTCAAGTATGACCTCTACCTTAGCCTTTTCATCATTAAGTGGACATTTAAGCTTGTAAATCTCATCATCTTTGTCATTAAGAACAGACTCATACTCAGCTTTTCTTTTGGAAATAGTTTCTCAAGCTCAAGATTTTGATTGATTAAAGCTACATTTGCCTCTCTAATAGAGACAAAGGCAGCTATGCATGATTCAGAACATAACTTGGCTTTAGCCTCAGAAGATACCTGGGTTACCTGTGAAGATGATGCATCGGAGCAGGAACCCTCAGTAGACTCCAGGGCCATGAGAGCAAGATTCCCAAAAGGATGTTCACCACCATGTTGACCAGCACCAGCAATAATTGCTCATTGAAACCAGAAAGATCATCTGGTGAGCTGCTCCAGTCAACAACTCCTGGTGTGAAGAAGCTGTGATGAGGTTGAGATTGTGATGGAGATGGTTGAGGCTCAGGTAGGGCTTGAGGTTGTTGTGCTATAGGAACTTGAACTGGATTTGGCTGTGGCATGTAATAGCAGGGATATGGATATGGCATTGGACCCTGAGGGACAAAAATGCAGGAGATTGAGGTTGTGAGTGATGACCAGAACTAGCAGGATGTTGCCCTTTGTTTTGTGAACTATTGCTTGGAAAGGTCACAAAGGGTGCAGAGGAGTTAGATCCAGTTGATCTACACTCTCTTGCAAAGTGCCCAAGCCTGTGGCATTTGTGACACCTCAACTTACTCTTGTCAAAACCAACTTTGGTTTTGCCAGAGTCCTGGAAATTCCTACCAGTTCTCTTGTAGAACTTTTGAGATCTGATATTGATCAAGGCCATTTGGCTCAAAATATCCATCTCTTCTAAATCATCATCAGCAATACCCATCAAATCATCCATGATAAAGCATAAATTATCACTATTACACCCAGAATGACTGTCAACACCAACAAATGCATGATCAGAACTGTTTGAAGAGAAATCTATATGCTCATCATAATGGCTTTCTGATCCAGCATATTCTGACTCATGACCGACCAAGGCAGTGTTCCCTGGTACAAAGTCATCAGTGAGCTTTCCTGATGATGCCAGTTTCCTTTTCTGCTCTATCTCTCTTTCAAATGTAAGCAGTTTCCCATGGAGTTGGGTGAGAGATAGGCTATCCAGATTTGCACTGGAGCGTAGGACAATGGTGTATGTGTCCCATCTCTCAGGCAGTGATCTGAGGAATCTGTTGTTCATCTGGCTGTTAGTATACTCATGCTTGACCATTTTCAGCTCAGAGATCAAGCAGGAGAAACGCTCAAACTGTTGAGTCAGTGTCTCACCCTTCCTATGAGAGAATGTCTCATATTGTTGGGCGAGGATTTCTCTGTTGTTTGCTAAGACCTCATCAGTTCCTCCGAATTGTTCCTTCAAAGCATTCCAGAGGTCATGAGCAGTTTCATGATGCATAAGCCCAGAATAGATTTCATTAGGCAGTGCCATGGCCAGAATTCCATGGGCTTTAGCATCAATCTCAAACAGTTTACGATCTTCATCTGAGTATTGCTCCTTCTTCTTCGGAACCATTTGGTTGGTCTCCGGATTGTTCACCATAGGCTTGTGTGGACCGTGAACCACAGATGTCCAACAACCTGAACTGTTAACAGACAGGTGATGGAGCATTCTTCGTTGCCATATGTTATACTCACTCCTAACCAGCATCGGAGGCTTGGTTGAGGAGCCAGTATTGTGAGGGTCATTAGAAGGAGTAGTCATTCTCAGATTCAAACCAATTCAATCAAGTTTCAAAAGATTTAGCACAAAAACACAACAAACTCAATATGAACCAAGAAGAAACTCAAATTGACTAACCAGAAGCAGCAGAAGACCAATCTCTATAACCATTCTTGCAAATATGCTAATTCGATCAAACTTAGATATCGAAATAGCAGTTTCAATGATCAATTGTTAAACCGATCAATGATTAACCTGCTCTGATACCATTTGTCAGGATCAGCGATCTAAGTTGATCAATTAGAGTTGAATCGCAGCGGAATTAGAACAAGAATTAGACAAATATAGCAAGAACACAATAGATATTCAATGGAACAGTACACGGTTATAGAGAAGAGGGTTTCTCAAAATGGATAATATCATTCATGCACATGCTTCGTGTATGCGGCTGCTAAGCTTTTCTAAGTTGCTAAAGCTGCGTCGCACCTTACAATTAGGTCAACATTCCTTATATAAAGGAATGTGACGTCTGCTGATGTCACTTGATAGTGACATCTAACAGAATTATTACAAACAACTGAAAGTAAGCAAACTACTGAGAATGTTCACAACAACTGAGAACATCTCAGAGTATGCTAAGTACAGATGAAACTAAAACTACTGAAACTACAAGTACTGATTACAAGAAACATAAAACTACTGAAAGGAAACCATCACAACTACTGAAGAGGTCTTCTTCAGCTGTTGTGACAACATCTGAAACTTGGTCTTCAGTCTTTGTCTTCAGCTCTTTCACTTCAGACTTTGTCTTCAGCTCTTTCACTTCAGACTTTGTCTTCAGCTCTTTCACTTCAGACTTTGTCTTCAGCTCTTTCACTTCAGACTTGTTTCAGACCTTGTTATCAGTTGATGTCTTCAGCTGTTGCAGACTACTTCAGTTGTTGTAATGTTCGTGGGACTTAAAGGTTTTTTGATCAGGCTCATTGGTTGGTCTGAAGTGAATTAGTCTTCATGTTTCCTAACTTTCTTTTGGTAAATCCCTATTTGTTGAGATAATCCTTCATTTCCCTATCTGACATGTTATAGGGATCAGGAAAACAAACTGTTGGTCATCTTTCTTTGCTGTTTTGAGGATTGAGGATGTTGGCTTTTCAGTCTCTTTTGTTTTCTCATATTCTGTTACATATGTAGGATCTAGCAGCATTTCCATCTTCTTTACCTCCTCAACAATCTCCTCATATGTCATGTTAAACACAATGTCAGCATCATAACCATGATTTATCAGATCATGGCATAAATTATGAGATCATCAGACTTTGCTTTTCAATCATGCTTTCTACTGATGGCTCAATAAATGCAGGCTGTGCACATCATAGATTTCATAGTTTTGTCATCTTCATTCTCTCCTTCTTTCAACATTATGATTTCCATAGTTTGTTGTAGCTCTTTTTCTGCTTGTTCATGTTCTTCTAAGAATTTAGCAATTGCTGCAAAACTTCTTCGATCATCTTTTGCTTTCTTTTTAGGTTGTTCTTCCTCAACCATAGGAAGTTTTCCTTTTGCTTTTTCAGTCAAGTATTTCCTTTTTCTTGTGTATGTGATCACTCTTGGTCCTGATGTTGAAGTTGCATCAGTTTTGGCCTGTTGTTTTTCTTTAACAGCCTTAAGCTCAGCAGTGATTCTTTGTTGTTCAGCTTCTTATCTGTTCAATTCAGCTGTTTTCTTTTCCTTGAATTCATCACAAAGTCTATTGATTAAACTTTGTTGTTCAACAGTCAATACAATAGCAGGAACAAGCTGCATTCTCAGTTCTTCTTCTATTGACACAGTTGTGATGGAATTAAAATTATAGACTCAGAGGGGGATTTGGTGTTTTTGATGTAATCCCAGAATTCTCATCTATAATGAATTCACTTGAAGAGAATCTGTCCATGTCATCAATTAGTTCTTTCATCATGGCCTCTTTTCAGTAGATGGATCAGAATGTACTACCATCTCCCAGCTATCATTATCCCTAACACCACTAGTTTCTTGCTGTTGTAAATGAACTTCCTTATCAGTTTCTTCAGCTTCATGTTCTGTTGCTTCTCTTTCAAATGCAGCCTTTAATTGAGCAATCAGTTCTCATCATTCTTCTTTTCTTTTCAAAGCCTCATTTTGTTTGTTCAGATCAGCAATAAGTTCTGTTTGTATCTCCAACATGTGCTCTTGATCTTCCATAGCTACAGTTTGAATAGCCACAGTGTCCACATGACCATTGATTTCTTCTCTTGACATCTCTAAAGAGGCTTTTAACTGTTTGATCTCCTCATCTTTTGTTCTTAAATCAGCATCATACTTGGCTTTTATTCACTCAGTTCTTTCTCCTTTTCATCCAACTCTAGGATTCTATCATTGATTATCCCTGCCCTTCTATCCAAAGTCTTCTCCATCTAGACATTTTGGCTAAGAGATCAGATATCATCCTATCTTTTTCATCAGGTTTGTTCACCTCTGATTCTGCAAAGCTCTCAGAAGGAGCATCTTCAGAGACAAGTTGTCTCTATGGTAGAGGCACAGTATGTTGATTATCTTCTTCATCATTAGAAGATTTAGAAGATTTTGAGGAGCTAGTAGATTCACCAGAACTCCTAGCCTCAGCAACTGCTTCAGGTGGTGAACTGCCTTGTGAATCTTCTTGTATATGAATTGGAGAGAATGATTGTGGGATAATGGGATCAACCCTCAAAGGAGATAAAATTGCAGCTTCTTGTAGTGTTTCACCAGTGTGAGGATCACCAATCAAAGGTGACACTGGTATAATGTATTCTTTAGTTTCTGCATGCTCATCAACATGGTGTTGATCATGAGCAGTAGCCTGCTCCACTGATTGTTCTGGAGCTTCTTCTTGAACATTTACTTCATGAATTGGTTCATCATCAGGAACATCAGCTGCCATTTCTTATGCAGGTTCCTAATAGGAATATCATCATGTACAACCGGTTCTTGGTGTTGTAGTTGTTCCTCATCCATTGGCACATCATTTTGGGGATCTATTTGTTGTTGCATCCAAGGTAAGAGTGGAATGAAACACTATATAGAAGTTTCTTGGATCTCCTCTTGATGTACTTCAACGATTTGGCATTATAATGAGGAACTTCAAGAATAGGGCCTTCTAAAACCAGATCAAGAAAGGCTTCATTAATAAGAGACTGAATGAATCTGGGGTACATTAAGAACATGTTCCTTCTCCCTCTTGAATATTTGACATCATTCCATTAAAGACATATGCTGAAAAGTTGTACGGTCTGTTAGAGCAGAGGGCACAGACCAGTGAAGATGAAGTTAATGGTATGTCATTCCACCCAGTTTTTCTTTTTGATAGGCAGTGTTGGATATAATGAATGAGAAACCTCCACTGCACATCTACCACCTTTCACTATCTGTTTTGCCTTAAATCCTCCCTCATATCCAATGTCAGCAAAGAATGACATGATATCTTCTTCATCAAATTCAGTTGGAGAATTTGATCATCTTGAAATTAAAGGCATTCTCTAATAGATTGTTCTGATATCACCAGAGTGTGATCATCAGATATTCTTCCTGAGATTGCTTTCTCTCCATCAATATCCAAAGCTTCTGCATTTCCCCAGAAAGATCTGATGTAATTCTTATAGATTACAGGTCTCATTGATATGGCATGAGCCACTCTTGTTGTGGCTATGAACCTGATCATGTCTCTGAGTCCCTCGGCTTCTGGGACATCAGAATCAAGAAAACCACTGACATTATGGAGCTTGCTCCAAGTCAGGTTAGCCATTATGTAATCTGCACACAGAGAGTATGAATTAGTAAGATTGTGTGTGATTTGTTCAATTTTGACTTTTTAGGTCAAAATGAATTCTGCTTGTTACTGTTACATTTGGTTATTTGACCTGATTTTGATTTTTTTCATGAAGAACAGTTCAAAATTTGTTTCTCTTTGTGTTGGATATACTAATTTTGATTGTGTTTTAACAGGTTGTGATGTCACATTGTTATACACCAGTATCCCCTGTTCATCGATGTTTATGTGTTCTTAGAATCACATGAAATCTTTGATGTTTACACTGATCATTGGTTTTAATGAACTCCGTCATTCATCTAAATCCAGTGTTCTTGATTGTATTTAAAGCATTTCACAAGATTAGGGTTCCATTTCATGAAATTTTTTTGACAGTCGAAGTATGTAAGAAACTGATAATCACCTTTTAGATAACAATACTTCGATTTAATCAGACAATGTTGTTTGTTTTGATGTTGGATTTGAACAAAATGAAGCTTGATTAGTGTAGATTGGAACTCAGAAGAAGAACGGTTTTCTGGCACTCGACTCACTATGAAAGATCACTCAAAATTTGAAAAGTAATAAATGACTCACATTAGATGAGTATTTATATTACAACTCATACTTTTCACAAAAATTTTACCAAGTGTTGAAAAGTTCTGTACTGTAGCAAATGTGCATATAGAATTTCTATGGGCGCATTCACTGTAGCAAATGCTGATGAACAAATTAAGTGTCAGCATTTACTGTAACAAATGCGGAAGAGTTAATTTTACTTATCCACATTCACTGTAGCAAATGCTGATGAACAAATTAACTTTGTCAGCATTTACCGTAACAAAATGCGGAAGAGTTAATTTTACCTATCCGCATTCACTGTAGCAAATGCAGGTGACCAAAGTTAGCATTTTTTGAAAATTCTCAGTAGTGTAGCAAATGCGGAAGAACAAATGACATGTCCACATTTTACTGAGATGTGAGTGAACAAAGTAACTTATCAGCATTCACTGTAGCAAATGCGGTGAATAATGACTTGTCCGCATTTACTGAACAATGCGGTGACCTAAAGAGTTGTCCGCATTTACTATAGCTAATGCGGATGAACAATTTTGCCGCATTAGTTTACTTGTACAAAAAACAGTTACCCGCATTGGTTAAATAGCAGGGTTACCTTCACCCGCATTAACCAATGCACTTACCCGCATTAAATTTTGTACTTTGTCAAAAATTAATGTTTTTGCAGTGGCTGAATCTGATTGGTTTGTACAGCTGCTTCTGATTTTATGAAGATGAGTCTGCATTTTTGTTGTTTTCCGAAGATTTTGCAGATTCAGAGATTATCAATTCTTGCTTGGATTGTCATGTATCTTGCATTTTTGTTGTTTTCCGAAGATTTGAAGATTCAGAGATTTCAATTCTTGCTTGGATTGTCATGTATCTTTGATGTGACACAGATCCCAACTTGACTGATTTTGGAGCATATGCATCTTCTGAAGCTGATTATGGAGTAATTTCCATACAGACACAAGCATTTGACAAAGTTGCAATATAATGTTTGCAAATTCAGGTTTTTGTAAATATTTCCTTTTAAAAATTTTATTACTCCTCCTAAAGTTTATATCCATGCGGGATAAAAACTTTAATGAACTTTATAAAAATTTTAGAACAATTTCCGAACTGTTAATTGTTTTGCACTTTTGTTTGAAATTTTGGGATCATATCAATCTTATCTTTTATAAGTGCAAGTTGTCATGAGCTTATTGATTGAAGTATATTTGTCCTCTTAAACTCATGCTTGGTCAATATTGTAATGCATGTGATTTTTATCATGTTTTGATTTAATAAAACATTCAACATGAACCTCACACTCATAAGCATAGCAAGATAAATTCCTCATGTACTGTATGGTAGAACTTTCTCATAACTTTCAATACCTGGTCATTTAATTATGAACCTCATTCATTTTGGTAAGGGGATCCACTTTGGGATTCTTTTACCTAATCCTTATTTTGTTTGATCCACATTGGATTCTTTTTGCTCTCACTTTGGAAGGTGATCCACTTTGGGATTCTTTTTGTTATATTCTTTTTATTTGTCAACCGTATTGGATGTGTTCCATATTGGGACTCTTTTTGGATATAGACATCAGCACATGTGCTTGTTTCCCCAGGTCTTTGCTCAGCAAAACAAAAGAGAAACTATGTAATGAGATTATAAGGTATCATGACCTTGTGTGTTTAGGTACTACACATACATACACTTGGATAGGTTAGATACATACATGCTCTGAGATGATGATGCATTCATAGTTGAATGTGATCTTTAGTGTATCACAACATTTATCTTCTGTTCCAAGTTGAGCCTACCCTCATATCAGGTAAGTCATGTCAGTCTTTCAAGATATTGAATTAAGCACAGTGAATGATATAACGACTGTAATTATATCATCTCCATAAGAAGTACAAAACAAGGACTTCAACAAAAATTGATTTTTTTTGTAATTTTGTGAATTTATTGATATTAATCAAGTTAATCATGCCGATGTTGGACTAAGAATTCAAACCGACTTGGGTCAAATGCCTTAGTAAACAAATCAGCTAGCTGATTGTCTGTGTTAACCTGAATCAGCTTGATTAAACCTTTTCACCACAGTCTCTCAAAAAATGATATCTAATTTCAATATGTTTTGTTTTTGAGTGCTGAACAGGATTGTGTTATGAAGACTGCAGCAGTGTTGTCAATATGAATTGGTGTGTGCAAGAAATTGAAACCATAATCAAGCATCTGGTTTTGAATCCAGAGAACTTGAGAGCAACAAGCTGATGCTGCTCAGTACTCAGCTTCACTGTCGATACAAAAACATTGGTCTGTTTCTTGCACTGCCATGTCACCAGTCTGGACCAAGAAATTGACACCGCCAGATGGTGTTTTTTGTTGAAATTGCATCCCCCAGTAGTCACTGTCGGTGTATGCATAGAGATTGAAGTCTCCATCCTTTGGATACCATAGACCAAGAGCAGGTTTGCCCTTAAGATATCTGAATATCCTCTTGACTGCATTCACGTGAGACCTTGGGATCTGCTTGATACCTGGCACATACACAAACACCAACATAACACAGGTCTACTGGCTGTTAGATACATATGTGAACCAATCAGGATCGATAAGAGTCTGATCCACGGATTTGCCATCTGCGTCTGGGCCAATCTTCACTTTTGTATCAGGGTGTTCTGATGGACTGACAGTCTGCAAAGTGAAACTTCTTCAATATTGATTCCATATTTTTGACTGGTGTTGATGAAGATTCCACTGGATGTTGTTGTACTTGAAGACCTAGGAAGAATGTGAGTTCTCCTATAGCACTCATCTGAAATTTGAATGCATAAGATCTTCAAAGCATTGTAGAGTATTTTTGGTAGAGCCAAATATGATATCATCACATAAATCTGGACAAGCAGCATATTATTCCCTTTTCTCTTTCTGAATAAAGTCTGGTCAATCTTCCCCTTTCATAACCATGGTCAAGAAGAAAGGATGACAGAGTTCATACCATTTTGGGGCTTGATGTAAGCCATACAAAGCTTTATCAAGCTTGTATACCCTGTGAGGGAAATCAGATCCTCAAAGCCTGGAGGTTGACTCCCGTAGACTTCTTCAGAGATCTTTCCATACAAAAATGCACACTTTACATCCATTTGATAAACTGTGAATTTCATGGATGCAGAGTACGCAAGAAAGAGTCGTATGGCTTCGAATCTAGCAACAGGAGCAAACACCTCGTCATAATCTATTCCTTCTTCTTGTGTATAGCCCTGTGCTACCAATCTTGCTTTGTTTCTGATGACGTCCCTCTGCATCAGTCTTGTTTTGGTACAGCCATCTGGTGCCGATAGGGTATTGACCTCCGGGAAGATGCACCAGCTGCCATACTTCTGTTTCTTGAATTATAGCAATTCTCTGCATTGCCTCAATCCAGTATTGTCTTGAAGAGCCTCTTTAATGTTTTTGGGTACAATTGACACAGAAAACAAGAAAACAAAAATGTTTGCAATACTTGACTGGCTTCGTGTCACCCGCTCGTTTAAATCACCAATAATGTTGGACACTGGATGATTCTGGTGAGTCCTGGTATTTGGAATCAAATCACCAGCAATGGACACATCAAGATTGGAGACATTCAGCATCTTGGTGAGAGGCATCTTGTTGTTGTAGTGTGGGAGAGTGATGACCAGAATCAGAGGGTACATCATCTTCAGCTTAAGCAGCACTCTGAATACTCTCATCATTTCCATCTCTGTTAGAATTAGCTGGTGCAAGAGTTGGTTTTGAATGTCTCACTTCAGTTGAAGGTTCAGCTGAAGGAGATGGCATTGAATTGCGACCAGCATCTGTTGAGATACTTTCATTTGTGTAACTTGCCGGATAGGATCAGCTTGTAAGGGCACTTCTTCATTGTCTTGATCAGTAGAAAAGGAGGAATCATTGGGAAGTCTGTTCTTCTTTCAACTGAACTTGATGTTCCTGCATTTGACAAATTGAACTGATCAAAAGATCTTGTACATGAATCAATATCAAACAACCAGTCAGGACCATTTGATGATTTAGAAACGAATGCTCATTGAATTGAATATTTGTTGATTCATCAATGATGTTTAATCTAGGATTAAACACCCTAAAAGCTTAGACACTGAGGAATATTCCACGAAGAATTCCTCGTCAGTCTTAGGAGCAAACTTTCCTAAAGGTCTCTGGTGTTCAATATTGAGACAGGACAACCAAAGACTTCAAAAATCCAATGAATGGTTTTCTGTGAAAAAGAAGTTCATAAGGAGTTTTATTGTGTTCTTTGATTATCAGAGTTTGATTTTGAAAAAACATGAAAGTGTTAACTGCTTCTGCCCAAAATGTAATAGGCAGTTTGCATCAGCGAGCATTGTTCTTGCTGCTTCAATTAGATTTCTATTCCTTCTTTCAGCAACTCCATTTTGTGTGGAGTACGAGCTACACTGAACTGATGAACAATGCCTTTTGTGGTGCAAAATGAACTCATGCTTTTATTTTTAAATTCCGTCCCATTGTCACTTCTAATAGTTTTACTTTTAAATCAAGTTGATTTCAATTTTGTGTTATAAATCTATTATGATTTGGGGCGCCTCATTCTATGAAGTAGGAAGAAGACCCATGTGAATCGAGTAAAGTCATCAATGATCACTAAACAATAATGCTTCTTTCCAATACTCATGACGGGTGAGTCGGCCCGAAGAGATCCATATGAAGTAACTTCAATGGACAATCGTTAGTGTTCACAAGTTTTGGCTTATGAGATGATTTATGTTGTTTTCCTTTGAGCACACGGTACGTGGTCAACAAAATGAAATTCCTTTTGAGAAAGACCAATTTAGTTTCCCTTGACCAATCTATTCATATTTTTAAAATTCATGTGTCCTAAGCGTCTATGCCAAAGTTGTGATTCATCAAATGATGCTTTAGACAATAGACATGTCTTTCTGATGGACGAGCAGAATTTAGGTTCAAGACATATGTATTATTCTTCCTCGGTGTCTTCAAGACAACCATTCTTCAGGAATGTAAAATCCTGGTTTCAAGATGTAGCAATGAGTGTCGGTGAAATGAGTTATAGAATATTTCTTGTCACAAATCTGGGATACACTGAGAAGATTGAAGTTAGCTGCTCGCAGTAATTGACTGTGTCAAAGCTCAGAATCCCATTCGTCACTGAACCTTCTCCAGTAATTCTACCGCCCTGTGAATCTCCGCCAAATGCCATAGTAGTTCCTTGAATGTGCTTGAAGTCATGAAGGAGGGAACTATCTCCTGTCATGTGTCGGGAGCATCCACTGTCACGTACCATAAGCTATTGGACCTGTATGAATGACCCTACAAGCACAAAAGAACTAGTTAGAATGAGGAACCCAAGCCATAATGGTCTTGGGTTGTCCTTTGGCATCTATCATTGTTACTTCTTGATACTTTCCTCTTGTGTGTGTTTTAGAGGAGGATGATTTCAGCCCTTTTCTTTTGTTTCTTTGAGGTTCAGTTCATCAATTTCATCTGATGTGTCAGAGGAGTATACAAACCTTTCCTTTTGATTTTTTGAAAGGATGAACAGATTTTTGTTTTTCAGAAATCACTTTGATTTTATACTTTTGAGGAATTTGGTGATTTGTTTAGGTTTGTTGAACTTTTGTGTCTGACCTTGTCAGTTGGGAACCGATGAAATGGGCTTGTGTTGTGAATTTTGGAATCTTTTTTATTAAAGTAACACTCAATTGTATTGTGATTGGTCATATCACACAATGAAAAATATTGTTAAAATGACAGTTTTGGTTGAGTGATTGTTCATGTCACAGATAGAGCAGTACTCAGTGAAGTAGCATTCATCTGTGGTGTGATTTGACATATCACAGAAATAATACATTTTGATTGTCCTTTAATTTGAAACAAAAGTCATATCAGTCTTGAGGCAGTCACAAGATTTTGTTCACAATTCTGACTTGCTTTGTTTTTTGTTGACTGTTTTTTTTTGTTTCATTTCCCTTATTTTCCTATCGAATTGTTCTACTTGTTCTTTGTTGAAGATATCAACCCACTTCATTGTTTGATATTTGATGAAGATGGTGAATCAGATTTCACTTTAGATTTTTGAACAAAAGTGGTTTTTTCCTTGGTAACTACGGGAACTTTGGTTTTATCCTTAAGTTCAATGAAACCCTGTCTGATTTGCTTGAATTTTAGGAGATATGATCTCATAATCAGATCTGCTTTAGCAGGGATGGTTTCACTAAGCATTCAGCATTGTGCTTCATTTAAAATTGTGGAAACAATTTTACAAAAGGCAAATAGCTTTGACTGGGCGCTTTGGTTTCTTGATAAAACAGGTTTGTCTGAGCACTCTTTGATTTTGATAGGATGACCCAATCTGATTTATCCTCATCAGTTCAATGTAAACACCTGGTTTGTTTTGAGATTTGTTGTTGGAAATCATTGATTGGTTTCAATAATTTAGATTCTTTGTATCTGATTGAGTAAGTGACTCAGGCATAACAGTGTAGTTATCATTATATGGAAGAGGACAAGTTTTGTAGCCTATTCCAGTCATATCTTTAGCCCCCTTTTGAGACGCAAGTAACTCTTGCAGCTTGACGATGAGAGCTGAAACTTTTCAAGTTTCATTTCAGTAGCTGATGCTCAGCTTTTGATTTGGTCAAAAATTCAGTTACCTCTCATTTTCAGCCACAAGTGTGTACTTTTCACCATGGAGTGTTTCCATGATAGAACAGAGATTTGATTTTATTTCATAAATTCTTTCTTGTTTTAACATCTCTGATTTCACCTTTTCTTTCTTATTTTATTAGCCAATTTGTGATTGTGTTCCCTGTACCCCTGTACTTCTAGAACACATTTTTCAGAACATAGATTGGATTTACCTAGATGGCATTGGAGTTGGTCCATCATTATATGTGCCATAAGTGCATGATTCTGAAACTATGGTTGAACTTCCTCAGCATACACGCTCCCTCACAAACTCACATTGTCTGATGACAAGTGCATTTGAAGTTGTTGATTACTTCTTGAGATTGATGAGTCAACAGAGGTTGTCTTTGCTGAATTGGCTGTTGCTGATTTTGTTGTTGCTGAATTGGTGCTGCTGATTTTGTTGTTGGTGTGAATAAGAGTTGCTTGGCTGAAAGTTGTGTTGTGTTAAGAAGCATGCTGGCCATGTTTGAAAATTGTTGTTGCTTCTCTTGGGAGAGTTACATTCTCGAGAGAAATGACCACTCAATCCACCGTTAAAAACTTAACTTTGGATTGTCATATCCCAACTTTGTATTCTCATGAGACTTAGTTTCTTCCCTTTTCGAAAGAATTTCTTTGCTCTCATAGCAATCATGGCCATCTGCCATTGCAAATCCATTTCTTCAACATCATCAGGATCCATTTCTTCTAGATCTTCTTGAATCAGATGAGCTAATGTGAGTCCTCCCTCCAAGGTAGGCTTCAAAGCTAGCAACAAAGGCATTGTAAGTTGCCTTTTGTCTTTAGATTTTGCTCATCATGCATGTTGTTAGGAGATACAGTGGGTTGGGCGGAAGATGTTGTTTTGAGGTTGTGGAGCAGCACAAAATCCTGTGTTCTTGTTTGATCTCTTGATGACAGAAAGTCTTCTCTTCAGTAACAAAGGCATTTTCAACAGAATGAGTTTCAGATGGAAACTTGTAAGCCTCAATGACTGAAGGGCCACTCAGATTTCTGCTCCTTTCATCAAGTTCAAGAGCCTCATTTTTGCAATCATGATATCCAAGCTAGTACTCTCCAAATCAGATTATTCTTCAACATTGTAACATTCTGTTTCCAGCTTTCAGGCAAGCTGTGCAGCATTTTCTTGTTTAGTTCCTTCTCTTGTAAGTGACCCCATAATTTCAAGGTCATTTACAAGTTGCACAATCTGTGAAGCTGTCTGGAGATAGACTCTCCTTTGGTATGATAAATGTCTCATACTGATTTCTCAACTTGTCTTTGTTAATTCTGTAACTTCACTGCTTCCCTCACACATAATCTGTAGAGCATCCCAGACACCCTTAGCTGTTCCATATTTTCTAATCTTTCAGAACATCCATTTTCAGTGCTTGTGTAAGGAGGGAATAAGCTCTAAGATCAATCTTGATTTCTTATATTCTTCTATCATCAGAGTTAAGTTTGGATCCTAATGGGAATTCTTGCAGTTTGTACTGAGCAGCTTGATCAGCATTTAGAGACAGTGGAATGTAGGGACCTTTGCAAATAGATTCCAGTAGTCAGGATCTACACCTGTATGTAGTTTCTGAAAGAATTTTCCACTGCTTAAACTCATATTTGTGTTTAAGCATAGGAGGTTTGGATGCATGACGAATTTCAGTATGATTATAGGAATCCATGTTAGTTAAACTGATTTAACTTGTTGAATACTGTTTTAAGATGATTTTAAGTTCGAACAATGTGTTTTTCTTCAAATCTTCTGTTTTCGGTCAAGAACAGGTCTGTAAGTTTAGATCTGTCGATTTGAAGGAGTTCTAGTTCTTGATTTTTGTTGTTGGGTTTGACAGTAGCAGATCTGAAGATTTGTACTTTGTGTGTTCGATTACAGTATGTTTGTTTATCAGAAGAGGAGATCTTGCTGTGAACCAACTCAGTCTATAGTTCAATCGATTTTCACCCAAAATCCGAAATGATTCTGTGATGAATTCAAGAGCCAAGGCTCTGATACCAATTGACTGGGTTCTGAGAATGATATTCTCGGTTGATGTGACTCAACCTAGGATCGAATATGTGGACTGAGTCAATAATATAGCAGCGGAATTACTATATCAAAGAACATTAATTGCTGTAGTAAATGCTTGAATGTAAGAGAATCAAGAACCGTAGTGAATGTTGTTAAAATATTGTGAATATTCTGCTGTAGTAACAACCTTACAAAGTTAGGGTATGTGACCCTATTTATAGGCGTATTCATTGCCTGTACAAAAGACTAAACTAACCCTGATTATACAAGAGAATCTAGTCTAAGTACAAAATAAATATAAAAGTTGTTCATCCGCATTTGTGTTTGCTCACCCGCATTAGTTCATGCAGGGGAACAAGTCTTCTCAGCATTGTGTTTGCTCACCCGCATTAGTTCATGCGGGTGAACAAGTCTTCTCAACATTTGTGTTTGCTCACCGCATTAGTTCATGCGGGTGAACAAGTCTTCTCAGCATTTGTGTTTGCTCACCCGCATTAGTTCATGCGGGTGAACAAGTCTTGTCAGCATTTACTGTTGTTCATCAGCATGACTAATGCGGTGAACACTTTTGTCAGCATTTCTTTAGTTCATCCGCATGGACTAATACGGTTGAACACTTCTGTTTCAGCATTAGTTGTCTTGATCCTCCATTTGTTAATGCGGGTGAACAAATACTTGTCCGTATTTGTTCACTAGTCATCCGTAAATAACAAATGTGGGTGCTCTATACTTAGTCTTTTCTTGTCTATTGTGGTTCTGTTGATGATGTCTTCTATGTTCTCCAACCAGAACAACCTCTAACCACTTCTTGAGTTGGCAAGTATGATCCTTTCAGGGTCTAACAGAACCCAAGACCAACAAGGCTTGGGTCTCCAATAATAACTAATTATTTCACCCTATGTTCAGGGACATCCACATGACAAGAATAGAAATGTCTGGAATATGGATAGTGGATGCTCCGGTACATGACAGGGAACAAATCTCTCCTACAATAATTTGAACATTTTGATGCAGGCCTTGTTCAGTTTGGAGGTGAAGCCGGAGGATACAATTCTGGTAGAAGTAGTGTATACAATGGCAAGTTAAACATTGACGAAGTAAACTTTATCAAACAGCTTGAACACAATCTCTTGAGCGTTTCTAAATTCTATGATCAAAAGCACCAAATGCTTTTCACAGAACATAAGTGAATTATCTCAAACCCTAGATGACAATTCCTCAGGAATTGGTGCTTCTTAGATCTCCCAGGAGAGGGGATAGGTATAAGCTTGATATGAACAATGCTTCTCCACTGGGAGAAGTATCATGCTTTGTTTCCAAAGCTAATGGTGATGAGTCAACTCTTTGGGTTTCTCACAAATCCAAAAAGGTTAACTCCATCACCACTCCATTACACTTATGAACATGGATCTTTTGGTCCCCACAAGTATAATGAGCATTGAAAGGAAATCATATTGTCTTGTGATTGTTGATGATTTTACAAGATTTACATGGGTATTCTTTTTAAAAACTAAAGATGAAACAGCTGAAACTTTAAAATCTTTTATTCTTAAAATTGAAAATCAAAAGGATCACAAGTAAACATCATTAGAAGTGATCAAGGGACTGAGTTTAAGAATCAAGTTCTCGACTCATTCTGCAACTCAAAAGGGATCGCCAGAAATTACAGTGCTCCTAGAACTCCTCACAAAAATGGTGTTGTTGAGAGGAGGAACAGGACACTTATTGAGGCTGCAAGAACTATGTTAGCTAATGGAAACTGCCTCTAACTTTCTAGGCAGAGGCAGTCAGCACTGCATGCTATGTACAATAAAGGGTTCTCATTGTTAAGCCCCAAGGAAAGACCCCTTATGGGTTATGGAACAAGAGCCACCGTTCATTGGCTTCCTTAGGTCCTTTGGCAGCGGGTGTACCATACTCAACACAAAAGACAATTTAGTCAAAATTTGCTTAAAAGTCGGATGATGATATCTTTGTTGGATATTCCTCAACCTCTATTTCTTATAGTGTATAATATTAAAAATCAACAATTTGAAGAGTCATCCAACATTGTTGTTAATGAGCACACTCCTTTTGTTAGAGGGAATGGCCCTGATCATATCTTCAATCTAGAATTATTTCCAAACTATTCTAAACCATATTGTGAGAATATTTCAGCTGGAATAGGAACTCAAAGTGAAATCTATGAAGATCAAATGTTTGAGTTACCCAAACCTATTCCCAGTTCTCCAAGAGGAATTGAAGAACAAGCTCTCACTACTGGAAGTCCTGAAAGTTTGAATATCTCAGGAAATCATGGAGTTTCAACAAGTTGTCAGCCAACTGAGCCTCAAAACTCATTAGTTGAGAACTCCAGCATTCAACACCAAGCTGATGAAGATAGTAATCTCGAGGAACAGGCAACTGTTGATACTACTTCTCAGCAGAATATTATTGATGCTGTCACACATTCATTCAATCAGTCCTCATTGAATAAGTGTGAGACATCAGCTAGTCATGGTGTTCAAAACCCTGACCAAAACATCTCAAACCTAGATCTATCTATGAAACTAGATGTGATTCCTAGGCTCAGGATACACAACACTCACCCAGCTGAGAACGTCATTGGGGATATCTCAGAAGGCGTGAGAACAAGAAGTCAGACCCATAATGGGAATGTCTTCTTGTACTCATGCTTTCTCTCTCTAATGGAACCAAAGAAGGTGGAAAACCCCTCAAGGACAATAATTGTATTGAAGTTATGCAAAAGGAGTTGCTTCAGTTCAAAAGACAAAAGGTATGGAACTTATGTCCATTGCCACCTGGCCAAGTCCCCATTGGCACCAAGTGGGTGTTTAAAAATAAGAGAGATGATAAAGGTTTGATCATCAAGAACAAGGCAAGACTTGTTGTTCAAGGATACACACAAGAGGAAGGAATAGATTACACTGATGTCTTTGCACCTGTGGCAAGACTTGAGGCTATGAGAATCTTCCTTGCTTTTGAAGCATCCAAGAACTTCACTGTCTATCAACTTGATGTCAAATGTGCATTTTATATAGGGATATTGAAGAGATATCTATGCATGTCAGCCACCCTGGATTTAAAGCCCATAACGCCCCAACTATGTGTGCAAATTGGATAAAGCTCTATATGGGTTTATCAAGCACCGAGGCTGTGGTATGATACCTTGTCTTAGTTTCTTCTTAGGAATGGCTACAACGAGGCACCATAGACAAGAAATTGTCATAAAGAAGTCCGGGAAGGACATGCTGCTTGTTCAAGTCTATTTGATGACATCATATTTGGTTCCTCAAATTAACCAAATGTGCAAAGACTTTGAAAGCATCACGAGGAAGAATTTTGAGATGAGTTCAATAGGAAAGTTGTGATTTCTTCCTTGGATTCAGTGAATCAGATGGAAGAAGGGTTCTTCATCAATTAACTAAGTATGTCAAGGACATCTTAGAGAGATTTGAGATAAAGATTGTAAGCCAGCCATGGCACCTATACCTAGAAATCATAATCTTTGTCCTGATTCCGAAGGGGAGGATACCGATCAGCATCATACAGGGAGATATTGGATCTCTGATGTATCTCACTACAAGTAGACCTGATATCATGTTTTGCAGCCTGCATCTGTGCAAGATATCGGGCTGCTCCCAAGGTGTCTCCCCTAATTGCTACTAAGAGAAATGAGCTCCTAAACTAGGTCTCTGGTATCCTAAGAATAAGGACTTCAATCTCTATGGGTACACTGACAGTGATTATGGTGACTGCAACATCAACAAGAAATCCACATCCGGTGGATGTAAATTTCTTGGTGGAAGGATTATCTCCTGGCAATGGAGGAAGCAATCATGTGTCTCAACATCAACTGTTGAAGGTGAATACATTGCTGCTGCGAGCTGCTGTGCTCAACTGCTATGGATTCAGAATCAGATGCTGGATTATGGTTTCAACTTCATGCAGACTCCTATCCACATAGACAACAAGAGTGCCATTTCTATCACAGAAAATCCGGTCAAGCTCTCCAAGACAAAGCATATCGACATAAGGTATCATTTCATTAGAGATATTCATGAGAAAAATCTAATAAAACTAGTCAAAGTGAATCAATGAACAATATGTTGACTTGTTCACCAAGCCTTTGAATCAAAGATTTCAATATTTAATTACAACTATTGGGATGATTAACATTAACTAGTTCTTCTCTTTTGAAAAATCGTTTGTTTAAAAAATGTCTTGTCTATGTTGTCTAACTACAGTCTAAGCCCTGTTACAAAAAGGCTTTCTTCAAAAAAAAAATCTAAATGTAAATACTTCCAAAGAGAAATTTACCCTCGGAAGAAATCTTTATCCATCTTCCGAAGGCAAATTCCTCTGCATAACTAATATCTTCTGAAGAGTTTCTAGCCTCAGAAGAACAATTGATCATAGATCAAATTTACTTCCAAAGCTTACTAACTTCTATTTCAGAAGAAGATTGTACTCTCGAAAGCAAACTTGTCATTGAGACATGGTTTGCTTTCGGAAGTAAAAATGGCTTCGGAAGACAATATTGAGAAACACAAGTGTTTTTCTCTCGGAAGCAAGTTTACCTTTGGAAGAACATCTTTACTGTGTAACGGAAATCTTTGGGCCCTACTCTGTAAAAAGTAAGATTTTATTGATGATTGTCGGAATATTTTAAATATTTTATCTTACCGCCTCTGTCAAATCGAAACCTAAACTGTCCTTTCACCTTATCGGTTTGCTTTTTAACCACCTATTAAAATTTCCAACTCTCTTTCTTTACTTTCTTTACCACAACAAAAGCTCCAAATTACCACCATATTCTTCACTCACTCTCAAATTCCTTCCATCCTACCGTACCTCTTAGCAATGGCCCTAAATCCCCAACATAATCAGGTTGCTAACCTTGATTCTTCAATGGATGTCGACTTTACCCCTATCATCGAATTTCTGTACCAATCGGCATACTTCACTGCCCTCACCGTTAACCCCACCATCTACTCTAACCACATGGCCAAATTTTGGGTCAATGGTCAAGATGAAATACTAAATGGTGAAAGGGTCATCAGATCGAGGATCTGCGGACAGGAGATCACCATTGCTGAATCAACCATCAGGGAGCATCTGGAGCTTCATGATGATGGCGCCCCTACTGAATTCCCCAAATCTAAGTTGGAAGACACTTACACTCAGATGGGATATGGTGGCGATGTGCATAAGTCTATAGTCTATAAGTTTAACTTCTCCTAGTCCACATCGTCCTGCACTGCCTATCCAACAAATCCGGGGGATGGGATCAAATCCCATATGATTTGGGCTGCCTAGTCCACAAGTTGGTAAAGGGCCTGCACCTCAACTACTCAATATTTGTGCTAAACAACTAAGAGGCAATCTCACCCGGGATCCATTCTACATGTATCCCTGGTTCATTCAGCACATAATCAACTGTGAGCTGGACCAAGAAAGATTACAATGTGCAGATGTTCTACTGGTCCATCACATGTGGCCTGGCATCTTCAAAACTTTGAAGAAGGTTTCCACTAACTTCTTTGGAAGATTCACTAATCTTCTTCCAGGTATGCGCGAGCCAACGGCTCCTGGTAACATCCCTGCAAGTCCTGCAGGTGATGAACCCATACCAGACACCACTACTTAAATGCTAATCACTTCTTCCCATCCAATCAAGATTACATACACTAGACGCCCCAAACAAACCCCTGATCAATCTATTCTGATAGATCAGGTACCCTCCATCTAACTAAAAAGGCTCGAGTGGAACTCAGGGCTCCCACTCAACCAGAGGTCTAACCATCCTCCACCATTGACCTTATTATCAGCATTGAGTCTCCTCAGTCTCAAGCTGACGAGCCCACAACCCAAGCCTTTAGCCCTCAAGTGAGTCTCAACACCCCCCTGAGCAGCCAAAATGGGATACCAACATCATCAGGTCATTTGCTCTCGCAGAAGAACCCGTAGGTGCTGACCAAGGTCCCGGGTCATTATATTTAACCTCCATATTCCTCATTGACCTATCACCCTAACTGATGAGGACATTATGTTTCATCCGGGCCATGATGTTGATCCACCATACCACTCTCTAGATCAACTGAGCCCCAGGGAACCTCTAATGTCTAGCCCACATCAGCTATACTTAACTGAGGTGAGTCAAACTGGTGTGGAGGTGACTCATGTAGGCTCAGCTGCTACTACTGAGAGTGTTTCACTAACCTCTGAGGATAGTGGTAACATAAGTGGTACTGAGTCTATGACAACCTTGCCTCTTGATGACTCTGAAAGAGACATCAACACACAAGGGTATCCAGGGTGCCGAGAAACCACTACTGGTGGTGATGATGAACATACTAGTTATGTTATCTCATCTCCTAATGATTCTTCAAACAAGATGAGGGTAGCCTAAACAACTCATTTCAGAGACCTGATTTCTAAAGTCTCAAACCTTGAATCAAAGGTTAAGACTTTAGAGGATAGGTCTGCCACTCAGCAACTTGAGATTGAAAATCTCAAGGCTCAACTACTGAGACACAGTTGAGAAGTCTGTTAGGCATGTACATACTCAGGTTTATAAAGTTTCTTCCTCTAGCTCATCTACTTCTCAAGATGATGCTACCAAAAATAGGGAGAATGTACAGAAACAAAGACATGAGGAGCCCTGCCTTGCCATCACAACAACTTCCTTTGATGCCATATCTTCTTTGTACCCCACACAGCAACCCGGAAACCATCTTTCCTCAACCAGCTCCCATTACTATTCAAGTGGATCCAAAAATGCTTATAGACCTCAATAGGTTTTTAACCACATATTTGATAAGCTCGTCCATTGAACAACCTTCCCCTGATGTAGTCATTGCCTACTTCGAAGCTAAGGAGCTTCAAAGGCTGAGTGCACCACCTACCTCTGAAAAGGAAGTTGGTCACCTAAGGTCTCTGTTGAACCTGAGATTAACTTCAAAGGGGATATACGGACTCATGGCCCAGCAACCAATTTGGAAGGGACAGGTAGTGTAGTTCTAATTACTTCTGAAGCAGAAATCCAAGCTGCGGAAGGAATAATTGAACTATCTTCCTCGTCCAATGATATGTTCATCACAGAGGCCATTCTTGACCTAGCCTCTGAGGTAAACAGTGAGGACTTCCTTACAACCCCTCTCTCCTAAACACCACAAGTCCAACCCCACTCTCCCCAACCTGAATCTTCTAAACCTGAGTCTCCAAAGGCTGAATCTTCCTCTGATCCTATGGGGAAGAGGAAGCTCACTGCTGAGGAGCTTCTAGAGGAGGAAAGGATGGAAAAACTTATGAAGAAGGGTAAAATTGATTCCGAGAAGCTGTTGGCTGCAAGCAGCAAAGCAGCAGTAGCCGCTTAAGAAAGTATCAACAACAAGAGGAGAGTGGAGGTTATTAACATGCTCTTCAGCCTAGGAGTAGTCAATGAAGATATCCTTCTACTCCCACTTGATGAGCTTGTAAAGCTGGAGAAGGCAACCATGCTACAAAAAGAAAAGGAGGAAGCAACAAGGTTGGCCGAAGAGGAGGAGAAGAGGAAAAGGAAGGAGGAGGCTATGGAAAGGGAGAGGAAGGAGAGAATAGCCTTTCTCTACTCTGGAGGCTATTCTCGGAAGGAGCCGGCACCTCATGATTATGATACATCTTGTTTCTTTTCACAAAGAGCAAGATCAAATCAACAAAGAAAGAGAGAGGACTACCAGGGAAAAGCTGAGGGAGAAGAAAAGAAGTGGAAGAGGCATACCTTGCTGCTGCCAAAAGGTGGGAGATAAGGATGGATGAAGCCTATCTCAAAGCCCATGGCTTCACGCGGCAGGCAAGTGGGTCCTATGTCAGATGACCCTACAGCGACATGTCATGACATCAAGGCTGACATTTTCTTAGGAAAAGGCAGGAGGTAAGTCAAATATCAAGTGTGCAGAAGAAGGAACCAAACCAACACCAACACCTAAAGCAACACAACCTACACCCCCCCTCTTCCCTCTCCATCAAAACTGAACCAACCACTGAGCCTTACACCCCTGAACCCCACCATCAGCCTTACCTACACCCCACCCACGGCTTCCCAACAACCACCACCACCACCTATCCTTAAACACAAAACACAACCCAAAACCCAATCTATACCCAAACCATCTTCTGAACCTTCTAAGCCCCTGACCTTGAAGAATTCAAGGAGATCAAGAAGAAGCTCATAAACTGCACAACATTGAGCGACATCACTTGTGAGGAAGAGTAATTAGGCTGAAATACACTAATGGCTCTTCCAGTTCCCTCACAAGAGATGCATTCCTTGATCTACCTAGGGGAGCATTGGACAAAGCTCTCCAACTTCTTAAACCAACTCAGATGTTCTTACAAAAGAAGAGAAGAAGTTAAAAAGGAGACTGGTGACTCTGCTAGACACTAGGAAGGGGGACAAGCTTTCATCAAAACCCCTCAATCCTAGAAAACATATAGTCCAGTGGAGGTTCGATGAACCTTCACACAACTTTGTTATGGAAAGAGAGAATGGTGAAGTAAACAGGGTTGATACTTCATCTCTATTACACTCCAATATATTTGACCTTGCTAAGTTAGAAGAGAAACTATTCTCCAATCCATCCAACTCTTAGGTTGCTGCTCACATTAGAAATCATCTGAGCACTCTTCATCTGGCCGAGCTTACAAAGAAAGCCAAGACTGAAGAAGAGTTGAAAAGGAGAGCAAAGAATTAGGAAGAAGGCATAACTACAAAAGGAAAACCATTCCTTCAAATGGTTGAAGGCTCAACTTCTGATCCTATAGTTAGATGGGAATATGACTATAATTCCCATCAACTAACTCTCTTCGGAGGGACATAGAATCTATTATCTACGAATGACTTGTACCAGCTCCTCAGCACCACATCAGGGAAGAATAAGGAGATAGATAAATATCTTCTTTCCCTACTGTTGAAGACCTTAAGGAGCAGAAGGAAGTGATGTTTTGGTAGCATCAGCCTAGGGGGAGTTTGTTTGATCATATGAGGCTGGTGCAACCAAAACAACACTTAGAATATTTTGAAGTACAATTGATGAAGTCTTTCGAAGCTAAAGCTGCTCTTCCGAAGACAAGTTGAAGATCTTTCAAAGCTTAAGTATGAAGAAATTTTGAAGGAAAACTAAGTCTTCTGAAGTATATAAAGACCAAGTAATTCTCCTTCCGAAGCATTCACATTTAGAAGATCCAAGACAAAGTCTTCCAAAGAATGAAGTCACAAAGACTTGCAGAAGACTTGGAAGAAGTTGATTCTTTCGAAGTATAAATGGCCTCGGAAGAACTTATTCTTCCAAAGCCATTTTGCCTTCAGAAGAATCAACTATGAACCAGTGGACATAAGTATCGGCTATCTGACATCCGTTGACAGCTTTGATACACTGCATGGCGCTTTATCACTCTAATGTAGTTAACCATAATTTAATCCACTGTTCATCTTTATCAGTTTGTACAGTTACCATACTTAGTTTATCACTCCCATCTAGTTGACCATACTTTAATTCAGTGAGCTTACAAAGAAAGCCAAGACTGAAGAAGAGTTGAAAAGGAGAGCAAAGGATGAGGAAGAAGGCACAACTACAAAAGGAAAACCATTCCTTCAGATGGTTGAAGGCTTAATTTCTGATCCTATAGTTAGATGGGAATATGTCTAAAATTCCTATTAACTAACTCTCTTCAGAGGGACGCAGCAAAAAGTGCATGTCATTCAGAACACCAGACTTGATCTGTTATCTACGAATAACTTGTACCAGCTCCTCACCACCACATCAGGGAAGAACAAGTAGACTGTTAAAGCTTCTAAAAGATTATCATTTTGTCTTTATGTTTTTTTTGTCATAGTATAGGGTCTTATTTTGTAAATATATGTTCCTTTGTTTCTTGATAGTATAAATAGGATATTTTATGTATTGTGCAGGGTAGACATCAGGGACATCTAAGGCATCTTAGAGAAAAATAGTTAGAACAGAACAAACTGTAACCCTTACACATTGTATCCTGTGCATTTGCTATCAATGAAATCTATGAATTTTTTTATGTAATTGCATGTGCTTGATTACTTTGTGTTTGAATTGATTATTGCATTACAATATCATCACAGATTCGATCCTTTTGAACCGATCAATTGGTGTCAGAGCCTTCGGTTAAGTGATCAGAGCTTATCGACATTGTTGAGCTCTTTGAATCACTTGAAATCTTTGATTGATTGCAATTTGATCGATTAATTGTTGTTTTCAGTTGTGTTTCATCTATAGAAACATGATTTGAATCACAATTTGGTGTTTAATTTGTTCAGATCTAAGGAATTGATCGAATTTGTGTTCGAACGGTGTTCTTCATTTTCGAACTTCAATTCAATCAGAAAACTAATTTGTAGTTGTTGTTTGATCAAATTGATGATTGAGGATTGTTAATCGACCTAATTACTACCTAATTTGAAGTTTTTAGGTCAATTGAACAAGTTTTTGAAGAATTTCATAAGATCAGAGTTTGTTGAAGAATATGAATTAGGCACATGTGGTGAAAATCTGCTGAAAATTGACCAAGAGTCTAGACGCATCACAACTGTTTGGGCGTTTTGGCACTTTTTAGGCATTTTTCATTTCAGGCGTTTTACCACTATTGGGACGCATTGTGACTGTTTGGTCACATTGAGACTTTGTTGAAACCAAGTAATTCTAGGCGCTTGAGAACTGTTTGGGCGTTTTTAACCCAGGCGTTTCATAACTGTATGGGCGTTTGAAGACTATTTAGGCGCATCATCAGTTGGGCGTTTCAGAATTAAACTAAGGCATTCCCTTAGGCATTTCTACTTCAAAGTCAGGCGTTTCAAAACTATTCAGGCACTTCAGTATTCAGACTTTTCATTAAACACTTAGAAATTTTTTTTTTAAACTAAAATCCAAAAAAAAAAAAAATTTTCATTTCATAGTTTCTTTTTAAAACTTTAAAAACAACCAAAACAAGTCATTTTCATAAATACAAAAATACAAAATGGTTAAGTTTGAAGATTCTGAGAATAGGGTTCCAAAGCTAAAGAATAGAGCTGATTTCAAGAACTGGTCTTTAAGATTGAAGCATCATCTAAACTCTATTCATACTGACTTATGGAAGTCAATAGAGAAAGGACATTATATCCCAATCACATCTGATGGTCCTGACAGAGAATTGTGTATACAAAAGACTCTCCAGAACCTTATCCAGAGGTTGGTCTGCAAGGTGATGACTTAAGAAAGGTGAAGAATGATATCAAAGCTTATTCATTGATGTTCAAGGGGTTACCATTGGAAGTCTGACTAGACTTGAAGGTTATCAAACTGGTTACACCATGTACAAAGCTTTGAAGGTCATTTGTGAAGGTGGTAAAGAGATACAAGATCTCAAAAAGCAGAAACTCAAGAGGCAATTGGAGTTATTTGAGCATCTTTCTGGGGAAACAATTAATCAATGATGAACAAATTTGTGCAATTAACTACTGAGATGTCGACTGCTGGTATCAAAAATGATCTCAAAGATCTAATTATAGACTCTAATGCTCTTCCATCTTCATGGATCTACATCTTTTGATGGATCTAGATCTTTTGATTGCCAAGATTGAATCAGTTGAGATTGATGAGAGCTCCATAAACAATGATAGAGTTGCTTCAATGTCTCAGTATAAGTATGTTGCATCTCCAGCTAACAAGTGGAGAATGCTTTTCTGGCAAAAGATGATAACTCACCAGAAGACGAGGGTGATTTGTTCGTTGGGGCTGGTTTCTTTACAAATTCTTCTTACACAAGTGCTCCTGTTTATACAACTCAACCTCAAACTCAGTCTCCTCCTAAAACTCAAACTCCTAAACCTCAAACTGAGACTTTATCTTCTAACTTTGTTAAAACTAGCAAAGTTAAAGATGTTATTAATATCCTTTTACAGGATGATGAGTCAAAATCTGCTATTACTGCTTTTATGGCAAGTTTTCAAGCTTATCAAGGTAGTCATCTAACCCATTAGATCTTGTTTTGCAGGATTTGCTCGAGATGGATCCTGATGATGTGGAAGATATGGACTTGAATTGGTAGATGGTAATGATTGCTTACAAAACTCAGAAACACTCATATGTTAACAGGAATTACAAGCCCAGTGCAAACAAAACTGTTGGCTTTGATAAATCAAAATCAAGGTGTTTCAACTACAACAGTTATGGTCATTTCTCAAGGGAATGTAAAGCTCCTAGAAATCAAGGTGGAAATGGTCAAGCAGGTTCTAGTAGTCAAAGATACCAATAGTAGTCTTAGAAGACCTTTCAAAAGCCTTATCAAAGTCTTCCCATGCCAAAACTTAAAGATGAATCAAAATCAATAGAAGAGCCAAAGAAAGCTCTTGTTGGTAGCATCAAAGATGGCTATGACCGGACTGCTTATGCTGAACAATTCACAGCTGATCTAACATCTAGTTTAGCTCTTGTTGCAGAAGCTCAAAATGAAGATTGGTCTGAAGAAAATGATCCAAAGGCTGATAGTGATTCCAAAAATGATAATGAAGATTATGATTGGAGTGACAAATCTGACCCAAAAGAGGATTCAGAATAAATTGCACTCATGGAGCAGTCTGAACAACCAAAGGTTGGGCATCCATCATCTGACTCTGAGACTTCATCTTCAAGTTATCCAGAAATTCCTATTGAAGTCAGAGAGAAAATATGCCCAAAAGCATGTTTTGATCAAGTTGAGCATTACAGAACATATTCATATAAGATCTGTGACAAACATAAACAAGAAGAAGTAATGCACAACAAACTGAAAAATGATCACAAAGTCTCTGATGAAAAGATCCTATCTCTACAAACCTCATGGAACAAACCTCTAAAAGAACTTGAACTTGTTAAAAAACAACTCGAGGAGATGACTAAAAATTTAAAAGAGGAAAAAATAGCTCATGCTGCAACTCAGGTAGATCTAGCTAAAGTTAAAAGTTCTAAAACTATTGTAGAACAGTTGGTAAGTGAGAGGAAACACAAAAAAAAAACAGGTCTAGGTTTTACACATGAACCAATGCCTGAATCTAACACAAACACTCTGCCAGAAAACTTTAACACACATGATCACTCACCTGAAAACAAAGCTAAGCTAAAAGCCTTTCAAAACAAGAAAAAGATTTCTGAAAGTGATGAAGAGAAAACAAATGATGAGATATTTGAGGAACAAGATTTGAAAGATTAAAAGTGTTCATCCAGTGAAAGTTAAATCTTACGAACCACGACCAAAGAATAAGAAAATGTTTGTTCCAAAAGAGAATGTTGTTGGAGAAATCATTGTTAAGAATGACAAACAAAACTTAAAGAATAAAGAAAAAGCAAAACTAGATGAAGTAACATCTGAAGATTCATTTTCTTATGGATTAAATAATCCTGATTTCATTAAATAGCAGAAAGAACAAAAATCTAATTGAAGATGTTCAATCCCAAAGCAAACAAAGATCATCAAGATCAAGAAATCAAAGAAGGAGAAGAAAAAAATGCTAAATCTAACTCCTCTCAGAACAAAATCAAAACAATCAAAATCAAATAACAAATCAAGTTAATCAGTTTAAACCAGTGAAATTTATGTCTGCAGGTACTTTTGATATGAACACAATTCCAGAAATCAAATCAAATTCAAAGAACAAATTTAACTCTGATCTGAAAACAGGGTCAGGTCCAAAGTCTTCCGCTGTTAACAAAAGATTTGTATCTAAAGAATCTAAGAATGGTGTTAATGAACAAAAGTCAAAACCCAATTATCAAAAGAACAAATTCTCAAATCAAAAACAACAGATTAACTTTGTAACTCCTAAATCAAAAGAAGGATCAAATGTGGCTTCCACATCTAAAGTTAATCAATAGTTGTTTAAATTTCAACAAAGGCATTGTGAAATATGTGATATGTACAATCATAAGACTGATGAATGTTTCTTTAACAGGTACTACCACATTTGTGATATGAAAAACCATTCAACAGCTGATTGTTATTTCAACAAGTATTGAACCATTTGTGATGAAAGAAATCACAACACTAAGAATTGCTACTTCAGAAGGAACTCGCCAAGGAATGGATATGTAAATCCATAATTTCAAAGAAATCAAAGTGTTGGTTTTCATAGATTGACAAAACAACCTTCCTTAGGCTTGAGATCCTTTCGAAGGATTATTTTTGAATATGATGATTCTTATGCTGTGAAAACAAAGAATTATAATCAAGGAAAATTCATTCCACAATCTGTGAGAATGAACAATGCAAAATTTGGTAATCAAACTTTTTCAAAAAATGTTTTTACTAATGCTTTTAATAACCTTGATGATGATCTTGAAAAATGCTATCATGTTTTGTGGATTAAACAAATCAAAGATAATCAAAAATTTGTTAAAAACGGAATTGGTAAACTTACATAGCAAAAGAAGCCTGATGTGAATACACTTCATTTTAAACAATTACCATTGTTAATAAATTTGGCAAGCCCAAGACCATATCGGCTTGGGTTGATAACTCAACTTAAATTTCTCTAAAATGCAGGTACACCCAAGAAGACCTCTTAACACGTGGTATGTTGATAGTGGGTGTAGCCGGCATATGAAAGGCAACCATGCCTTGCTTCAAGATTTTAAGTTAAAAGATGGTACTCATGTTGCATTCGGAGGTGATGCAGGTGGAAAAATAAAAGGAGAAGGCATAGTGTCCTATGGGATTATTAGCTTTGATAAAGTCAACTACTATTCACAGTTGAACTTTAATCTCTTAAGTGTTTCCCAAATTTATGAAAATCTTACAATGTTCTATTTGATGATTCTTTTTGTAGATAAGCAAAGAATGGGTAGTTGTTAAAGCTATTCGTGATCGAGATGTATACAAGTTAGATATGTCTCAAGTAGATCAATCTACAGAAACAACATGCCTAATTGCGCAAGCATCAAATGTCGAAAGCCAGTTATGGCATAGATGTCTCGGGCATTCCAATTTTAAGAACATGAACAAGCTTGTAGCAGGAAATCATGTAGTAGGTCTTCGAACAAAGAAGTTTGCTACAACAGATCACTGCTCAGCATGTTTAAAAGGAAAGCAACACAGAGCGTCTTATAAGTCCAAGCTGATAAACTCAAATTCCAAGCCTCTCCAGATGTTGCACATGGACCGATTTGGACCAACAAATATGCAGAGTATTAGAAAGAAATCTTATTGTTTAGTTATCATTGATGACTTTACAAGATTTTTATTGGTTTTCTTTTTGCATGCTAAATCTGAAACAGCTGAATTGTGAAAAGAATTCATTATTAAAGTAGAAAATCAATTAGATCAAAAGGTGAAAATTATCAGAAGTGATAATGGAACAAAATTTAAAAATGCTAATGTTGATAGGTTTTGTGCAGAAAAAGGAATTGCTCGTCAGTTCAGTGCTCCTAGAACTCCACAACAAAATGGAGTTGCTGAAAGGAAAAACAAAACTTTGATTGAGGTTGCACGTTCCATGTTAGCAGATGCAAAGATTCCAATTACTTTATGGGATGAAGCCATATCCACTGCATGTTTTGTACAAAATCAAACATTGCTTGTGAAAGATACTCCTTATGAGTTGATGTTTGGCAGGAAACGTAATATAGATTTTCTTAAATCTTTTGATTGTCCAGTTTTAATTTTAAACACAAGTAACCAGCTAGGAAAATTTGATGCAAAATCTGATAAAGGATTTTTCGTTGGATATTCATTGGTTTCAAAAGCTTTTAGAGTTTATAACTCTAGGACAAATGTTATCCTTGAAACTTTAAACATTAAATTTCTTGAAAACTCTTTTCCATCAGTTGCAAATGGTCCAGCTTGGTTATTTGATTTAGATTCTTTGTCAAACTCTTTCAATTCTAACTTGTTTGAATCTACAGGTGAGAAGAAGAAACAAGAAGGAGATCTCGGATCTTTCAGTGATGATTCTGACTCTGATGATATGGATGATTCTAGCCCAGATTATCTATTCTTCTCTTATTTTAAAGATCTTGTATTTAGTTCTAAATCTCATGATCAATCTAGCTATCAACAAGCACAAGAACATTCCATGTCTGAAAATACCAATGTTTCACAACCTATTCCTAATGATGATCCTGAAATTGTATAACCTTGATGTAGTTGTTACAGATAATCTTGATTACTTTATAAACTCAAAGACTCAAGTTCCTAATTTCAATCCACATACTTCGAATTTATTGCATCAGCTTTCCAACTTGAACCAATCTAATCTGGATGTTCATGTTCAAAGAAATGAGATTCCAAAGTCTCGTATTCACAAGAACCATCCTACATCTCAGATTATCGGTCCATTGAATAAGAGAACAACGAGAAGTCATTCAGAACAAGTAACCTCTGCTTATACTTATGTTTTCTATCTCAATTTGTTTCTAAAACCATCACTGAAGTGTTAAAGGACAATAGTTAGATTGAGGCAATGCAAGAATAGTTATTGCAATTTGACAAACAAGAAGTGTGGAAGCTTGTGGATTTACCTGAAGTAGAAAATGCCATAGGCACAAAATGGTTGTTCCAAAACAAGTCAGACGGTCGGGGAATTGTTTTTCGTAACAAAGCAAGACTCGCTGCACAAGGTTACACCCAAGAAGAAGGAATAGATTATGATGAAGTATTTGCTCTAGTTGCAAGACTTGAATCAATTCGTGTCTTCCTGGCTTATGCATCATACATGCAATTCAAGGTGTATCAGATGGACGTTAAAGCTGCTTTCTTATATGGACCAATCACCGATGATGTGTATGTCAAGCAACCTCCAGGTTTTGAAGATTCAGAATATCCTCATCGTGTGTACAAGCTTAGTAAAGCTTTGTATGGTCTACATCAAGCTCCTAGAATCTGGTATGAAACGTTATCACAACATTTGATCCAGCATGGATACACGCGAGAGAAAATTGATCCAACTTTGTTTATAAAGAAGGATTCAGATGATCTCTTATCTGTTCAAGTATATGTTGATGATATCATATTCGGTTCTACAAGTCCAAAATTGTGCAATGAATTTGAAGAAATCATGAAGTCTTGTTTCCAAATGAGTTCTATGGGAGAAATTAACTTTTTCCTTGGTCTTCAAATGAAGCAGTCTACAGATGGAATTTTTATCAATCAAGAGAAATTCATTGAAAAACTCTTGAAGAAATTTAAACTGCAAGATTATCAACCAATTAGAACTCCAACTGACGTAAATACCAAGATTGAACTTGATTCGAAAGGAAAATCAGTTGACCAAATCTATACAGATCTATGATCGAATCTTTGATGTATCTTACTGCATCTAGACCTGATATAATGTATGCTGTTTGTGTCTGTGCCAGGTACCAATCTGACCCGAAGGAATCTCATCTAATCGCTGTTAAACGAATATTCAAGTATCTCAAAGGAAAATCGGCTTTAGGGTTATGGTATCCTTATGAAGGAAAGTTCGAGTTACATGAATATACAGATAGTGATTATAGGGGATGTTGCCAAGATCGTAAATCAACGACGGGTGGTTGCCAGTTCTTAGGTCCTAGATTAGTCTTGTGGCAATTTAAGAAACAAACAAATGTCTATGTTTCAACCGCAGAAGCTGAGTACATAGAAACTTTAGCAGGATGTTCTCAAATCCTTTGGTTATAAAACCAACTGCTGGATTACGGGTTCAATTTTCTTAAAACTCCTATTTACATTGATAACACTGCTGCTATGTTTATTACAGCTAATCCCGTCCAGCACTCAAAAACAAAACATATCAAAATTCGATATCATTTTCTTAGAGATAACTCTGAAAAAGATTTAATCATTTTGATTCAAATCATAACTGAAAAACAGTTGGCTGACCTATTTACAAAAGCCTTTTTATCAGGTCGATTTGAATATTTGGTCAAGTCAATTGGACTTATTAATCATGTTTAAAAAACTGGTTTTGAGTTTAATTCAGTTGTCTGAATCATAAAAATGAAAAGAACCCTCCCTTAGCTTTATCATGAATATAGAGAAACTATCAAAGTTAACTGTCTGATTGTATATATTGTGTGTGCATGTTAAATAGAAAAAAAAAAAGAAAATACAAAAATAGAAAATTACAAAATCAAAAGAGAAAAATATAAAACAAAAACACAAAAATAGAGTTTTTCTTGTTAGTTAATTGTTTAGGACTGAGTCTGTCTTTGCAATTTATGAGAAATGATAGTTACATTAGTTTTTATCAGTTGCATACTTTACTCGCTACTAAAATCTGACGTGATCAGATATGATGTGTAGGTAAGCTCATGCAATTATACTAAAAAAGTAAATTCTTATGATCAAACTAAATCAATAATGCATTCATGTTTGTCCATTTTAGTACCAATGAGTAGTGTTGACTTCTCAAATTGATTGCTTGTAAAGTCATAAACTCACACCTGGTGAGCTCTAATTATTTAAAGCATCTATTCACTTCTCTGTTATGAGTCATCATAGACCTGAGGTGACGAGATATCCTTTGTTGTAAGTCATTACAAACCTAGATATTCTCACTTGATGCAAAAGATACCAATATGCATAATCTAAACATGAGATCTAGTTATAAGTATATGTCAGGTTAACAAGTTGAGAAAAGTGATTTCTTGCATATCTTGATGAGAGTTGAACTCTCTAAGTCTAAGTTGACTTACATAATGTCATATCTAATTGTACCTTAATCAATCCAAGAATTGAAAAAGTAAGTGTGTTGAGTATCTTGCCAAAAGCACTCATTTTCTGTCCTTAGATCTCGTGTCTCCTTTGCTATAGAAATGCTAACCTGGAACACACTTGATCAGGATTTAATCACTGTCTATATCCATCATTTTATTTTCTTTTAATGTGCTGATCTTAACTGATATGATCTCACTGCAGACATGTGATTCAAATGTATATAGTAGATTTTTTATTCTGTTTTAATTTTGATTTTTGCATGATTTTCTGTGTGCAGGTATGTTGATAATGATTGGTTTGCTCTACTTGCAAAATAAAAGAAACTTCTAAGTCTGTAAACTTAAAAGTTTAGGCGGAGTAAAGATTGTAAAAGAGAAAATTAATAGAAAATTTTCAAAATATGAAAATGAAATAAAAAATAAAGTGCTTTGGATGAAAGGTTGAAGATAAATATTCAAGCATGTGTGTGTTTGATATGATGTAAATATGAACTTGAAAAAGAACTCAAATTCAATGGAAAAGCTTCTTGCAAACAAAACGAGACTATTTGTTTTGTAAAAGTTATATAGAGACTAAAATGACTGGAAATTGTTTTTGAAAATAAAATAAAAATAAAATGGTAAAAAATAAAAATAAAAGTTTGAATGTCAAAAAATGTTAAAATTTGAGGGTCATTAATGTAAATTTTGAGTGATAGTCAAAAAATTGACTATGTGTTGAAAAAATTGTGTGTGAACAGTACTAATATGCTTAAACAGTGTTCAAATGGATGGTGTGAAAATTTCAAGTGTCATGACTCATGGAAGGATTCTCATGTGCCTGAATAGTACTCATAAGTCTAAATTAGAAGTATGATGAATTTCAGAAAATTGTGCAAGTGTTGGGCATTTCATTCTATGCTCATGCGCCTAAACAATTGTCATGTGTCTGAAACTTGGTTGTGTTGGGCGTATCATCTATGCTCATGCGCCTAAACAGTACCAGACTTCCAAGTGTTAGTCTCATGCGCCTGAATAGTGTCCAAGTGCCTAAACAGTGCTTATGCATCTGAACAGTGCTCATGCGTCTAAACTCATGCGTATTCACAGTGCTCATGCGTCAGAAAACTTGGTGTGAAATTTAGTCTCATGCGCCTTCAGAGTGCTCAAGCGCCTAAAAGTTTACACACATATATATACAACACTTGTGTTCTCATTCATTTATTCACTCAAATCCTCTGATACTACACCCGATACTCTCAAACCCTCGACTCATCATTTCATCATTCTTGATTGATTCTGGTTAATACTTGTGATTGACAGGTATTATCATTGAATCTAAATATAATTTTGTGATTAACATCATCTGATTTCAGTTTTAAACTTCAAATTTGACTGGGCGTTTGAGGTCTGTTCAGGCGTTCGAACCCTAGTTGATTGAAAATTTTGATATTTATGATGAATATATGGTTTGATGACAAAAAACTGAATATTGAATGACTGTTGTAACATGATGTCGAACGTATTATGATAGTCAAATTCAAGTTTCATCAAATTGTGTTCTTGATGATTGTGTGTTCATCAAAAAGTTCATAAGAACTGAATATGAATAGAAAATATATTGATTTTTCATCAAAATGTCAAGTTAATCTTAAAAATTGTTCATTAATCTGATTGTAAGAAAATTTTAAAAAATTTGGTGTGATTTAAATAATTTAAACTTTAACTTGGATCTATTCTGTTCTTGATAGAGTATGTGAACACTTATAAAAATTTTCAGAGTGAAAGTTAGGTTTAAAAGATTTAAAACATGCTAATTCAATTGAAATTTAATAAATTTTCATGTTACTTAATGCATTACTTGATTATTATGAATTATGTAAATCAAACTTGTAACCAATATACTCTTGTTTATGTAATGAGATATATATAAACACTTAGAAAATTTTTAAGTGTTTTGGTTCAAAATTGATAAATCGCAATTTGATTTTAAGTTTTGCAAATTCAAATGTGACTAACTTTCTTTGTTTTATGCATACAGATGGCAGAGCTTAAGTTTGAACCAAAGCATAATGTAGCTGCTTTTCTTAATGAAGATGTTCGAGAAGTTACTGGATATGAAGAGATGATCAAATTTTTATTGAGGACTAAGTATGTATATGCTATGTGTTCACAACCAGTCATATATGCTCGGTTAATCAAAAGATTTTGGAATACTGCTGTGATTGAAAGAGATAAAGAAGGAAGGAAAGTGGTTAGAGGATTTGTTACCAATGATCGTATGGTTGAAGTGTCTGAACAATCAATTAGAGAAGCTCTCAGACTGGGTAACAATGATGCATAAGATTTGGCTGAACTCTCATTTAATGAGTGTAGAGAAACATTTATAGCCATGGGTCATCCTGACCATTTCCCAAAGAAACAGTTTTTCAGAGCAAGAGTTTACAACCATTGGAAACTTCTTTGCTATATCTTTCAGCATGGAATGTCTAAAAGAAGTGCCGGATGGAATTCATTCCCGGTAGACATTGCATCTCCAATAGTAGCCATAGCCACTAATAGAAGATTCAATATGGCTAAATGGATCATGAATGATTTCATTTTTAATTTGGAGAAGGGAATTAGAAAGAAGTACTTGATGTATCCAAGATTTCTTCAGATGATTATTAATGAAGAACATCCTGATTTCCATGCTTATGGAGTGGGTGGAGAAATATTACCTTTGGAGCATATGATTGAAACTACTTACAAGAGACTTGCTATTATTACTAGTGCTCAAAATGTTCCTATGTTTGAGTATATGAGAGCAGTTGCAAGGGATGATGTGAATATAATGAAGATCATTTTCATCTAATTGAGGACAAACCAGTTGATCCAAATGACTTAATTGAAGAAGTTCCTTAAGAACCATCTGAATCTGAAGCTGATGAAGATAATGAAGATGATGATGATGATAATGAAGATAATGTTGATGAGTTATTAGATATGAATGAAGAAGATGTTGTAGCTAATGTACAATAAGAAGTTTTGTATTACCAGATGAAGTGGAAAGGTTGAGTCAAATGATATAGTTTTGACTAAGGAAGTGAATACCCAGTTGATAATTGATGAATTGAAAGAAGAGACCTCTAATCAGCTCAAACTAATTGAGAAGCTGAGAGATGAGAATGAAAAATTGAAAGATGAATTGTTAAAGAAAGATTTGATAATTGCTGAACTTGAAGAAGATAAAGAATCAAATTTAAAGAACTTTGAAGTGATACTCAAAGACTATGACTTGATTGAAGAAAAATTCAAGAAGTTAAAAGAAGATCATGAAAAATTGAAAGATGAATTTGAAGGTATGAAAGATAGTTTGAGATCTCAATCACCTAAATTAGTTATTGTATCTGAAGTTCAACCGATCGATGTTGAAAGAATATCTGAGGCAGATAAAGGGAAAAGAAAGATAGATGATCTAGATGTGTTAGTTTTAGTTGAATCATCATCTAACCCTATGTCTAAAATACAAAAGATTGCATCTGAGCCTTTGATTCATGAAAGTGAAGAAGGTGAAGCTCAAGAGAGAATTGGTGCATTAGATGATTTAGAACCAGAGTTCTCAGATGCGTGGTATGATGAAGTGTTAGAAGCAGAAGATATTGTTGAAGCTGCTTATTCTCCTATTGAGGCTGTTACTGAAGATATCCATATTGTTATTGATGACAAGTATAATTATCTGGTTAAGAAAAAGTACAATAGAGTATTTTTGGATGGTCTCACTGTGTCTCAAATCAATGAAGAATATGAGAAATGTGTAATTGCTGAATCTATAGCTCTAGTGGATCCTGATGAAATTATTATTGAACACGGAGAATGGAATCAAATGCATGAGAGTATTAATATTAAAGAGCTTTCATCATCAAAATTACATCATCCTCATCCGGAGAATATGACGACTGTTGAGCTAAGATTGTGGTTACAATCAAGAAATTATCCACGAAAGAAATTAAACCGGTTGCAAGCTGAATCATTGAGGAATTTGGTGAGAAGCTTTCAAGAAACGGAAAAACAAAACAATAAGATGACTGTGCTTGATATGGATAATCCTCAATATTTGGAGATTACCAAAATAACAAGAATTTTGTAGCCTTGAGAAATTAAACAGATGGAATTGGTGAGAAGTAGTCATGAAAAGAAAAAGGAGTTGATGAAAATGTTTCAGGAAACAGAGAAACAAGCTTATCAAGTGTCTATTGATCAAAAAACAGTTATGGAATAAAGTGAGAATAGCTGGTGATCTAGTGAGGAATGTATTGCAAAAAGGCCAATCAGTTTTTAAATTGCTCAATGCAATGATTGTGCTAGATACTACAAAGAATGTAAAGATCGTTGCATGGAAGTACGATGAGATTTTTGATGCATTTTTAATTAAACGTGTAAATTCTATTTGTGATGTGTTATCATTTTTACACGAGCATCATAGCGCTTCCGGTGCAAGATTTGATGGAATTAAACAAGTCGCCATTGATTAATCCAATAAAAGCAATTTGAGGTGAAAATTTGTTAGACTCTTTAACCGAGGTATTTCTCGCATGAACTCTTATCTGAAGACAAGATGTGATCAAGAGGATAAAGAGTAATTTAAGTCTTTGAAGAGTAAAAGAAAGAGTGCAGATAATCTTGAAGAAGAAGAAAATTTTTGGATGCTTACAGTGACCAATTTTTTGAAAAGGTTACAAATCTAGGATTAAAGGTGATTGATAGAACTCAAACGACAAAACCAATTTTAAGATGGTTTTATAATGCTGACTCATTCGAATTAAAGTTAGTTCGAAACTTAGATGACTGGGATCAAGACATGATTTTGGTATTTGGAGTGTTTGAACTGAAATTTCTATATCCTAGTTATATCTCATTTTTATCCATACAAAAGTTTGAACGAGTTGCATTAGACGTTGCGGAGAATGATAGAAAGCATTTTATGACAACTATTAAAGTGATGGATGCTGCGATGGAAAGAATTGCATTACGAAAAGCTCTAGCGTATGCAAATATTGTGAAGAAAGATATAAATTCAATTGATTTTATGTGAATTTCAAGCAAGAGTGTGTTAGAAATTCATTCACACAATCATTCTAAACCTCTGGAGTTCTATGCAAATGTTGATATTGCAGGTTTATCAAAAAGACTTTGGAGAAAATGGACAAAATGGAGATTAAAACTAATGAGTCGAAGCTAGAGCAAGCAATTTTAGCAAGCAAGTTAAATCAGCAATCAAGAAAGCATTAAAGGAACTCGAGCTGTACAAAGACAAGCCGATGTTCAAGATCAAAGAAGAACCTGAAGATTTTTTTTGAAGACTGAAGACAATGTGAATCTTAGGGGGAGTATTGTTGAAGCTTCTAGAAGATTAACATTTTGTCTTTATGTGTTTTTTGTCATAGTATAGGGACTTATTTTGTAAATATATGTTCCTTTGTTTCTTGATAGTATAAATAGGATATTTTATGTATTGTGCAGGGTAGATATCAGGGACATCTAGAGACATCTACGACATCTTAGAGAAAAACAATTAGAACAGAACAAACTCCCTTACATATTGTATCCTGTGCATTTGCTATCAATGAAATCTATGATTTTTTTTTGATGTAATTGCCTGTGTTTGATTACTTTGTGTTTGAATTGATCATTGCATTACAATATCATCACAGATTCATCCTTTTGAACCGATCAGAGATAGATAAATATCTTCTTTCCCTGGTGTTGAAGACCTTAAGGAGCAAAAGGAAGTGAAGTTTTGGTTGCATCAGCCTAGGGAGAGTTTGTTGGATCATATGAGGCTGGTGTAACCAAAACAACACTTAAAATATTTTGAAGTACAATTGAAGAAGTCTTCCGAAGCTAAAGCTGCTCTTTCGAAGACAAGTTGAAGATCTTCTTAAGCTTAAGTATGAAGAACTTCCGAAGGAAAACTAATTCTTCCGAAACTAAGTAATTTTCCTTCCGAAGTACTTGAAGAACTTCCAAAGGTAGAACCAAGTTCTGAAGTATATGAAGACCAAGTAATTCTCCTTCTAAAGCATTCACACTTAGAAGATCCAAGAAAAAGTCTTTCGAAGAATGAAGTCACAAAGACTTACAGAAGACTTGGAAGATGTTGATTCTTTCGAAGTATAAATGGCCTCGGAAGAACTTATTCTTCCAAAGCCATTTCGCCTTCGGAAGAATCAACTATGAACTGGTGAACATAAGTATGGGCTCTCTGACATCTGCTAACAACTTTGATACAGTGCATGGTGCTTTCCCACTCCCATGTAGTTGACCATACTTTAATAAACTATTCACCTTTATCAGTGAGTATAGTAACATGTAACACCTTAGAAATTTTATAAAAGAAAAGAAAAGAGAATTATAAAGAAAGAAAGGTGAAATAACCCAAAGTTAAAGGGGAAAAGTTCTGCAAGAGGCAAACTTCATTATAAATATGTTTAAAAGGTAGGCATGACCGCCCACACCCCTGCTTGACTGCAAAAGAAGAACATCAGAGTTTTTCCATCGGTTTTAGAGAGAAGAAGAAGAAGATCATCTAGAAGGTTAGTTTTTTCATGTGTTTTGTTTGGTTTCAGCTAAATTTTCTGCTTGTGGACCGAGTCTTATGTGTTCCTCCATGTTCGGTTGGGTGTTTTTGGTGTGTTTAGGTGTTTGAACTCCAAGTGCTCTCGAGTTTGGAGGAGTTTTACTCGAAGGCTGCTATAGGTGAGTTCTAGATCCCTGGTTTTCTGTTTTTAAACTTGATTTGGGGCTGAAATGCATGTAAATTATTCTTTTTGCAAATTCCAGTATGTTGAACCGTATGTGTTACCCCTGTTTTTAGTGGGTGTGTGTATTTGTGAATGTTTGACTGAATCTTTGATGGTATGCTTGTTCTATGTGCTTAGTATGCTAGATTTGGGATAAAAATATGTTAGTATGAGGATTAGGAACTAAAATTGTATAAGTTAGAACTGGCATAGTACCCATGCGCCCAAACTGCCCATGCGCCTAAGTGTTTGCTCATGCGCCTAAGTTTCCCATGCGCCCAAGTACCCATGCGCCTGCATAGTACTCGTGCGCCTACGTAGTTCCCATGCGCCTAAGTTTTTCGCCCATACGCCTAAGTGTTTGCTAATGCGCCTAAATTTTTTCCCATGTGCCTAAGTTTTTCCCCTATGCGCCCAAGTGTTCCCATGCACCCAACTGTCTGTACCTGCATAGTGCCCAGGCGCCCATATAGTGCTCATGCGCCTAAGTTTCCTTAGAATTTTTCTGAAATTTTAGGAAAAATGGAAATTAATAATTAAGCTCTGGAATGTTTTGGTGGGTTATGTTTGTTCATGTTATGCATGTTGTGGCCTGTTATTGATGTTCCTTATTACGTATTATTACGTGACTTTACGTGGTTTGTTAATGCTTTTATACGTAAAGTATTATCGTAAAAGAAGCGGAAGATTAAAGATAATGAAAAGTGGAACATAACGAATGAATGAAAGTCTTGCAAGCAAATTCAAAGAGGTTCACAACTCAATGAAGGGTTGTTTGCTCAACTGTGTGCAATGTAGCGTGCGATCTTGGCTAACCCATGAGGGTGTACACACAGGGGGGGGGGTTAGTCTTGGTTACTGATCCATGCATGCGAAACGGGAACTAGATAGAAGTGAAAGATAATGAAAAAGTGAGAAATGAACAATGATAAAAGATAATAATGATATATCAGGATGTCTGTATGTTATGTGATCACGAACGAAAGTAAAGGAAAGGTTTTTACTAAAGGTAAAGTATTTTATTACATAAAACTAGAACTCACTCAGCGACGCTGACTTTTTATGCATTTTCAGTTGGCAGGTAGCTTGTTGCTGAGGATGGCAAGAGGGTGAGCTACTTGGTGGGCAAAGACTGGCATCCATCTCATGCAATAATAATGATGTTGTTTTGTAATACAAGTAAGTGATATTTTGTAATCTTTCAAATGATGATGTATTACTTGGAAAATGTATTTATTAAAGATGAAATGGTTTTTGATGAATTATTTCGCTGCAATATTTTATTCACTTAATAAATCATAATATGTTTTGATATAAATGAGGCTGTGATTGACCAATTGTGGGGTTCCCGGGAACTTGGCCTTACAAGTTGGTATCAGAACCAAAGTTTAAGAGAAATGGTAAATATTTTCAAAACCTAAACTTAAACTGAGAATGGGACCGAATAGAGGGATGCCAGCCCAAGTAGCTACGTGCCATCAGGTAATTTACTTTCTTAAGGTTAACCAGTATTATGTGCGCGTGCTATCTAATTTATATGCTCTTAGTAGATTTGGATACTGATGTAGTCAGGATAGACTATGCTTGGGGGATGAAGAGTAAAGTAAGTGGCTAATCAGAACTGGCCACTTTAATTAGGGACTCACTAGACTTGACATAATCCGAGCTATGACCTTGAATGACCGTGTTGGTGTTTGAACCTTATAGTGTTTAGAGGATTGCGGGTGGTAGATCTTCGAAGGCTTCTCGAGGAGGTGTGCAAGGTGATCGTGGTGCTAGGCCACGTGTCACCAAGAACAAGGCTAAGGCTACTGAGACGGCTCCTGGAGAGTCCAAGCTTCATTACCAGGAAGGCGGTGATGAGAGTGCTAATTTGAGAGCCTCTGTGAAAGAGGCAGTTATGGAGGAAGTTCATCAGGTCATGCAGTTGTGGACGATCCTGCCATCTGTGGTGACCGAGGTTATTCGTACTATGAGGGAGGATGAAAAGAAAGGGAAGGAGGAGAGGAGGAGGACCATTGGGAGAGGTTCAGGTGAAGGGGAGCAACCAGAAACTGAGATGGTTGTCTCCAGTGATGAAGAGGAAGAGGAAGAGGTACAGGAAACTGCCAAGGGGTGTAGTTATGGGGCATTTCAAAGATGCAAGCCCCTGACTTTTAATGGTAATAGGAATGCTACTGCTGCTCACCGATGGGTGAGGGAGATGGAGGTGTGTTGGATATCAGCGAATGTAGGGAGGATCAAAAGGTGAAGCTTGCTACTCATTCGTGGACTAGACCTTGTGCTGGTAGGACAATATTGTCCAAGCCGAGTGGAACAGGGCTGTTGGGAGGATGAGGTGGAGTGAGTTAAAGAAGATGGTGATCAAGGAGTTTTGTCCTCATAGGGAGCTTGGCAAGATTGAGAGGGAGTTCCTATAGCTGGAAGCGAGAACCATGACACACTAGCAGTATACTACTAAGTTTAATGAGATGGCAAGGCTGGTGCCAGATCAGGTGATGCCGATGCAAGTAAGATCAAGAGGTATATCCAGGGTTTGCCGGCAGATAGCCGCAGGCACATGATCACCACCCAGCGAGTGCTTTTAGGTTGGTGGTTGATTTGGAAGGGAGGCTGTATGATGAGAGAGAGGTAGCAGTGGTAGAGGTGAGTAAGAAGGGTAGCGGTGACAGGAACTAGAATGGGAAGCAGTTTGGTCGTGGTGGTTTTACCCCGAGCAACAAGAAGGCAAGGATGGATGACCGAAGGGTAGTGTCTGTAGGTACGGGGACTAAGCGGTATGGTAAGTGCGGGAAGGAACATTCAGGGGAGTGTAAGTGGGGACTGACTCTCAGCTTTAAGTGTGGGAAGCCCGGTCATATGGCAAGAGAGTGTGGGGTTGTAAGATGTTATAACTTTGGTGAAGAGGGCCATCTGAGCAGGGATTGCAAGAGGCCAAGGGCCGAGAGCTCCAGGGAGAAGAAAGGGAGGCCAAGGGCCGAGAGCTCCAGGGAGAAGAAAGGGGTTGAAAAAGAGGGACTGAAGGCAAAAGCCAAAGTATTCACGATGACCCGGGAGGAGGCTAGGGTGGATCCCCATGTCGTGTCAGGTACGTTCCTAGTAAACCAAACTTGTGTCTCTGTATTATTTGATTCTGGTGCTAGTAAGAGTTTTATCTCTGCTGCCTTCTGTGCTAAGTTGCCTGTTAGGAGTAGAAAGATTGATGACCCCTTTGATGTAGAAACTGCCATTGGTAACTGTACCAGGATTTCTGATCTGATAGAGAATTATGACATAGAGTTAGAAGGCCTTAGGTTCTTTGCTAAATTATTCATGATGCCCCTAGGCGGATTCGATATGGTTCTAGGGATGGATTGGTTAGCAGCCTATGAGGCAAATATTATTTGTCGCAAGAAGATGATCCAATTGACTGCGCCTGATGGGAGTTTGGTGACGATCTATAGTGATCAAGTTACTAGGGTTCTGAAGGTGATTTAGATGGTGGTGGCAGAGAAATGCATGAAACGTGGATGTAGCACCTACCTACCTTACGTGAAGGATATGGATGCGTCAGTACCACAATTGTCCGATGTACCAGTTGTGTATGACTTTCCAGACGTGTTCCCTGAAGATTTACCAGATGTGCCACCGGACCGTTAGATCAAGTTCCAGATCGACTTGATACCTGGTGCTCAACCTGTTGCTATGGCACTATATCGATTTGCTCGTCTGAGATGAAGCAACTGATGGTTCAGTTGCAAGATTTGTTATACAAAGGGTTCATTTGACCGAGTATCTCTCCCTGGGGTGCTCAGGTCTAGTTTGTAAAGAAGAAGGACGGTAGTATGAGGATGTGCATCGACTATCATGAGTTAAACAAGTTGACGGTGAAGAACCGGTATCTGTTACCGAGGATTGATGACTTATTTGATCAGCTCCAAGGTGCTATTTGGTTCTCGAGGATAGATCTCCGATCTGGTTACCATCAGTTGAAGGTGAAGGAGCAAGATATCCCTAAAACAGCTTTTCGCACGCGTTATGGACACTACGAGTTTCTCGTTATGTCTTTTGGTCTAACTAATGCACCAACTGCCTTTATGGATTTGATGAACCGGGTGTGTCGGCCGATGTTAGATAAATCAGTGATTGTGTTTATCGATGATATCCTGATTTATTCGAAGAGCGAAGAAGAGCATGCCGGTCATATTTGTGAGGTATTGGAGACACTTAGAAGAGAGAAGCTGTATGCTAAGTTCTCCAAGTGCGCTTCCTGGTTGTGCGAGGTTCAATTTTGGGTCATGTGGTAAATTGAAGGGATCATGGTAGACCCGGCAAAAGTGGAGGCGGTGATGCAATGGAAGATTCCAAAGACGCCATTCGAGATCCACAGTTTCTTGGGTTTGGTGGGCTATTACAAGAGATTCATTCAAGACTTTTCTAAGATAGCCTCACCATTGACCAAGCAGACCCGCAAGGATGTGATGTTTGTATGGGGTCTGGAACAGGAGAACGCTTTTGAGGAGTTAAAGACAAGATTGACTCAAGCTCCTGTCTTGACGTTACTCGAAGGGAATGAAGACTTGGTGGTCTATTCAGATGCTTCTTATTTAGGATTGGGGGCGTGCTGATGCAACGGGAAGGGTTATAGCCTATGCGTCCCGATAGTTGAAAATCCATAAGGCTAATTACACTACTCATGACTTAGAGCTAGCGGTTATGGTCTTTGCATTGAAGATTTGGAGGCACTACTTGTACGGGACGAAGTGCACTATCTTCACTGACCACAAGAGCCTGAAGTATTTGTTTGAGCAGAAGGACCTCAATATGAGGCAAAGGAGGTGGTTAGAGTTGATCAAGGATTATGATTGTGAGATCCACTATCATCTGGGCAAGGCCAACGTAGTGGTGGATGCCCTTAGTCAAAAGGAGGGACCTGACCCAATCCGAGTGAAAGCTTACCAGTTGGTGATGACCTTCGATGTGATGACACAGGTCAAGGGGTTCCAAGATGAGGCGTTGAAAGAAAGCGCCTTAACTCCGAAAGGATGAGAGGTTTAGTCATAGAGTTGGGTGAAAACACTCTCGGAGTTAGAACCCGCTTTGGGCGGATGTGGATCCCTCGTTATGGAGACCTATGAGGGAAAATCATGGATGAAGCTCATAAGACTCGATACTCAATTCATCCCGCTACTATAAAGATGTATCATGATATGAAGAAAGATTACTGGTGGCCGGGTATGAAGCGTGATGTAGCAGAGTATGTGACCAAGTGCCTTACTTGCTTGCAAGTGAAGGGGGAGCATCAGAAGCCATACGAGAAGATCCAACCTTTGGATATACCCGAGTGGAAATGGGAGCACATCACCATGGACTTCATTATGAAGTTACCATGTACGGCAAGGGGGTATGATGCCATATGGGTGATAGTTGGCCATTTGATGAAGAGTGCTCACTTTCTACCGATCCGTGAGACTTATTCTCTGAGAGTTTGGCTGACCTGTTCATCAAAGAGATTGTGACATGTCATGGTGTACCAGCGTCTATCGTGTCTAACCGTGACACTCGGTTTACATCCAAGTTTTGGAAGAGATTTCATGATGCGATGGGGACGAGCTTGCACATCAGTACGGCTTATCATCCTCAGATGGATGGTCAGTCAGAGAGAACTATACAGATGCTTGAGGATATGCTCCGAGCATGCATCATTGATTTTGGAGGAAGTTGGGACAAACACTTACCGTTAGCTGAATTCTCATACAACAACAGTTATCATGCCAGCATTGGTATGCCACCATATGAGATGCTATATGGTAGGAAGTGTAGAACGCCCGTATGTTGGGGTGACATCGGACAGAAGGAGTTAGGGAGCGTTGAAGTGATCGAGGCTACGAATGAAAAGTTGGAGAAGATCAAGGCCTTTATGATGGTGGCAAAAGATAGGCAAAAGTCGAATGCTGACCAGAGGCGTAGACCGATTGAATTCAAGGTGGGTGATAAAGTTATGTTGAAGGTATCAACTTTGAAGGGGATCATTCGGTTCAGAAAGCGGGGTAAGCTGAGCCCGAGATATATAGGACCTTTTCGAATTATTGCTCGAGTAGGAGAGGTGGTCTATAGGTTGGAGCTACCCGATAAGTTAGGTGGGATTCATCCAACATTCCATGTATCTTATCTGAGAAAGTGCTTAGCCGATGAGGACATGATTATGCCACTAGAGGAAATTGAGGTAGATGAATGGCTCAATTATATGGAGCAACCGGTGGCCATCACTGACTGTAAAAGAGAAGAGGCTGCGGAATAAAGTGGTTCCACTGGTGCGAGTATAGTGGAGGCACAGGAAGGGATCTGAGTCTACGTGGGAGAACGAGGAAGAGATGAGACAGCATTATCCATAACTGTTCGAGGAGTGACAGGTTTCGGGGACGAAACCTATATAAGGGGGGTGGACATGTAACACCCGGAAATTTTATAAAGAAAAGAAAAGAGAAGAAAAGAGAAGTATAAAGAAAGAAAGATCAAATAACCCAAAGTTAAAGGGGTAAAGTTGTGCAAAAGGAAAACTTTATTATAATTATGTTTAAAAGGTGGGCATGGCCGCCCGCACCCCTGCTCCACCCAACTGCTTGACTGTAAAAGAAGAACATCAGAGTTTTTCCATCTCTTTTAGAGAGAAGAAGAAGAAGATCATCTAGAAGGTTAGTTTTTTCGTGTGTTTTGTTCGGTTTCAGCTGAATTTTCAGCTTGTGGACCGAGTCTTATGTGTTCTTCCGTGTTCGGTTGGGTGTTTTTGGTGTGTTTAGGTGTTTGAACTCCAAGTGCTCTTGAGTTTGGAGGAGTTTTACTCGAAGGCTACTGTAGGTGAGTTCTAGATCCCCAGTTTTTCTGTTTTAAACTTGTTTTGGGGCTGAAATGCATGTAAATTATTGTTTTTGCAAATTCCAGTATGTTGAACCGTATGTGTTACCCCTGTTTTTAGTGGGTGTTTGTATTTGTGAATGTTTGACTGAATCTTGTGATGGTATGCTTGTTCTATGTGCTTAATATGCAAGATTTGGGCTAAGAATACATTAGTATGAGGATTGGGAACTGAAATTTGTATAAGTTAGAACTAGCATAGTACTCAAGCGCCCAAACTGCCCATGCGCCTAAGTGTTTGCTCATGCGCCTAAGTACCCATGCTCCTGAATAGTACTCGTGCGCCTGCATAGTTCCCATGCACCTAAGTTTTTTGCCCATACGCCTAAGTGTTTGCTCATGCACCTAAGTTTTTCCCATTCGCCTAAGTTTTTCCCCCATACACCCAAGTGTTCCCATGCGCCCAACTGTCCGTGCGCCTGCATAGTGCCCAGGCGCCCACTTGGTGCTCATGCGCCTAAGTTGCCTTAGAATTTTTCTGAAATTATAGGAAAAATGGAAATTAATGATTAAGCTCTGGAATGTTTTGGTGGGTTATGTTTGTTCATGTTATGCATGTTGTGGCCTGTTATTGATGTTCCTTATTACATATTATTACATGACTTTACATGGTGTGTTAATGCTCTCATACATGAAGTATTATCATAAATGAAGCGAAAGATTAAAGATAATGAAAAGTGGAATATAACGAATGAATGAAAGTCTTGCAAGCAAATTTAAAGAGGTTCACAACTCAATGAAGGGTTTTTAGCTCAACTGTGTGCAATGTAGCGTGCGATCTTGGCTAACCCATAAGGGTGTACACACAGGGGGGTCAGTCTTGGTGATTGATCCATACGTTCAAAACGGGATCCTTGTCGCTTAACCCAAGACTGAGGTGGCTTCATGCCTAATGATGGGGTATGGCTTATGACAGGATCTAGATAGAAGTGAAAGATTATGAAAAAGTGCGAAAGGAACGATTATGAACGATGACAAAAGATAATAATATATTATCAAGATATATGTATGTTGTGTGATCACGAATGAAAGTAAAGGAAAGGTTTTTACTAAAGGTAAAGTATTTTATTACATAAAACTAGAACTCTCTCAGCGACACTGACTTTTTATGCATTTTTAGTTGGCAGGTAGCTTGTTGCTGAGGATGGCATGTGGGTGAAGCTACTTGGCGGGCAAAGACTTGCATCCATCTCATGCAATAATAATGATGTTGTTTTGTAATAAAACTAAGTGATATTTTGTAATCTTTTAAATGATGATGTATTACTTGGAAATTGTATTTATTAAAGCATGAAATGGTTTTTGATGAATTATTCCGCAGCAATATTTTATTTACTTAATATATTTTGATATAAATGAGGTTGTGATTGACCAACTGTGGGGTTCCTGGAACAGAGCCTTACATTACAATACTTAGTTGGTGACAAAAGGTAAGTCATGGACCTATGATGACTACCTAATCTAGGATATTATCTTATCTTAGATACTTTACTTCTAGCAATGTAGTATTTGCTTAGCGGTAAATTCCAGCTGGTTTTCCAAGTATAACCGGCTGTAGATAGTAGTATATATAGTTTCTCATTGTAACTTAAGTAACCATGCTTGTAAGAGTCTTGTAATACTAATTTAAGAAATAATATATAAAGTATCTTGAAAACCATTCTTGTGTTCATTAAGTTATTATATTATTGTCAACTTAGTTAGAGATTTCGCTTCATCAACCTAGTGAGACTTAGTGAGTTTGTGAGATACAAAACTTGTGTTGAGAGACCAACATCAATCTTGCATAGGAGCATGCTTGTAGAGCCTATTCTGTCTCCTTTCATCCTTGGTCTATAGGAGCAATTCTGCATCCTCTGCTTCCTTCCTCTCCTTTAAGAACTCTGTGTCTACCAGTTCATTGAGTTCCTCTAAGGGAAGTGAGATGTGTTCATCAATGTTGTAGTTTCTGGTCCCCAAGTAGTTTAATCTGGCTGTCCTCAACTTATCATCCTGTATTTGGCTTGGGGGCAGCCTGATAGCAGCTTCCATGAACCCTGAAGACCCCCTTAAACTCTCTCCTTTTAACTTCCTCTTCCTCTCTCTCTCTCCTCCTTAATCTCGTCAGAAATCAGTTTCCTTTTACCTTTGTCACTCACATGCCTTGGTGACTCAGGGTGGAGAGATATATGACCTTCATTGCTTGGTTTGGTAGTCAAGCTCTAGCCAAAGAGAGGTTGTGAAGCACCTTCACCAGCTGGTGCCTCACTAAGGGTTGATGATGTTGAAGCAGTTCTTGTAACAAGGTTCATAGGGTCTATCACTGTGCTTTCAGTCATCATTTCCCCTTTGATGCTAATCTTAGGTCCATCTTAACATCTAGTTAACCAATGACATTGACTATTAGCCTTTGTCTTCTTCTTTACCTGAACTTTTAAACAATCCTATCTTGAATCCTCTCAGCCAGTCTTATAGCTTGCTTGCTTTGACTAGGATTGGCAAGTGGCATGTGGACTAAAGGAAGACTGTCATAATACTTCAGGGTCTGAAAATTGAAAACCTCTTGCTACCCCAAAAGTCTATGCAAAATCAACGCTCTCCTATCAGCATCATACCTATACCCAAGTATTTCATTCTCAACATCATAGGGTGGGGTAGACATAGCTCTTGGAATACGCTCCTCAAACAGACTTTGAATGAGTAAGTCCACATCAACATGTACTTAAGGAGGTTGCTAAGTATGGACAATTGCAAGTGAGGTAGGTGAATCCTCAATGTCCATACTCTGTGAAGAACTCCCAGGTTTTATGATTACTTGGACTTTCTCCCCCTTTTTGGTAGCATCACCCTCTTGCAATAGTGATCTGGTGGTTAAGTCTATCACATCCATAGGTTCTTGTGTTCTTGGTTGAGTCCTCCTTAAAGGTCTCCCATCTAGTTTTTCCTTGATATCATAAATCTCAAGTTATTGATCATGGACCCTCCTTTACAGGGTAGTCACCTAAGATTTCAAGTGACTAACCTTGGAGACTAAATAGGTGCAGGTTTAAGTCAGCTTTTGCACCTTTAGTCTCATATTCCCCTCATATTCATCAGAAGAATCATGGGGGATGAGAGAATAGGACCAAAGTCTTCTTCCTCATCATCAGCACTTTGTTCTTGGCTGCTGGATTTCCCCTGCACCATGACAACATCAAGTGAAGTGTCAATGGACTGGGTCGCCATGGTTGAGGTCTTAATGATGTACTCACTTGCTAAAGTGAGAGCCTCTTCCATATGGTCGCCTGAACAAGTTCAGGTAGATCCACCTCAGTAGTAGGTGGATGATGTGGGCTAGACATGGGAGAAACAAGAGTACTCATCTCTCCTTAAGCAGGGGAGGAGTAGAGGGACTCATGATACTCACTGAATCCTATGTCTTTATCATCATAGAATTCTAGGTTTGGAATGGGTTGGTTTAGATCAAGAGGCTGGGGATGGTAACTGTCCCCTGAAGGTTGTTGACTAGAGTTTTGAGACCCTGAGTGAAGGCTTAAGGCTTGGGGGGTTGTGAGCTCATCAGGCTGAGCATGAGGAGCCTCAGCACTGATCATTGGTAAGATGGGATTGGTTTGCTCCTCAGGAGAAGTGGCAGCTCCAGTGTCCACTTGCTCCTGTATGGGTGGTGATATAGGAGCTTGCACAAACTGAGTAGCATGTGTAGGGTTTATTTGGATTTTCTTTGGTAGATGATGGTTATTTGTGGCTATATAGGTGGTTGAGAAGTATAAGGTATGGCTTCAATACTAGTTGATATTGCTAGGTTGTCACCTTGAGAAATAAGCTCTAACATTTTTGGGTCAAGGGTTGTTTCTACCCCTAAGAAGCCAACAGTTGGCTTCCTCATAGTCTTGAAGATGTCGGGCTTCATCTATCCTAATTTTAGAACATTACCTGTTCCCCTCAACTATGAGCCCAGTTCATAGTTGAGAATGTGCCTGACATATCTAGGGAACATGTAATATTATAAGGAGTCCAAGTTTGCAAGTAACTTAGTGTACACAAATTATAAATACCTAACCTTGACTCCTTGAACCATCCCATGGACTATATAAGAAAGGTCCTCTAGAACTTGGTCCCATCCTCCATGCTTGTTAAATAGGCTATGGATGATAGTATGGAGGAGATATTTTCATTGAGAGGAAACATTCCCATTCCTGAAGGTCTTGATAAAGAAATCCCTTTCATAGCCCATCTGACCAAAAGAATGGTTAACAGTAGACTTGGGGAAGGACAAATCACCTTCGACATCATCTAGCTTTAGATGTGTGTTTATGGATGCTGGAGTGATGAAGATTGTCCTTCCCTACACTGTGGCAGACAGTGCCTTCTCCCTATCCATGATGACTTCTGACAGGTCCTCCAGAATTCCAACAGTTGATCCTCATAGAGTGGAGGATCGATGGTGAGAGAGGTGAAGTAGTTTGATAGAGTGAGAAAGCGACAAACCTCTGAGAAACCAGGATCTTTCTCAGAGTTCAACAGAGAAACTTGATTATGTTGCCTGTGAAGTTGCATGGAGAAATCGGGTTGGTTTCTACGATTAAGGTTGGCCATTTTAAGGTAGCTTTGTTGTGAAGGAAGATAAGAACAAGGGCGGTTTGTGGGTGAGTTTAGGTTAGAGAATATTCAGATGAAAAAGATAGTGAAAGAAGAGGAACCGTTGAGAGAATATATATGAAATGGATTTGAGACAAAGTTAATGCAAAAGGATAAACTTTGAAATCCGAATATCGGTCCCACCTTTAATAAGTGCCCAAAAAGGTAGTTTTCTTGGGAGTTGAAAATCTTCTGAAGGTATTTTTGTCTTCGGAAGTTTTAAGAAAAGCTTCCGAAGCCAATTTGGCTTCCGAAGATATTCGTAAGGTTTGTGAAAATTTTGCTTTAGAAGGAAAATACTTCTGAGACATGTTTGGTTTCAGAAGAGATCAGGACTTGGAAGTTTTATTCTAAAGCGAATAAATCTTCCGAGACTTAATTGTTTTCAGAAGAAAATTGTCCTTAAATACATGTAAGTACTTAGAAGCATATTTAGGCTTCGGAAGATATATCAGAATTTCTTCCGAAGGTAAATATCTTATAAGTAGTTATTTGATTTGATGACATAATGTTCTTCTGAAGACAATTGATGTCTTCAGAAAGAAAATATGTTTACAAAATTTTCAAAAATCTAAGGAATATCATTTGAAAAATTTTCTTCGAAAGGAAACTGGGCTTATAAAGATGATAAAATAGACAACTTAGGACACACAAATTTTAGAAATAGAATTGATTTAGGTTTAAGAAAAATCTACTCAAAGTTAATCATCTCATAGCTGATACAAGATATTTGAATCTTTGTTCATCAAAAGCTTTAGTGAACAGATCAGCATATTGTTCATTTGTGTTAACTTTGACTAGTATGATTAATCCTTTTTCAAAATTATCTCTAATCAAATGATACTTGATGTTGATGTGTTTTGTCCTTGAGTGCTGCACAAGATTCTCTGTAATAGAGATAGCATTGTTGTTGTCTATGTGGATGGGAGTCTCTTTGAAGTTAAATCCATAGTCCAGCATCTGATTCTGAATCCAAAGCACTTGGGCACAGCAGCTTGCAGCAGCAATGTATTCAGCTTTAGCAGTTCATGCAGACACACATGATTGTTTCTTGCATTGCCATGAGACTATCCTTCCACCAAGGAATTGACATCACCCAGATGTAGACTTTGTAATCATGTTACAACCACCATAGTCACTATCTGTATAGGCATACGGATTGAAGTCAAATTCTTTGGATACCAAAGGCCAAGCTTAGGAGCACCTTTGAGATACCTAAGAATTCTCTTGATAGCAACCAGGTGTGACATCTTAGGGTTGGCTTGATATCTTGCACAGATGCATGTGGCAAACATGATATCAGGCTTGCTGGCTGTGAGGTACATAAGAGACCCAATCATAGCCCTGTAGAGATGTTCATCCACATACTATCCCTTAAGATCAGGTCCAAGGGAGTGGTTTCTGGCTATGGGAGTCTTTGCAACATTACAATCAGTCATGTTGAATCTTGTAAGGATGTCTTGTACATACTTTGACTGACTTATGAAGATGCCATTTTCAACTTGCTTCACTTGAATTCCGAGAAAGACATTGAGTTCCCCCAAGGCACTCATTTCAAATTTATTCTTCATCAGCCTCTCAAAGTCTTTGTAGAGCTTTGGATTAGTTGATCCGAAAATAATGTCATCTACATATACTTGAACCAGCATTAAGTCAGTCCCTGTTCCTTTGATGAAGAGAGTTCCATCTATAGTACCCCTCTTTTAACCATGTTGACAGAGATACTGAGATAGTATCTCATACTACTTTCTTGGAGCTTGGTGCAGCCCATAAAGAGCTTTATTAAGCTTGCAGACATAATCAGGATGATTCGGGTCTGCAAAGCTAGGTGGTTGTTTAGCATACACCTCTTCATCAATCACCCCAAATAAGAAAGCACACTTGATATCAAGTTGGAAGAGCTTGAAGTCGTTGGATGCAGCGAAAGCCATAAATATTCTAACAGCTTCAAGTCTTGCTACAAGAGCAAAAACATCTGTGTAGTCAGTTCCCTCTTCTTGTGTGTATCCTTGAACAGCTAGTCTTACCTTGTTCTTGATGACAAGTCCTCTATCATCCTTCTTGTTTCTAAAAGCCCACTTGGTTCCTATGGTAGTCTTCCCTTGAGGAAGAGGACATAGGTTCCAAACCTTTTGTCTTTTAAATTGAAGCAGCTCCTCTTGCATTGCTTCAACCTAACTTCTATTCTTCAAAGCCTCATCAACTTTCTTTGGCTTTATATGGGACTAGAAACAAGAGTATAGACAAACATTTTTGTCATGGGTTTGTCCTCTTATTCTCATCCCTGTATCAACATTTCCAATGATGTTTATGGTGGGGTATGACTTGTGGATCCTGAGTTGAGGGATCACAACAAGTTGATTGGAAAGATCTAAATTTGAGAAATTTAGATCTGACAATAGAGTATCACCCACCACATCAGCACACTTATCAAGAGAGGCTTGATCTAATAAGTGTGTGACATCATTTATGTTGTCTTTTATCAAGTGGTTATCAGTATCTAGAAATTCTTGATCACTGTCACTACCTCTATTTCCTCCTACATTTGAAGTTCCTTCATCTGAGTTTTGAGCATCTAAGCTAGAATTTGTAGGCACCTCAGATGCATCAGCTGAATTTGTCATGTTTGTGCTGATAGGATCTTCACTTGTAGGGTTAGTTACCACTAGAGCTGAGGTAGTATTCTTGCTTGGTCATCTCAGCTCAAATCTTGGGTCAGATCTCCTATTGATAAGTTACCTGTAGATCCTGAAACATTCTCACAAGATTTGTTAAAATAGTTTGCAACTAAATCAAGATCAAACAACCAATCAGGACCGGAACCTTTCACATTAGGAGTGTGCTCATTGAAGGTCAAATTGGCTGACTCCTCAACTACTCTAGTTCTGAGATTGTATACTCTATAAGCCTTAGCTTGGGAAGGCGTCCAATAAAGTGTCCATTATCTGATTCTTCAACAAATTTGGCTATTTGATATTTGGTATTCAAGATGGTGAAAGGACATCCAAATGACCTGAGGAAACTAATAAACGGTTTCCTTTTGTGCCATAGCTCATAAGGAGTCTTACCATGAGTCTTAACCATACAACTCTGTTCTTCACATAGCAGGCTGTGTTGACTGCCTCTGGCTAGAAGGTGATGGGCAATTTAAAGTCAGACAACATGGTTCTTGCAGCCTCAATAAGTGTCCTGTTTCTCCCCTCAGTAACACCATTTTGCTGAGGAATCCTGGGAGCACTATATTGTCTTGTAATACCTTTTTCATCATAAAATATATCAAGGATTTGGTTCTTAAATTTTATTCCTTGATCACATCTTATGGTTCTGACCTTGTGATCACATTGATTCTCAATTTTCAGAAAAAGTTCTTCAAGATCTCAGGAGTCTCATCCTTAGTACTAAGGAAAAAGACCTAAGTGAATCTTATGAAGTCATCTGTGATCACCAAACAATATGAGGTCCTTCCTAGACTCATTACATTGGTAGGGCCAAAGAGATCCATATGTAATAAGTGTAGGGGAGTAGTCAAAGAGTTTCTTTCCTTTGGCTTGTGAGACACTTTGTGTTGCTCCTCTTTCAGGCATGCTACATAGTTATCATCACTTGTAAACTCTTTCTTTGGTATTCAAGATACTAAATCATTCTTAATTAATTTATTCATGTTTTTAAAGTTTACATGGCACATTTTGTTATGCCAAAGGAAAGACTCATCACTATTTGCTTTAGATAGAAAGCAAGAAACTTCTCCCGAGGGAGATGTTTCCTGCAGGTCCATCTTGTACATATTCCCTTTCCTGGGGGCTCTAAACAGGATACGCGCTTGAGGAATGACCACCCCGAGCTTGAGAACAATGCACTCATGCTCAGTGAAGAGCATGTTGTGTCTTTGATCACAAAATTGGGATACAATCAGTAGATTATACCCAAGCTCTTTGATAAAGTTTACCTTTTCAATGCTGAGCTTACTATTTATGACCCTGCCCCTTCCAGTAATGTAACCTCCAGCATCTCCTCCAAAAGTAACTGGACCTCCATTAATTTTCTCAAAATTTTGAAGTAGAGAACCATAGCCTGTCATCTGCCTGGAACAACCACTATCAATGATCCATACACTCCTCTCTTGGTCTTTAGCTATTCCTGCACGAGAAAGAAATGTTTAGTTACATTTGGAAACCCAAGCCTCATTGGTCTTGGGCTTATCAAAGTGATTTGAAGACAACATAACAGTAATTGATCCTATGTTCAAGTTTTGAGGATCATCAGCTGTTTTTGTTGAAGAACTTTTAGTCACTTGGTCTTCTTTCATCTTCCACACCATCTTTGGAAGATTAGACTTGACCTTTTACTTTGGAAGTTTTGAAAACTTTGGAAGTTTTGGAGACTGGACCTTTGGAAGATCTTGCTTTCACTACAGCAGGCTTCAGTACTTCGGAAGCATTCCTTTCTTTCGAGACCAACTTTACTTCCTAAGGCAAGTTTTCACTTGTCTTCTTCACCTTGGAGCTTTCAAAAGGAAAAGATTTTCCTTTCGAAGCAAGATTTTCTTTCTTCTTCTTAGAAGTTTTCTTTTTGATGATATGGACAGTACTTTTAGGATTGTAGATGCAATCCTTAGCAAGATGGGAAGTACTACCACACATGATGCAATCTATTTGCTTCCTTCTGAGAGCCTTCTTTTGAGAGAAAGACTGAATTTGATCACTTTCCACCTCCATCTTCATCTTCACAGATGATGCAACAAGCTTCTTAGGGTGAGGCATGCTTTTGGAACTTGGTTCAAGCTGTGTAGCAGTGGTACATAGCTGATCAGCCTTCTTTTCTTTGCTAGAATAAGTTGGACATGAACTAGAACTTCCGGTACTAGAGTTCATAGTTCAGTCTTCAGCCTTCACCACTTCAAATCCTATAGAGATAAACACTTGATTATGCTTAGAGTTGAAAGTGGCCTTGATCTCTTGAGTCTTCTTTGATTTCCTCTTGGCTTTTCTGATGAAGTTCTTCCTCTTAGACTTGGTCATTCCAGATTCTTTTCTCTCCTTAGGAGAATAATGTCCCTTCTTAGGATGATCTTCTTCACTCTACTCAAAATCATCCTTTACTATCTCCTCTTCATCCTCTTTATGAATAGGTCTGTATGGGGAAGCTCATCTTCACAAGTTCCACACCTTGGAGATCTTACAGAAAATAGAGTGTGTGGAGGAGCTATTTCAGTAGATCCCAGTCCCTACTTATTCTGATTATAAACTTTTGCATGCAGAGATGAGGATATCATGTTTTTGAAGGTCTCTTCTTCAAGAACACATTTTTCTGCCCTGGCTTTGCTGATCACAAGCTCAGCCTGGCATTCAGTTAACTTAGTGATGAGATCTTTTATCTGAGTCCTGTAGTTTGCATGTTCATGCTTAAGAGTTGAAATGGTTTTCTCTAAATCTTCTATTTTAAGTTTGTAATCTTTTTCATCTCTTCAGAAATCAGCTTTTAAAATGTTTAAGGACTCAAGATAAGACCTTATCTCTAATTTATAGGACCTATATCTATTAACTTTAGCAATACATTCAGGTGTACAAAGATGTTCTAATACCTTGGCTTCTTCATGATCTACCATCAGTGCTTGGTTTGGAGATGCATCCTTAACCTGAAAGCTCCAGTCAAAGCCTTTTTCTTTAATAGCAACAACAGCTTACTGCTTGGGCTTCTCATTTTGGGGAGCTCCATAAGGTAGTTTGGTCTAGTTTGTGCTTGGCCACCATTTGTCTTTGGTGCGTTGCACTCTCTAGCAAAGTGTCGTATTTGGTTACAGTTGAAACACTTCACTTTGCTTTTGTCCAGCCCAAACTTTCCACTAGTTGCATTGCTAGGAAACTTCCTCCCTGACCTCTTGTAGAACTTCTTGGCTCTGTGAGTGAGAAGAGCCATCTGCTGGACTATTTCCATGTACTCCAGATCATCTGGATGGATACAGTCCAGTTCTTCAACAGTAAAAAGAAGGTTGCCTGTGCTTTCATCAGTAGACACAAAGGCTTGTGAAGAGCCTGTCTCTTGGAATAGGCTTCCTTGGATATAGCTCTCTCTTGGTGTCTCCGGGAAGGTGATGAAAGGTCCCTTTTGTGAGTTGTCAGGGTAGTAGATAAGATGATGTTGTGGTTCTCTGCAATCCCTTTCAACCACATGAAGGGCTGAACTCTGCTGATTGTTAGAGTTACCAAATGGATCTTTACATGTTCATCTCCATTTGGTAGCCACTAAGGATACCATACAACTCAGTAAGAGTAAGAGTCTTAAGGTTCTCAGTCCTCTTAATGACCACACAATAGTGTGTCCATTGTCTGGGAAGAGAGTTCATGACCTTCCTCATAATGTCCCTATTCTTAAGAGTTACTCCAACATCCATTAGAGTGTCCATAATCTTAACATAGCTGAATTATTATTGAGTCATGGTTTCACCTGCCTTAAAGGTGAAGTTCTCAAACTGTTGTTTCAAATGGTCATTCTTGTTCTCTTTTGCTTCAGTGGACCCCTCATACATAAGCTTTAGCGCATCCCATAGGTGCTTAGCAGTCTTGCACTTCTTTAAGCCTCTGTAGATGGAGTTTGGAAGAGTAGTTTGGAGAACGGTCATGGCTTTCTGATCTATATCTATCTTTTTCCGGTCATCTTCAGAGTAGTCAGCCACTTCCTTTGGTATCATACCACCACTAGCAACAACTAAAGAGGTGGATGGTATATGAGGTCTAGAGACAACAGATCCCCACATCCTGGAGTCTTGAGACTTGATGACGCCTTCCATTCTTTGGCACCAAGTATCAAAATCATTAGGAGTGATCAGTGGAGACTTTTTCATGGTACTGGTTTCCATATTATCCTTTATGATACCAATTAAAATGGTGAGATCTTTCAATCAAAAGCCTAAAAAGCTCTGATACCAATTACAGGATCGACTAAGGATGATGCAATAGTTTCACAAGGTTGGAGAGTTTAACACTTAATAGATCAAATAAGGAACCAGCAAATGAAACTTAGAACACAAGTAAGAACACAAGAACAAAGCATGTATTGGTTTTCAAGGATGATGTCTATTGCTCTTAAGTGTTTTACAATTGTTACAAGGCTTAGTCCTAAGGACTGGTACATGAGACATTTTATAATATATCTTATAGCCGGCCATACTTTGAAGGCCAACTGGAACACTACTCTAGACAACAAGATCAATGTAAAGTCAAAATACAGATTGCCTTTTTACTAGTGACTATGACATGCCATAGCTCACTTCCTAATCTATTACAAAAAGGATAAAAGTACAAGAGTGGAAAGTTACAGACTCAATGACCTTAATCTACAGTTAAAAAAAGTATGGAGATATCACCAACTTGTATAAGTTGGTGATTCATCAGAGATGGCAGTGGGAAGTAGTTCAGCTTTTGTCAAAAGCATGTTAGAGAAAGCATGTCTTATCTGTCTTGGGAAGAAATCAATCTCTTAGCTTCAGAAGACTTTGTCTTGATGCTTTAGAAGACTTCATCTTCGGTTTTGAAAGAATTGGTATTAACAGGATCAGTGTTTGTCTCACAACACAAGATAATCACAAAAACTCAATTAATGTCACTCGGGTTGATAAAGCAAAGTCTTAACAAAGTTCACAAGTAATATAATAAGTTCAAACAGAAAACATAAAACACAAGAGTGGTTTTCAAGATACTCGTATATATTATGCAGGACTGGTTAAAAGGATGGTCAATACAATCAGTCTCATAATGAGGAGAGCATTAGAACACTTAACAGATCAAATAGGGAACCGGGTTTATATGAATGATACTAAGAACATAAGTAAACAATGAGACAGAACTAAGAACAAGAACAGGATGAGTATGGTTTTTCAAGAATGTTGTATATTGTTCTCAAGTTCTTTTACAAGTGTTACAAAGCATAAAAGAAATAAAAAAGCCTGAGATACTTTATACTACATCCTACAGCCTGCCATACTTTGAAGGCTAGCTGGAAACACTAATCTAGACAATAAGATCAATGTAAAGTCAAAAGGCAGATTGCCTTTTAACAAGTGACTATGACATGCCATAGCTCACATCCTAATATATTACAAAAAGGATAAAAGGTACAAAGTAGAAAGTTACAGATTCTAAACCATAATCTACATTTGCAAAAGCATGGACCTTTTCACCAACTATGGCAAGTTGGTGAGTCTTCAGAGTTGCAGTTGAAAGTGGGTCAGCTTTATACAAAAGTAGATCAGAGAAACCATGTCTTCGCTGTCTTTGAAAGAAATTAGTCTTCACTTCATTAGACTTGGAAGACTATGTCTTTGAAGCTTTGGAAGACTTCATCTTTTGCTTCGTATGATTTGGTCTTTGGCTTTAGAAGATTTGAACTTTGGCTTCGGAAGATTTTGCACTTAGAATAATTTTCTATGAGAAGTGTGAAACTTCCGAAGTAACTTCTACTCTACATAATGTGCATGCAAGCAAGAAGCTCTTTGGTTGCTTTGGTTTCCTTGGTTGCATCAGCCTTTGAAGTATAACCTTACATATTACTTCTCAACTCAGTATTACAAGACTCTTACAAGCATAGTTACTAAGTTACATGGAGAGACTATATATACTACTATCTATAGTCGGTTATACTTAGAAAGCCATCTAGAACTTACAACAAGATAAATACTACATCGTTTAAAAGTAAGGTATCTATGATAAAATAATAATATCTTAGATTAGGTAGTCATGACATGTCCATGACTTACCTTTTGTCACCAACTAAAAGTGCCAACTGTACTAAGCTGAGAATGGTTGAACAGTGGATTAAAGTAAGGTCAATTATATGGGCGTGGGAAAGAGCCATGCAGTCTATCAGAGTGGCAGCGGGCTGGCAGACAGACCATACTTATGTCCACTAGTTCCTAGTTAGTTCTTCTGAAGCTAAATGGCTTCGGAAGAGTAAATTCTTCTGAGGCCATTTATACTTTGGAAGAATCAACTTCTTCAGAGTCTCTACAAGTCTTCAGGTCTTTATTCTTACGAAGACTTTGTCTTTTGGATCTTCTAAGTTGTATACTTTGGAAGAATAAGAACTTAGTCTCAGTTAGTTCTTCCTTCGAAAGTTCTTCATACTTGAGCTTTGGAAGATCTTTGACTTAGTTTTAGAAGAGCAGCTTGTTTCTTTGGAAGACTATTTGTTTAGCACATCAAAATATATCTAAGTGTGGTTTTGGTTGGACCAGCCTTATTAGATCCAACAGTACTCCCCCTAGGCTGATGCTACTAAAACTTCACCAATTTCTTCTCCCCAAAGTCTTCAGCACCAGGGAAAGAAGGCATTTGTCTGTCTCTGAGTTCCTTCCTGATGCAGTGGAGAGGATGTTATTCAAGTCATCTATGGATAGTCGATTCAGTTGGTCATTTTGGATGACATGTCTCCTCTGTTGTGTCCCTTGGAAAAGAGTTAGTAGATAAGAACCATAGTCATATTCCCATCTGACTATAGGTTCTGAAGTTGGTCCTTCAACCATTTGTAGGAATGTTCTTTCCTTGATGGTTGCTCTTTCCACTTCAGCCTGTGCTTTCAGTTTCATTTAGTTGACATGAATGCTACTCAAATGATTTCTTATATGAGTAGCAATCTGAGAGCTGGAGGGATTGGAGAATGATCTCTCTACTAACTCAGCAATATCAAATCTACTTGAGTGTAGTAGAGTGGATGCATCAAGTCTAGTTACTTGACCTTTCTCTCTCTGAATTATGAAGCTTTGAGTAGATTCATCGAACCTCCACTGGACAATTGAGCTTCTGGGAGCAAAGGGGTTGGTTGGCAGCATATTCCTTTTTCTGGTGTCCAGTAGAGTCATCAACCTTCTCCTTAACTTCTTCTCCTTTTCTTTAAGAGTATCATTATTGACAGCTAGAAGTTGGAGAGCTTGTTCTAGTATTCCTCTAGGCAGATCATGGAATGCATCTCTTGTGAGGGAACAGGAAGAGTCATTAATGTATTTTAGTTTAATTGACTCTTCTTCATAATAGATGTTTTTCAAGGTTGTGCAGTTGATAAGCTTCCTTTTAATCTACTTAAATTCTTCTAAGGATAGGGGCTTGGAAGGTTCAGAAGATGGTTTGGGTAAAGATTGGGTTTTGGGTTATGTTTTGGGTTTAAGGACAGCTGGAGGTGTAGGTTGTTTAGAGATAGGGGATGAAGGTGTGGGAATGACTGATGGTGTGGGTTTGGGAATTGAGGGTTTAGAGGTTGGTTTTGTTTTGATAGGGAATGGTGAAGGTGTGGGAAGTGACTTTGTTGGTTGTGGTTTGGGTTTGGGTTCCATCTTCTGAGTGCTTTGTTTCCAAGGCATCTCCTGCCTTCTTCTTAAGAGAATGTCAGCCTTTATGTCACTGACATGTCGCTCTAGGGTCTTCTCTGGCATGGGCCCTACTTGCCTGCTAGTGAAGCCATGGGCTTTAAGGTAAGCTTTCATCCATTCCTTAGCTCCCTCTTTCTTAGCTGAAGGGAGTATGACTTCTTCTTCTTTCTTCTTCTTCTCCTTTAGCCTTTCCCTTGTAGCCTTCTTTCTTTATTTGTTGATCTCCTCGGTTTCTTTGTAGAAAAGATACACGATCATATCATGATCATGAGGGGCCAACTCTTCCTTTGTATAGCCTCCCTTGCAGGGAAAGGCTATCTTTTCCTTCCTGCCCTCAGCCTTTGCTTCCTCCTCCCTTTTTCTTTTCTCCTCCTCTTTGTCTAACCTTGCTATCTCTTCTCTTTCTTTTTGTAGCAAGGTTTCCTTCTCAAGCTTTACAAGTTGTTCATGTGGGAAAAGAAGCATTTGTTCATCTTCTACTCCCAGGCTGATGAGCCAATCAATGATCTCCACCCTCTTCTGATTGTTGATATTTTCACAAGATGCTGCTGCTTTGGTGCTTGTTTCAAGCAACTTCTCAGTATCAACTCTTCCTTTCTTTCTTAGCTTTTCCAACCTTTCCCCCTCTAGAAGTTATTTAGCAGTAAGCTTTCTCTTCCCTTTAGGATCAGAGTAAGATACAGCCTTTGGAGATTCTGGTTTTGAGGATTCAGGTTGGGGTGGTGGAGACTGAGGTTGTGGTGCTAGCTTGAGAGGGGTTGTAAGAAAGTCCGCATTATTGCCTTTAGAAGCTAGATTAAGAATAGCTTCTGTAACCAGCAGTTCATCAGATGAAGAGGACAACTCTATAATTCCTTCCACAGCTTGGACTTTAGATTCGAAAGAAATTTCCAGAGCTTTGGAAGTGAATAGAAGTGCTTCCAAAGCTTGAGCTTCCACTTCAGAAGTTGTTCTCATAGTCTCGGAAGTAACAGGAACTACACGATCTGTCCCTTTTGAGTCAGTTGTTGGGCCATTAGTCTGTGTATCCCCTTCGAAGTCAATCTTGGGTAAAACAGAGACCTTAGTTTGACCAACTTCCTCCTCAGAGGTAGATGATGCAGTCAACCTTTGAAGCTCTCTAGCCCTAAAGTAGGCAATGGCAAGATCAGGTGCGGGTTATTCAAGTGAGGAGCTTATCAGAAACTGGGTTAAGAATATGTTAAGGTCGATAAGCATCCATGGATCCACTTAAACTGAAATGGAAGGTGGTTAAGGAAAGATGGCTACAAGTTGTTGTTGTTTGGGGTAGAAAGAAGAAATGGCAGTATGGGGTTCTACTTGAGTTGATATCTCCTCATGCGTATGTGCAGATATGTCCTCATCATGTCTTTGTTCCACTTCTCAATCTGTATCTCAGCTAGTTGAGCCTTGGGATTTTCAATCTCAAGTTACTGAGTGGCAGACCTATTTTCTAAAGTCTCAACCTTTGATTCAAGATTGGTGACTTTGGATGAGTTTCAGACTACCCTCATCTTCTTTTGAAGAATCATCAGGAGATAGGATAACATACCTAGTATGTTCTTCCTCATCACCAGTTGTGGTTTCTTGGCGCCCTGGATATCCTTGCATATTGATGTCTCTTTTAGATGCATCAATGGGCAGGTTGCCGTAGATATAGTCTGACTGATGTTACCACTTTCCTGAGAGGCTACTGAAATACTCTTAGTAGTGGCAGCTGAATCTACACGAGTCACCTCCAGTCTGGTTGGACTCACCTTAGTTTGGTCTAGCTAATGTGGGCTAGATATCAGAGGTTCCCTAGGACTTAGTTGATCTGGAGAGGGGTGAGGTAGATCAACATCATGGCCCTGATGAAACATGATACCCTCATCAATTCAGGTTAAAAGCTTAAGAAAGGATAGAGAGGTTATATCTATTGACCTGGGATCTTGGTGAACACCTAATGGATTGGCTGTAATAGCAGTTGAGCCATGATATGGCTATCCCCTTTTCGTTGCTCAGGAGAGTGTTGAGACTCACCCTGAGGGCTTATGGCTTGGGTAATGGGCTTATCAGGTTGAGACTGAGGAGACTCAACACTGATATTGAGGTCAATTGTGGAGGATGGTCGGACCTCTGACTGAGTGGGAGCCCTGGATTCCACTCTAGGCTTTTTGGTTTGAATAAAGGGGACTTGACCAATTATAGTAGATTGATCAAGGGTTCATTTGGTGCTTCTTTGGTATGTGATTTTGATTGGGTGAGAAGATTTGGATGGCTGTGTAGTGGTGGTGTCTGGTGGGGGTTCATCACCTATTGGGCTTGCGGGGATGTCACCATGAGCCATTGGCTCAAGCATACCTGGAAGGAGATTAGTGAATCTTCCACTAAAGTTGGTGGACATCTTCTTCAAAGTCTTAAAGATGCCAAGCTTCATGTGAGGGACCAGTAAAACATGACCAAATTGAAGTTTATCCTGGTCCAACTCACAATTGATAATGTGCTGAATAAATTGAGCATACATATAGAATGGATCCCTGGTGAGATTGCTGCTCAAATTATTTAGCACAAACCTTGAGTAGTTGAATCTAAGGCCTTTTACCAACCCATGGACTAGGCAGCCCAGATCATAGGGAACTTGATCCCATCCCCCTGATTTGTTTGATAGGCTATGCAGGACAATGTGAAGTAGGAACTTCCAGTTGTAGGAGAAGTTGAACTTGTAGACTAAGGATCTGCTCACATCTCCTCTATATCCCATTTGAGTAAAGGTTTCCTCCAGATCAGACTTCGGGAAATCTATAAAGGTGCCTTCATCATGGAGTTCCAGATGCTCCCTGATGGTTGTTTCACTGATGATGATCTCTTGTCTGCAGATCCCTGATCTGATGACCCTTTCATCATTGATCGTTTCACTTTGACCATTGGCCCAAAATTCAACCATGTGGTTTGAGTAGATGGTGGGGTTAACAGTAAGGGCAGTAAAGTATGTTGATTGAGAAAGAAATTGGACAATAGGGGCAAAATAGGCATCTCTTGAAGAGTCAAGGATGGCAACTTGGTTGTGTTGGTGATTCAAGGCCATTGTTCAGATGGAAACTGATTGATTGAAGTGAGAAAATAGCAAAAGCAGAATGAATAAGATGAATAGTGAAATCTTGGGGTTTCGATGAATGGTAAAGAAAAGTAAGAAGAGGAAACAACCAGTAATTTTATATGGTGAGAAAAATCCACTAGATAAGGTGAAGTGATAGATTAAAGGATGGTTTGAGATCCAAGTGGATGTAGGCAGCAAATGATATGATGAAAGAGATTTAAAATTACGGCTAGTTACTGTTTTTCCAACAATATCTCTACAGTAAAATCATGTGGGGCCGAAAGATTTCCATTGCACAATAAAATTTCTTTCGAGAGTTAAAAGTCTTCCAAAGACAAACGAGTTTGTTTCCAAAAATTTTCTCCCGAAAGCATTTTATTTCTAAAGGAAAACATTGGTTTACAATCACATTTTCTTCTAGAACAATAAATGATTTCGAGAATTAAAGTTTACAAGCTTCGGAAAACATTTTGAGTGATAGTCAAAATTTCTCCCGAAGCCAAAAACTCTTCAGAAGAAAATATTCTTGAATGAATTTTACTCTTCGAAAGAGTTATGTAAAATTCTTCCGAGGGTAAAATTCTCTTCGGAAGATTTCTTACTTAGAAATTTATTTTACAATTTTGAAAAACTTTCTGCCAACAGGGCTTAGATTGTATTTAGACAACATAGACAAGACAAATTTTAAAAGGTTTTCAAAAGAGAACGATTAGTCAATGTTAATCATCCCAATAGCTGTGATTAAATATTTAAATCTTTGTTCATCAAAGGTTTTTGTGAACAAGTCAGCATATTGTTCATTTGTATTAACTTTAACTTGCTTGATTAGATCTTTGTCATGAATATCTCGAATGAAATGATACTTGATGTTAATGTATTTTGTCTTGGAGTGCTTGACTGGATTTTCTGTGATAGAAATGGCACTCTTGTTGTCTATATGGATAGGAGTCTCCATGAAGTTGAAACCATAATCCAGTATTTGATTCTGAATCCAAAGCAGTTGAGCATAGCAGTTTGCAGCAATAATATACTCAGCTTTAGCAGTTGATGTAGATACACATGATTGCTTCTTACATGGCCAAGAGATAATCCTTCCACCAAAAAATTGACATCCTCCTAATGTTGATTTCTTGTTGATATTGCAGCCACCATAATCACTGTCAGTGTAACTATAGAGGTTGAAATCCCTGTTCTTAGGATACCAAAGACCTAATTTAGGAGCTCCTTTGAGGTATCTTAGAATTATTTTGACAGCAATTAGGTGAGACACCTTTGGAGAAGCCTGATATTTTGCATAGATGCATGTTGCAAACATGATATCAAGTCTACTTGTAGTACGATACATTAAAGATCCAATAATTGCCCTGTACTAATGCTGATCAGTATCCTCCCCTTCGAAATCAGGACTAAGATTGTGATTTCTGGGTATAGGTGTCTTGGCTGGCTTACAATCTGTCATCACAAATCTTTCTAAGATATCTTTGACATACTTAGGTTGAATGACAAAGAACCCTTCTTCCATCTGCTTCACCTGAATTCCTAGGAAGAAATCCATCTTTCCTGTGGAACTCATTTCAAACTTCTTCCTCATGATGCTTTCAAAGTCTTTGCATATTTGGTCATTTGAGGAACCAAATATAATGTCATCAACATAAACTTGTACAAGCAACATATCCTTCCCAGACTTTCGAACAAGGTTTTGTCTATTTTGCCTCTAGTATAGCGATTTTTGAGAAAAAACCAAGATAGTGTCTCATACCATAGCCTAGGTGCCTGATGCAACACATACAGTTCTCTATTGATATCCTCATATAGAAATGCACATTTCACTTTAAGTTGATAGACTGTGAACTTCTTAGAGGCAGCAAAAGCAAAAAAGATTCGCACAGCCTTAAGTCTTGCAACAGGTGCAAAGACATCTATGTAATCTATACCTGCCTCCTATGTGTATCCTTGAATAACAAGTCTAGCTTTATTCTTTATCATCAAACCAAAATCACCTCTTTTGTTTCTGTACACCCACTTATTGCCAATAGGAACCTGACCAAGTGGCAATGGACATAAGTTTCATACTTTTTGTCTCTTGAATTAAAGCAACTCTTCTTGCATTGGTGCTATCCAATTGTTGTCTTTAAGGGCTTCTTCCACCTTCTTTGGTTCCAATTGAGAGAGAAAGCATGAGTACAAGCTGACATTCCCATTGTGGGTCTGACTTCTTGTTTTCACATCTTCTGAGACGTCCCCAATGATGTTCTTAGCTGGATGAGTGTTATGTATCCAGAGCCTAGGAATCACCTCTAGTTGCATAGGTAAATCCAAGTTTGAAAAGTTTTGCTTAGGATTTTGAACACCATCACCAGCTGATGTCTCACATTCATTCAACGAGGACTGATTCAATGAATATGTGACAGCATCAATAGTATTTTACTAAGAAGCAGCATCAACAGTTGCTTGTTCCTCCTGATTACTATCTTCATTAACTTGGTGTTGAATACTTGAGTTGTCAACTGTTGAGTTATGAGGCTCAGTTGGCTTACAACTTGATGAAGTTCCATCGTTTCCTAAGATATTCAAGTTTTCAGGATTTTCAGTTGAAAGAGCTTGATCTTCATTTCTTCTTGGAGATGTTGAAATAGGTCTTGGTAACTCAAACATTTGATCTTCGTAGGAGTTACCTTGAATGCCTATTCTAGCTGAAACATTCTCACAAAACAATTCTAAATTGAAGACATATTCACGACCATTGCACTTAACACAAGGTGTGTGCTCATTGACAACAATGTTGGGTGATTCCTCAAATTGTTGATTTTTGATATTATACACTCTATATGCAATAGAGGTTGAGGAATATCTAACAAAGATAGCATCATTAGACTTTTCAGCAAATTTTACTAATTTGTCTTTTGTGTTAAGGATGGTAAATCTACTTCCAAAGGACCTAAGAAAGCCAATGAATGGTGGCTTCTTGTTCCATAGCTCATAAGGGTTTTTTCCATGTGGCTTAACTATAAGAACCCTGATCTGCATATAACATGCAGTGCTGACTGCTTCTGCCTAAAAGGTTAAGGGCCTTTTTGAGTCAGCTAACATAGTTCTAGCAGCCTCAATCAGTGTCCTATTTCTCCTCTTAGCAACACCATTTTGTTGAGGAGTTCTAGGAGCACTATATTGTCTAGCAATCCCTTTTGAATTACAAAAAGAGTCAAGAACTTGATTCTTAAACTCAGTCCCTTGATTACTTCTAATTATCTTTACCTCGTGATCTATTTGATTTTCAATTTTGAGAATAAAAGATTTTAAAGTTTTAGTAGTTTCATCTTTAGTTCTTAAAAAGAAAACCCATGTAAATCTTGTGAAATCATTAACAATCACAAGGCAATATGTTTTCTTCCAATGCTCATTATACTTGTAGGACCAAACAGATCCATGTGCAATAAGTGTAATGGAGTGGTGATAGAGTTAACCTCTTTGGATTTATGTAAGACTTTATGTTTCTTCCATTTCAGGTAGGCAACACAGTTGTCCTTACAGAAAAATTCCTTTTTAGGCACACCATGTACCAAAATAATTATTGACCAATTTATTCATGGTTTTGAAATTAACATGGCACATTCTTTAATGCCAAAGAGTTGACTCATCACCATTTGCTTTGGAAAGAAAGAATGATACTTCACCCAGTGGGGAAGCTTTGTTCATATCTAGCTTGTACGTATCCCCTCTTGTAAGGCCCCGATCACGGGAACACTCGCAGTTGGTCATTCTTAGTGTAAAACATTTAAAATATAACATTCGCAGCGGAAAAATATATAGTTTCATTAAAATTAGGCTCGTGTCAAAACATAATATCATCTTATTTACATTACAAAAACTATGTCAGTATAATTACATTCCTAAAAATATGGATACCAGACTTGAATTATCCCAGTAGCTCCATGTCCATACCTGTACCTCCTCAGCTTCACCAATTACCTGCCAACTGATATGCATACACAAGTCAGCAAAGCTGAGTGAGTTCAAGTTTTATAATAAAAATACTTTACTTTTTGTAAAACATTTCCTTTACTTTCGTACGTAATCATACATCATACATACATCTTGATAATAATCGTTTATTATCTTTTATCATCGTTCATCCTTTCGTTTTTGTACTTTCGTTCATTAACATCTTTCACTTTCATCTGGATCCTTCCAAATGCTAAACTCCCAGCATTGTGCACCAAGCTGGTACTGGGTCGAGATTTATAAATAAACCCCCAAACATTGTGCACGAAGCTGACTACAGTACCGGGGTAAAGCAACAAGTATCCCATAAAGTTTTGGTCAATCTCAAGGATTGGACCCCTAAAGTGCATCCTCATGGGCTAGCTAAGCCGCACTTCAGTTGAGCTAGTGACAACATGGCCGTGCACCTCCATTCATTTTGCTTGCAAGACTTTCATTTGTTCTTTAGGTTTCACTTTCGTTGACATTATCTTTCCCTTTTCTTTACATAATACTTTACTTATTACACACATAACATTCAAGTAAAGCTTTCATAAAATCTTTGTCATCGTAAGAGAAAATAGTTTAAGGCATCATAATACATCGTAAAATTCATATAGCATCATAAGAAAATGATATATCATTAAAACATTAAACAAACATAATCTTCCATTAAACATTGGTACTTAACACTTAAATTCTATCTCCAGAATTTCAGGATAAACTTAAGTGTTTATAGCGCATGAATAAGGTTTACAACGGATGACTTAAATGCTAAGTGTCTATAGCGGACAGCCAAAGTCCGGACAGCCAAAGTCCACAGCAGACAACCAAAGTCCACAGCGGACGAACTGAGCACTAAGTGTGTTCACAGCGGATGACAAAAGTCCACGTTGGACGACCAAAGTCCACGGTGGACGATCGAGGTCCACAACAGATGACTTAAAAGTTCACAGCGGACAGTCTATATGCTTAAGTGTCCACAGCGGATAGTTAGTGTCCATAGCGGACAACATTACAACCCTTCCCAATTGTCCACAACGAACATGCAAGGCCCATAGCAGAGAGTCACTAGCACTTATATCCAACCTAGGTGAATTCTAGTCCCAAACAACATCTTTAAACATTAACTTAACATAGATCTATCAGATTCACACTCAGATGATCATAAATAACCATTAACATCGAAGAAATCTTTAAAACGCATACATTTTTGTAAAAAGTCATTTTTAGTAGTAGAAAACACAGTTGTCCAGTAACATCATTTTCAGTACACATATCAACCCCAACAAGTAGAAAACAAGTAAAAAAAAAGGGATCTAGAACTCACCTTAACCAGCTTTCCAGCAACCCACAACAAACCTGAGAGCAAACCTGGAGTTCTGTAACACCCGGAAATTTAAAAAAAAAAAAAAAGAAAAGAAAGATAAGTATAAAGAAACAAAGGTGAAATAACCCAAGTTAAGGGGTTAATGTTGTGTAAGAGACAAACTTTATTATTATTATGTTTAAAAGTTGGGCATGGCCACCCACTACCCTGCTCCACTAACTGCTTCGGCTGCAAAAAGAAGAGGAACAAATGTTCCATCAGTTTTAGAGAGAAGAAGAGGAGGATCGAATTGAAGGTAAGCTTTTCGTGTGTTTTGTTTGGTTTCAGCTGAATTTTTAGCTTTTGGACTGAGTCTTATGTGTTTCTCTGTGTTCGGTTGTGTGTTTTTGGTGTGTTTAGGTGTTTGAACTCCAAGTGCTCTCGAGTTTGGGGGAGTTTTACTTGAAGGCTACTGTAGGTGAGTTCTAGGTCCCTGGTTTTTCTATATGCATATAAACTATCATTTTACAATTCACATTGTGTTGGAACCATATGTTTACCCCTGTTTTACGTGGGTGTGTGTGTTTGTGAATGTTTTGACTGAGTTATGTGGTTGTATGCTTGTTCTAAGTGGTTAGTATGCTATATTTGGGCTAAGAATATGTTAGGATGATGAATGGGGACTGAAATTAGTATAAGTTAGAACTGGTAAACTGCCTATGCGCCTAACACTTTGCCCATGCGCCTAACACTCACCCGTGCGCCTGCATAGTACCCATGCACCTAAGATTTTGCCCATGCGCCTAAGTTTTTCCCATGTGCCCAAATGTTCCCATGCACCCAACTGCCCGTGCGCCTGCATAGTACCCATGCGCCTAAGTTTTTCCCATGCGCCCAAGTATTATCATGCGCCCAACTGCTCGTGCGCCCGCATAGTGCCCATGCGCCCACATAGTGCTCATGCGCCTATTTGACTTAGGATTTTTATGAAATCTTGGGAAATATAAATTAATGATTAAGCTCTGGAATGTTTTGTGTTTTATGTTTGTTCATGTTACGCATGTTTTTGGTCTGTTATTGATGTTCCTTATTACGTATTATTACGTGACTTTACATGGTGTGTTAATGCTCTTATACGTAAAGTATTATCTTAAAAGGAGCGAAGATTAGAGATAATGAAAAGTGGAACATAAGGAATGAATGAAAGTCTTGCAAGCAAATTTAAAGAGGTTCACAACTCATTGAAGAGTTGTTAGCTCAACTGTGTGCGATGTAGAGTGTGATCTTGGCTAACTCATGAGGGTACGCACAGGGGGGTCAGTCTTGGTGACTGATCCATACGTGCGAAATGGGATCCTTGTCGCTTAACCCCAAGACTGAGGTGGCTTCGTGCCTAATGATGGGGCATAGCTTATAATAGGATCTAGATAGAAGTGAAAGATAATGAAATAGTGCGAAACGAACGATTATGAACGATGATATAAGATAATAATGATATTATCAAGAAGTATGTATGTTGTGTGATCACAAACGGATGTAAAGGAAAGGTTTTACTAAAGGTAAAGTATTTTATTTTTAAAACTAGAACTCACTCAGCAACGCTGACTTTTTATGCATTTACAGTTGGCAGGTAGCTTGTTGCTAAGGATGGCACAGGGTGAAGCTACTTGGCGGGCAAAGACTGGCATCCATTTCATGCATGATAATGTTGTTGTTTTGGAATACAACTGAATATTCTTTTGTAACTCTTTTTAAACAATGATGTATTATTTGTCAACATCAAATATTAATGCATTAATGGTTTTTGATAAATTAATCCGCTGCAATGTTTTATGAAATTTATTATGTCTTATTATAAATAAGGTTGTGATTAACCAACTGTGTGGTTCCCGGGAACAGGGCCTTACAAGTTGGTATCAGAGCCAAAGTTTAAGAGAAATGGGTAAATATTTTTAAAACCTAAACTTAAATTGAGAATGGGACTAAATAGAAGGATGCCAGCCCAAGTAGCTACGTGCCATCAGGTAATTTATTTTCTTAAGGTTAACCGGTATTATATGCGCGTGCTATCTGATTTATGCGCCCTTAGTAGATTTGGATACTGATGTAGTCAGGATAGGAAATGCTTGGGGGATGAAGAGTAAAGTAAGTGGATAATCACAACTGGCCATTGTAATTAGGGACTTACTATAGTTGACATAATCTAAGCTATTACCTTGAATGGCCGTGTTGGTGTTTGAATTTTATAGTGTTTAGAGGATGGAGGGTGTTAAATCTTCGAAGGCTTCTTGAGGTGGTGTACAGGGTGGTCGTGGTGCTAGACCACGTGTCACTAGGAACAAGGCTAAGGCTGCTGAGATGGCTCCTGCAAAGCCCAAGCTTCATCACCAGGAAGGCGGTGATGAGAGTGCTAATCTGAGAGCCTTTGTGAAAGAGGCAGTTGTGGAGGAAGTTCATCAAGTCATGCAGATGATCCTGCCGTCTGTGGTGACCAAGGTTATTCGTTCTGTCAGGAAGGATGAAAAGAAAGAGAAGGAGGAGAGGAGGAGGACTGTTGGGAGAGGTTCAGGTGAAGGGGAGCAACCAGAAACCAAGATGGTCGTCTCCAGTGATGAAAAGGAAAGGGAAGAGGTACAGGAAACTGCCGAGGGGTGTAGTTATGGGGCATTTCAAAGATGCAAGCCCCTGACTTTTTATGGTAAGAGGAATGCTGTTGCTGCTCATCGATGGGTGAGGGAGATGGAGGCTGTGTTGGACATCAGCGAATGTAGGGAGGATCAAAAGGTGAAGTTTGCTACCCACTCTTTCGTGGACTGGGCTTTATGTTGGCGGGACAATATTGACCAGGCTGAGGCCAGCAGGGCTATTGGGAGAATGAGGTGGAGTGAGTTAAAGAAGATGGTAATCAAGGAGTTTTGTCCTCATAAGGACCTTAACAAGATTGACAGAGAGTTCTTACAGCTGGAGGCGAGAACCGTGACACACCATCAGTATACTACTAAGTTCAATGAGATGGCAAGGCTGGTGCCAGATCAGGTGATGCCAGTGTCATGGAAGATCAAGAGGTATATCTAGGGTTTGCCGGAAAATATCCGCAGGCACATGATCACCGCCTGGCCGAGTACTTTTAGGTCGGTTGTTGATCTGGCAGGGAGGCTGTATGATGAGAGAGAGGTGGCAGTGGTAGAGGTGAGTAAGAAGGGTGGTGATGTCAGGAACTAGAATGGGAAGCGGTTTGGTCGTGGTGGCTTTACTCCAAATAACAAGAGGGCAAGGGTGGATGATCGAAGGGTAGTAACATCAGGTACGGGAATAAAGAGGTGTGGTAAGTGTGGGAAGGAACACACAGGGGAGTGTAAGTGGGGAATGAATCTCTGCTTCAAATGTGGGAAGCCCGGTCATATGGAAAGAGAGTGCAGGGTTGTAAGATGTTATAACTGTGGTGAAGAGGGCCATCTGAGTAGGGATTGCAAGAAGCCGAGGGCTGAATGTTCTGGGGCAAAGAAGGGGACCGAGAATGATGGGCAGAGAGCAAAATCCAAAGCATTCACAATGACCCGGGAGGAGGCTAGGGTGGACCCCGATGTCGTGTCAGGTACGTTCCTAGTAAACCAAACTTGTGCCTTTGTATTATTCGATTCTGGTGCTAGTAAGAGTTTTATTTATGCTGCCTTCCGTGCTAAGTTGCGTGTTAGGAGTAGAAAGATTGATGAGCCCTTTGATGTAGAAACTGCTATTGGTAAGTTTACCAGGATTTCTGATCTGATAGAGAATTATGACATAGAGTTGGAAGGCCATAGGTTCTCTGTTAAATTATTTGTGATGCCCCTAGGTGGATTCGATGTGATTCTAGGGATGGATTGGCTAGCAGCCTATGAGGCAAATATTGTGTGTCGCAAGAAGATGATCAAATTGACTACGCCTAATAGGAGTTTGGTGACGATCTACGGTGATCGAATTACTATGGTTTCGAAGGTGATTTCGATGGTGATGGCAGAGAAGTGCATGAAACGTGGATGTAGGGCCTACCTGGCTTACGTGAAGGATGTGGATGCGTCAGTACCATAATTGTCTGACGTACCAGTTGTGTGTGACTTTCCAGATGTGTTCCTAGAAGATTTACCAGGTGTGCCACTGGACCGCGAGATCAAGTTCTAGATCGACTTGATAACTGGTGCTCAACCTATTGCCAATGCACCGTATCGATTGGCTCTGTCTGAGATGAAGGAACTGATGGTTTAGTTGTAAGAGTTGTTGGACAAAGGGTTCATTCGACTGAGTATCTCTCCCTGGGGTGCTCCGGTCTTGTTTGTAAAGAAAAAGGATGGTAGTATGAGGATGTGCATCGACTACCGTGAGTTAAACAAGTTGACGGTGAAGAACCGATAACCACTACCCAGAATTGATGACTTGTTTAATCAGCTCCAAGGTGGCAGTTGGTTTTCAATAATAGCTCTCCAATCTGGTTACCACAGATGAAGGTGAAAGAGCAAGATATCTCCAAAACAGCTTTTCGCATGCGTTATGGACATTATGAGTTCCTTGTTATGTATTTTGGTCTAACTAATGCGCCAGCTGCCTTTATAGATTTGATGAACAGGTGTGTCGGCCGATATTGGATAAATCAGTGATTGTGTTTATCGATTATATCCTGATTTATTCAAAGAGCGAAGAAGAGCATGCCGGTCAAATTCGTGAGGTATTAGCGACACTTAGAAGAGAGAAGTTGTATGCTAAGTTCTCCAAGTGTGCTTTCTGGTTGCGTGAGGTTCAGCTTTTAGGTCATGTGGTAAATTCCGAAGGGATCATGGTAGACTCGACAAAGGTGGAGGCGGTGATGCAATGGAAGACTCCAAAGACGCCATCCGAGATCCGAAATTTCTTGGGTTTGGCAGGATATTACATGATATTCATTCAAGACTTTTCTAAGATAGCCTCACCATTGACCAAGTTGACCCGCAGTGATGTGGAGTTGTATGGGGTCTAGAACAGGAGAATGCTTTTGAGGAGTTAAAGACAAGATTGACTCAAGCTCCTGTCTTGATGTTACCCAAAGGGAATGAAGACTTGGTGGTCTATTCAGATGCTTCTTATTTAGGATTGGGTTGCGTGCTGATGCAATGGGGAAGGGTTATAGCCTATGCGTCCCGACAGTTGAAAATTCATGAGGCTAATTACCCTACTCATGACTTGGAGCTAGCGGTTGTGGTCTTTGCATTGAAGATATGGAGGCACTACTTGTACGGGACGAAGTGCACTATCTTCACTGACCATAAGAGCTTGAAATACTTTTTTGAGTAGAAGGACCTCAACATTAGGCAAAGGATGTGGTAAGAGTTGATCAAGGATTATGATTGTGAGATCCACTACCATCCGGGTAAGGCCAACGTAGTGGCGGATGCCCTTAGCTGAAAGGAGAGACCCGAGCCAATCCGGGTGAAAGCTTACTAGTTGGTGAAGACCTCCAATCTGATGGCACAGGTCAAGGAATTTCAAGATGAGGCGCTGAAGGAAGACCGAATCAACTCAGAAAGAATGAAAGGACTAGTCTCGAAGTTAGGTGAGAACACTCTCGGAGTTAGAACCCGCTTCGGGCGGAGGTGGATCCCTCGTTATGGAGACCTACGTGGGCGAATCATGGATAAAGCTCATAAGACTCAATACTCAATTCATCTTGGTGCTATGAAGATGTATCATGATATAAAGAAAGATTACTAGTGGCCGGGTATGAAGCGTGACGTAGCGGAGTATGTGAGCAAGTGCCTTACTTGCTTGCAAGTGAAGGCGGAGCATCCGAAGCCATATGGGAAGATCCAACCTTTGGATGTACCTGAGTGGAAATGGGAGCACATCACCATGGACTTAATTATGAAGTTACCACGTATGGAAAGAGGGTACGATGCTATATGGGTGATAGTTGACAGTTTGACAAAGAGTGCTCACTTTCTACCAATCCGCGAGACATATTCATCTAAGAGGTTGGCCAATCTATTCATCAAAGAGATTATGATGTGTCATGGTGTACCAGTGTCTATCGTGTCTGACTGTGACACTCGGTTTACATCTAAGTTTTGGAAGAGATTTCATGATGCGATGGGGACGAGGTTGCACATCAGTACGGCTTATCATCCTCAGACGGATGGTCAGTCAGAGAGAACTATACAGACACTTGAGGATATGCTCTGAGCATGCGTCATTGATTTCGAAGGAAGTTGGGACGAACAATTACCGTTAGCTGAATTCTCATACAACAACAGTTACCATGCCAGCATTGGTATGCCACCATATGAGATGCTATACGGTAGGAAGTGTAGAACGCCCGTATGTTGGGGTGACATCAGACAGAAGGAGTTGGGGAGCGTTGAAGTGATCAAGGCTACGACTGAAAAGTTGGAGAATATCAAGGCCTTTATGAAGGCGGCAAAAGACAGGCAAAAGTCATATTCTGACAAGAGGCGTAGACTGATTGAATTCAACGTGGGTGATAAAGTTATTCTGAAGGTTTCACCTTGGAAGGGAATCATTTGGTTCAGAAAGCAGGGTAAGCTAAGCCAAGGTATATAGGACCTTTCCGAATCATTGCTCGAGTAGGTGAGGTGGCCTACAGGTTGGAGCTACCCGATGAGTTAAGTGGAATTCATTCGACATTCCATGTATCTTATCTGAGAAAGTGCTTAGCCTACGAGGACATGATTATGCCACTAGAGGATATTGAGGTAGATGAACGGCTCAATTATATGGAGCAACCGGTGGCCATCATTGACAGAAAAGAGAAGAGGCTGCGGAATAAAGTGGTTCCACCGGTGCGTGTACAGTGGAGGAACAGGAAGGGATCCGACTCTACATGGGAGACTGAGGAAGAGATGAGACAGCATTATCCACAACTGTTCGAGGAGTGATAGGTTTCAAGGATGAAACCTATATAAGAGGGGTTAGACTTGTAACACCCAGAAATTTACAAAAAAAAAAAAAGAAAAGAAAAGATAAGTATAAAGAAAGAAAGGTGAAATAGCCCAAGTTAAGGGGTTAAAGTTGTGCAAGAGGCAAACTTTATTATTAGTATGTTTAAAAGGTGGGCATGGCCGCCCACTACCCTGCTCCACCAACTGCTTCGGCTGCAAAAAGAAGAGGAACAGAGTTTTCCATCGGTTTATAGAGAAGAAGAAGAGGATCGACTTGAAGGTAAGCTTTTCGTGTGTTTTGTTCGGTTTCAGCTGAATTTTTAGCTTTTGGACCGAGTCTTATGTGTTTCTCTATGTTCAGTTGTGGTTTAGGTGTTTGAACTCCAAGTGCTCTCGAGTTTGGAGGAGTTTTACTCGAAGCCTGCTGTAGGTGAGTTCTAGGTCCCTGGTTTTTCTATTTGTAGATGCTTCTTTAAAGATTAACATTTGTCTTTGTGTGCCTTTTATTTTTTGTCATAGTATAGGAACTTTTATGTAAATATTGTTCCTTGTGTATTGATAGTATAAATAGCATAGATAAGGTATGTGTAGAAATAGAGAGATAGATATTCATCTAACGAATTGTAACTGTTTTCTTTCTACACTTGTATTCTCTATGCATTCTATCAATGAAACTATGAATTTTTGTGATATGTTTGCTTAGATTTGATTACTAGTGTTTGTTTTGATTGAATTGTATCACGATATCATCATAGATCGATCCATTTTGAGCTCATCAAATGGTATCAGAGTTGTTGGTTCAGTGATTTGAGTTGTCTAACTGTCAAACTTTTGAATCACTTGAATCTGTGATTGATAAGCAATTCAATCTACCAATTGTTGATTTCAGTTGTTTCATCATTAGAAACATGAATTGAATCACAATTTTCAGTTCAATTCGTTCAAATTCAGTGAATTGTTCAAATCAGTGTTCGAACTTGTTCTTTATCAGTCGAATTGATTTTCAAGCCAAAGATCAATTGTTATTGTTATTTGATGAAATTGAAGTTAAAGGACTGTTAATTGATCGAATTCCTACCTAATTGGAGGATTTTAGTTCAATTCATCAAGTTTTGAAGGATTTCAGAAGATCTGAGTTCGTTTAAATCTGTTGAAGTTGGCACATTAGGTCAAAACACTACTGAAAATTGCCTAAATCTTAGGCGCTTTACAACTGTTTAGGCGTTTTTGCACTGTTAAGGCATTTTTGGATCAGGTGTTTTACCACTGTTGGGATGTATTACCAGTGTGGACTAGGCGCATTACAACTGTTGAGGCATTTTAATCTGAGCGTTTCACAACTGTTCGGGCGTATTTTAGATTGGGCGTTTTTGAGAATTATTCTAAGGCATTCCCTTAGGCGTTTCTAAGTCGACTGTTTGGGCGCTTCATCACTGTTTAGGCGCATCAACATCAACACTTAGAAATTTTAAAAACTTAAAAATCCAAAAATATTTTCAATTCATTGTTTTAATTCAAAAATTAAAAACAACAAAAACAAATCTTTTTCTAAAATACAAAATTAAAAATGTTGATATCAGAAGACTCAGAGAATAGAGTTCCTAAACTGAAGAACATAGCTGATTTTAAGAATTGGTCACTTAGACTGAAACATCACCTTAATTCTATTGATACTGATCTATGAAAATCAATAGAAAGAGGACCTCACATTCCTATCACTTTAGATGGTCTTGATGGAGGATTTGTCTACACTAAAGACTCTCCAGAACCATACCCTGAAGATGGATTGCAGGGAGATGATTTAATGAAAGTTAAGAATGATATAAAAGCATATTCTTTGATGTGTAAAGGATTACCACTTGAAGTCCTAACTAGACTAGATGGATATCAAACGGGATATACCATGTATAAAGCTTTGAAGATAATTTGTGAAGGTGGTAAGGAGATTCAAGATCTCAAAAAGCAGAAACTGAAGAGGCAATTAGAGTTGTTTGAGCATTTATCTAGTGAAACTATCAACCAAATGATGAATAGATTTGTACAACTTACAACTGAGATGTCAACTGCTGGCATCAAAAATGATCTAAAAGATCTAAACTTTAGGCTTCTCAATGCTCTTCCATCTTCATGGAAGCAAACAGTTACACTGTTAAAGCATACTGAGAAATTTCCTATGGATCTTGATCTGTTGATAGCCAAAATTGAGTCTGTTGAAATTGATGAAAGCTCAAGAAATAATGACAGAGCAGCTTCAATGTCTCAGTACAAATATGTTGCATCTCCAGCAAGTACTGTGGAAAATGCATTTATGGCTAAAAATGAGAGTTTACCTGAAGAAGAGGGTGATCTGTTTGTAGGAGCAGGGTTCTTTACTGATTCTTCTTATACAAGTGCTCCTGCTTATCATCTGAGCCACAACCTCAGTCTCCTCCTATGCCTCAAAGTTCTAAACCTCAAAATGAGACTCCATCTGTTAACTCTGCTAAATCTAGCAATGTTAAAGATGTCATTAACATCCTATTACAGGATGAAGAGTCCAAATCTGCTTTTACTGCTTTTATGGCTAGTTTTCAAGCTTATCAAGGTAGTCATTTAACTCAATTAGATTTTGTTTTGCAGGACTTATTCAAAATGGACCCAGATGACATGGAGGAAATGGATCTGAATTGGCAAATGGTGATGATTGCATACAGGACTCAGAAACACTCTTATGTAACAGGAACTACAAGCCAAGTGCTAACAAGACTATTGGATTTGACAAGTCTAAGTCAAGGTGTTTCAACTGTAATAGTTATGGCCACTTTTCAAGAGAATGCAAAGCTCCTAGAAACAAAGGAGGGAATGGCCAATCGAGTTCAAGCAATCAGAAATTTCAACAATCATCTCAGAAGACATTACAGAAACCATACCAAAGCTTACCAATGCCTGAACTAAAAGATGAATCTAAGTCATCTGAAGAGCCTAAGAAAGCTCTAGTTGTCAATATTAAAGATGGATATGATTGGAGTGCTTATGCTGAGCAATTTACTGCTGATCTAACATCCAATTTATCCCTTATTGCAGAAGTTCAAGGAGAAGATTGGTCAGACGACAATGATCCAAAGGCTAAATATGATTCTGAGAATGAAGAAGAAGAATATGACTGGAGTGACAAGTCAGATCCTAAAGAGGATTCAGAAGAAGTTGCATTGATGGCACAGTCTGATCAACCAAAGGTTGAAAATTTTAACTCTGAGACCTCTCCTCCTAAATATCCTGAAATGCCATCAGAAGTAAGAGAAAAACTATGCACAAAATTGCTTTGAACATGTTGAATACTATAGAAATTACTCATATAAAATATGTGAAAAACTAAAGCAAGAGGAATTGATGCATAATAAACTCAAAAATGATCACAAAGTGTCAGATGAAAAGATCATTTCTTTACAAAATTCATGGAACAAAAATTTGAAAGAACTAGAAATAGTTTCAAAACAACTTGAAGAAATGACCAAGAACTTAGAACAAGAGAAAATAGCACATGCTGCTACTCAAGTTGATCTTGCTAAAGTCAAAAGTTCCAAAACAATCGTGGAACAACTGGTAAGTGAAAGAAAAGATAAACAAAAAGCAGGATTAGGTTTCACTCACGAACCAATGCCTGAATCTATAACTAACACTTTGCCAGAAAACTTTAATACACACGATCACTCTCCTGAGAATAAGGCAAAACTCAAAGCTTTCCAAAACAAGAACAAGATTTCTGATAATGAAGAAGAGAAAGCTAATGTAGAAATTTTTGAAGAAAAGGATACAGAAAAGATCAAAAACGGTCATCCGGTTAAAGTTAAATCTTATGAACCAAGACCAAAAAGCAAGAAAATTTTTGTTCCAAAAGAATCTGTCTTGGAGGAAGTAATTACTAAAAATGATAACCAAAACTCCAAAACCAAAGATAAAGCTAAACAAGAAGAAGTAACATCAGAAGATTCTAACTCATATGGTCTAAATAATTGAATTTATTAAATGGCAAAAGGACCAAAAAAAGAAAGAAAATGAAAAAGAATCTTCCACTGAAGATGTTCAATCTCAAGTAAAATCAAGTTCACAAAATCAAGGAACCAGAGAAGAAGAAGAAAAATGAATAAAGCTAAAAATGATCAAATTAAAGAAAATACTAAAGCTAAAAATGATCAAATTAAAGAAAATCAGACACAGACAATAAATCAAACAAATAAATTTAAACCAATTAAATTTGTGTCTGCTGGTATGTTAAACATGAATTCAATTCAAGATGTTAAGCAAACTCCTAAGAACAAATCAACCTCTGATCTTAAAACAGGTTCAGATTCTAAGTCTTCCGCTGTCGTTAAATGATTTGTATCTAAGGAAACAAAGAATGAAGTTCATGTTCAAAAGACAAAACAAAATGTGCAAAAGAAAATTATGTCAAATCAAAAAAAAATTTGTCAAATCAAAAACAAAAGATTAACTTTTGACGCCTAAATCTAAACAAGGAACAAATGTTGCGTCAACATCAAAAGTTAATAAACAATTGTTTAAAACTCCACAGAGGTACTGTGAAATATGTGACATGTACAATCACAACACTGCTGAATGCTTTTTCAACAAGTATTATCACATATGCGACATGAGAAATCACTCAACATCAGAGTGCTATTTTAATAAGTACTGTACATACTGTGATGAACGGACTCACAATACTAAAAATTGTTACTTTCAAAAGAGTTCATCAAGAAAACGATTTGCTACTTCACCAGTGAGCAAAGTTATGTTAATCCTCAATATAAAAGAAATAAAAATGTTGGGTTTCAAAGATTAACAAACCAACCTTCCTTAGGATTGAGATTTTTCAAAAAGAATGATCTTGTGAGACCAAAACAATATGTTAAAGATCAATTCATTCCAAGGTCTATAAGAATGAATAATAAAAATTTGAAAATAAAAGTTTTTCAAAAATTGATCATTCAAAAAGTATGAATTTTCAAATAATAAAAAATTTGTGAATAATAACAGAATTGGTAAATTCATAAAAATAAGCCTGATGTAAACAAACTTCATTTCAAACAATTTACAATTGTTGATAAGTTTAGAAAACCCAAGACCATCTCGGCTTGGGTAGATAATTCACCTTAAATTGTTTTGTTTTGAAGGTACACCCGAGAAGACCAATAAATACTTGGTATGTGGATAGCGGGTGTAGCCGGCATATGACAGGCAATCAGGCCTTATTACAAGATTTTAAGTTAAAAGATGGAACGCATGTCGCCTTTGGTGGTGATGCGGGAGGAAAAATAACCGGAGAAGGAACAGTATCCAACAGGATTATAAGCTTTGATAAAGTCAACTTCTGTTCACAGTTGAACTTTAATTTGTTAAGCGTATCCAAATTTGTGATAAATCCTACTCTGTACTTTTTGATGATTCTTTCTGTTATATCTTGAATCCAGGATTTCAGATAAGCAAGGATTGCGTGGTTGTTAAAGCTGTCAGAGACCGTGACGTATACAAACTGGATATGTCTCAAGTGGACACTTCTACAGAAACAACTTGTCTCTTTGCTAAAGCATCAAATGATGAAGGCCAGCTTTGGCATAGACGTCTTGGACATTCCAACTTCAAGAATATGAACAAGCTTGTTGCGGGAAATCATGTTATTGGCCTTCCATCAAAGAAGTTTGCCACAACTGATTTATGCTCAGCATGTTTAAAGGGGAAACAGCACAGAGCGTCTTATAAGTCCAAGCTGATAAACTCAAATTCCAAACCCCTTCAGTTGTTGCATATGGACCTTTTTGGACCAACCAACGTGAAGAGTATTGGAAGAAAATCTTACTGTTTAGTTATCATTGTGACTATACAATATTTTCATGGGTTTTCTTTCTAAATGCTAAATCTGAAACGGCTGAATTAATAAAAGAATTCATCATAAAAGTAGAAAATCAACTTGATCAAAAAGTAAAAATAATTAGGAGTGATAATGGGACGGAATTCAAAAATCTAACTCTTGACATGTTTTGTACAGAAAAAGGAATAGCTCATCAGTTCAGTGCTCCTAGAACTCCTCAACAAAACGGAGTTGCTAAAAGGAAGAACCGAACATTGATTGAAGCAGCACGATCCATGTTAGCTGATGCTAAAATTCTGATCACATTCTGGGATGAAGCAATATCAACTGCATGTTTTGTTCAGAATCGTTCGTTAATTGTTAAAGACAAACTGAAAACTCCATATGAGTTAATGTTTGGCAGGAAACCAAATATAGATTTTCTTAAATCTTTTGGTTGTCCAGTTATGATTCTGAATTCAAGTGATTATTTAGGAAAATTTGAATCAAAATCTGATGATGGATTTTTTGTTGGATATTCATCTGTTTCAAAGGCTTATCGAGTTTATAACTCTAGGACTAATGTTATAGTTGAAACATTCAATGTTAAATTTCTTGAAAACTCTTTTCCATTAGTGTCAAATGGTCCTGCATGGTTATTTGATTTAGATTCATTGTCAAACTCTTTTCAATCCAACTTGTTTAATCAATCTAACTTGCTTGATTCTACAGGTGAAAAGAAAATTCAAGGAGATCTCGGTTCATTTAGTGACAATTCGGATTCTGACGATGCAGATGATTCAAGCTCAGACTATCCCTTCTTTTCTTTTGTTAGAGATTCTATTATTCAGTCTAATAATGATGATCAGTCTTATCAAGTTAATGATCATTCTGTTTCAGAAAACCAAGATATGTCACAACCAATTCCTAATGATGGTACAGAAATTGTACAACCTGAGTCTGGAACATCATCTATCTCTGGTGATGTAGTTGATTCTGTTAATCTTGATTACTTTATCAACTCACCGACTCAAGTTCCCAATTTCAATCCACATTCTTCAAGCCTATTGCATCAGCTTTCCAACATGAATCAAACCAATCTAGATGTTCATGTTCAAGGAGATGAGATTTTGACATCTCGTATTCACAAGAACCATCCCACATCTCAGATTATTGATCCTTTGAGTGAGAGAACGACGAGAAGTAAATCAGAACAAGCAAACGTCTGCTTATACTCTTGCTTTCTTTCTCAAATTATTCCTAAAAACATTTCCGAAGCGTTAAAGGACAATGGTTGGATCGAGGCTATGCAAGAAGAATTATTACAGTTCCGTAAACAAGAAGTGTGGAATCTGGTGGATTTACCTAAAGGAGAAAATTCTATAGGCACAAAATGGTTGTTTAGAAATAAAACTGAAGATCGAGGAATTGTTATCCTAAATAAAGCGAGATTAGTTGCACAAGGATACACTCAAGAAAAGGTATTGATTATGATGAAGTATTTGTTCCAGTTGCAAGACTTGAATCTATTCGTGTCTTCCTGGCTTATGCCTCTTTCATGAAATTTAAAGTGTATCAAATGGACGTAAAGGGTGCATTTTTGTATGGTTCTATCACCGATGATGTGTACGTGAAGCAACCTCCAGGTTTTGAAGATGCTACATATCCATATTGTGTGTACAAATTGAGCAAAGCCTTATATGGACTACATCAAGCCCCTAGAATCTGGTATGAGATATTGTCACAGCACTTAATCCAACATGGATACACGCAAGGGAAAATCGATCCAACTTTATTCATAAGAAGGATATTGATGATATCTTATGTGTACAAGTGTATGTTGATGATATCATATTTGGTTCTACAAGTCTAAAAATATGCAATGAATTCGAAGAAATCATGAAATCTCGATTTCAAATGACTTCTATGGGAGTGATAAATTTCTTTCTTGGACTACAAGTTAAGCAATCTGCAGATGGTATTTTTATCAACCAAGAGAAGTTCGTCGACAAACTCTTGAAGAAATTTAAGCTGCAAGATTGTCAGTCCATCAGAACTCCAGCTGACATAAACACCAAGATTGAGCCTGATCCGAAAGGAAAATCAGTAGACCAAACATTATACAGATCGATGATTGGTTCTTTGACGTATCTCACTGCATCTAGACCAAACATTATGTATGCTATTTGTGTCTGTGCAAGGTATCAATCAGACCCAAAAGAATCCCACTTAATTGCTGTCAAAAGAATATTCAGGTATCTCAAAGGTAAACCAGCTTTAGTAAACCAGCTTTAGGGCTATGGTATCCTTACGAAGGAAACTTCGAGTTACATGGGTATACTGATAGTGGTTATGGCAGATGTTGTCAAGATAGAAAATCAACAACGGGTGGGTGTTGATTTTTAGGACCTAGATTAGTCTCGTGGCAATGCAAGAAACAAACAAATGTCTCTGTTTCTACTGCAGAAGCGAGTACATTGCTGCTTCAGCAGGATGTTCTCAAATCCTTTGGTTACAAAACCAACTGCTAGATTACGGGTTCAACTTTCTTAAAACACCTATTTACATTGATAACACAGCTGCTATGTTCATTACAGCTAATCCTGTCCAACATTCTAAAACCAAACATATCGAAATTTGATATCATTTTCTCAGAGATAACTCTGAAAAAGATTTAATCATATTGATTCAAATTGCTACTAAAAAACAGTTGGCCGACCTTTTTACTAAAGCCTTCTTACCAGGACGGTTTGAGTATTTGGTTGAGTCGATTGGTCTTATTAACCACACTTAAAACTGGTTTTTGAGTCTTTTAGTTAATTGTATCTAAATATGATCAGAACCCTCCCTTATATGAATATGACACAGTCAGAGAACTTGCCAAAGTTAATTGCCTGATTGTATTTTTGTGTGTGCATGTTTATTAGAAAAAAAAAATCAAATACAAAAAAATAAAAAATTGAAAATCAAAAGATAAAAATATAAAATCAAAAATCACAAAAATAGTGTCTTTCCTTATTAATTATATAAGAATGAATTTGTTTTGCAATACGTGAGAAATGATAGTACATTAGTATGATCAATTGCATACTTCGCTTTCGACTAAAGTCTGACATGATCAGATATGATGTGCAGGTAAGCTCATGCAATTAGACTAAAAAAGTAAATTCTTGTGATTAAATTAAATCACTCATGCATTCATGTATGTCTATCTTAGCATTAATGAGTAGTTTTGATTTCTCAAATTGATTGCTTGTTAAGACAAAATCTCACACCTGATGGCAATGAATAACCATTGAACTCTAATTATTTAATGCATCTAACACTTCTTTGTTATGAGTCATCATAGACCTGAAGTGATGACATATCCTCTGTTGTAAGTGATTACAGACCTGGATATTTTCACTAATGCAACAAGATGCCAATATGAAGAAACATCAAATGAGATCTGGTTATAGTATATGTCAGGTTAACAAGTTGAGAATAGTGACTTCTTGCATATCTTTATGAGAATTAATCTCTCTAAGTCTAAGTGTGACTCACATAATGTCATATCTAATCGTACCTTAAGAAATCTAAGAGTTGAAAAAGTAAGTGTGCGGAGTACCTTGCCAAAAGCACTCATTTTCTGTCCTTAGATCTCGTGTCTCCTTTGCTGCAGAAATGCTGACCTGGAACACACTTGATCAGGATTTAATCATTGTCTGTGACTATCCATCATTTTTCTTATTTCAATGTGCTGATCACTGCTAATATGATCTCACTGCAGACATGATTTATTGTGAATATTAGGATTTTATTCTACTTTCATTTTGATTTTTGCATGTTTTCTGTGTGCAGGCAATTTAACAATGATTAGTGTGGTCTTCATGTGACCAAATTCAAGAAACTTCTAAGTTTTATCAAACTTAAAAGTTTAGGGGGAGTAAAACGAGTTTAAACAGTGTCTAAGAAAACTGAATGACAAATTTCAAGATATGAAAAATCATGAAAAATCAAAATCTAATGTTTTGGATGGAAAGGATAATGCTACATATGTTCAAGCATATGTGTGTAACAAAATGTAAAAATGAACCTGAAAAACATTTTCAATGGAAAAGCTTCTTGCTAAAGTTAAATGAGATTTTTCGTTAAAAATTAGTGACTAAAATGACTAGAACATATTTTGAAAAATTAAATAAAAAATAAAAAGCTCAAAAATAAAAATTAAAAATTTCAAAATAAAATTAAAAAATTAAAAGTCAAATGTTCAAAATTGAGGGTATATTATGAACATTTTGGGTGAAAGTCAAAATTTGACTAATTGAAGTCAAAATTTGATTAACTGTTTTAATATTAGTATGTGAACAGTGCTAATATGTCTAAACAGTGTACAGGTGGAAGATCTAAAATTTATAAGTGTGGGACACATGAAAGTCATCTCATGCGCCTAAACAGTGTTCATAAGTCTAGGATTAGGAGCATGATGATTTTTCAAGATTTGTACAAGTGTTGGACGTTTCAGATAACTTCATGCGTCTAAACAGTTGTCTTAAGTCTGAAAATGTGTTTTAAGTGTTGGGCGTTTTATCCTTCCCATACGCCTAAATAGTTCCCATGCTTCCAAGTGTAAAAAAGTGTCAAGTATTGGGCGTTTCAGCTAAGCTCATGCGCCTGAGCAGTGCAAAAGCGCCTACACAGTGCTTATGTTTCTAAACAGTGCTCATGGGCCTAAGCCCAGGCGCACAAACAGTGCTCATGCGCCTAAATACTTAGTGTAAAAATCATCTCCATCCGCACAAACAGTGTTCATGCGCCTGACCTCATGCGTATAAACAGTGCTCATGCGCCAAAAATTTTTCACTTGGTATATAAACAACACTTTGTGTTTTCTGATTTCATTTTCCAAATTCCCCTGAACTCTTAAGCCTTCAAACCCAGTGTGCTTCCGATAAACCCTTATTCCTCATTTTGATCGATTTCTGAGTTACTCTTGTATTCAAAGATCTTTGTGCTTAATTCTAAATGTATGTTCATGATCAAAATCACTGATATCGTTGATTTACAGGTTGATTTAAGCTAGGCATTTCGACCCTATTCGGGCGTTTGAAAACCTAAATTGTTTGCAAATCTGTAAATTGATTGTTAAAATGACTAAATGAACTGAAATTGATGCTTGAATGATAATATGGACTTGATTTCGACTCAATTTGTTCATTCAAATCAAAGTTCTCATCATCTGTTGATTGTGTGTTGATTTTCATCTCTGATGATGATGATGATGGTGGTCATGATGGTGATGAAATGGGAATAGATCATGATGTTATTATACAAGAAGCTGAGCAAGTTATTGAAGAAGATCATGAAGATATACATGATGATGTAGATGAAACTGAGCAAGTTACTGAAAAAATTCATGATGAAAGTGAGGAAGATGTACAAGAAATTGACCAAGCTACTGAAGAGATTCATGATAAGGATACTAAAGAAATTAATCAAGGTGAAGAACAATCTATTGAAGAAATTGCAAGTATGATTGAAGAAATGGTAGAGCATAATGATCAGTTTGTATTAACTGAAGAAGAAAATTTACAAAAGAAGATTGATGAATTGAATGAAGAAAAGTTGAATCAATTAAAAATAATTAAAGATTTGAAAGCTGTCAATGAAGGTTTGATTGAAGAATGAAAGAGAAAGACAAGTTAATTGATGAGTTGAGAAAAGTCAAAATGATAAAATGAAGACTTTTGAGTTAATGATGACAGATTTTGATTCAATGGAAAAAGATTGAAGATAAAGACTGAAGAAAGAAGACTGAAGAAAGAAGATTAAAGATTAAAGATAAGGACTGAAGAAAGAAGACTGAAGAAAGAAGTGATGGGTTTTTACAAGTTTTAAGAAGGATGTTTAACCATTTAAACAACAAAACGCAGCGGATGTAAGGAGTTTAAAACTTGTATAATATTCTGAAAATAAACATTTATATGTTCTAGAAAACAAACCCAAGAACAAGGATCATATATATGTGAAAAGAAATGCTATCAAAACCAACCATAGGATGTACAAGAATACTACCTTTCTTGAACAAGCAAGTTGGATACGGATAAGAGGAGGAAGATGATGTTTCTTGAATGTCTAGTCTTCAAAAGAGAAGACCTCAAGCTTGTATACCCACAAACTCTTGCAAAGCACCAAACTTGTTAGGAAGTTAACACCCAAAAGACTCCTCTTCCAAGCTTCTATGTCCGTGAATGTCAAGAGCAAGATGGAGAAGAGAGAGTTCTTTGCATGTGTGTGAGAGAGAGTGAGGTTGAGTGTATCTTCCAAGGGATTAAAGTCTTGTATTAAAACAAGACAAGGAATCCCAAGAAAGGCAAGAAGGGCGGCCGAAAGTTTTATTCAAAATGGGTTCCCCCCATTTTGATATAACACCCTTTTTAATTCATTTTAATCACTCATTAAGTTATATAATTAAACCAATTTTAATCTTATAACTTAAACACTCTCATATTTGATGTTATTTAACTTATTTAAACAACATTACAAATAATATCTCATGAACAAAATATCCATATAATTTGTTCTATCTCAAATGCAATAATTCAGAAAACCCATTTTCTAAATTGGTGTCATGATTTATTTGCTTGATCATGATCAACAAATAAATGTTTAACGGTGTTTGCCTAGCTTGTTATTGGGTATGACCCGACTTGGATCATAACGTACTAACCACATCAATCTTGTATGTGTCTTGGGCATATAAGATCCAACAATCTCCCACTTGCACAAGATTCATAGAAGATTGATGCAAGCAGTAAATACCGCCTAACAACGGTTTACTACCCTTAATACGTATGACTAAGTGCCATTCAATAACATCATCCCCTTCAAGTATCTTACTCGAAAATGTTTTAGGTGAAACAATCATCTATCCTTTTGTCACAGATGTCATGTTAAATCTTAGAGACACAGAATGATCATTCTCCATTGACTTAACTTTAGCAGGCCTTAGACATCTTACTCTCAACGAATAAGAGGAACAAATCCCATCTTGATTACATACGTCTCTCACAATCACCTCGTGCTATACCTGAATTTAGTCTTATGTACTGCCATGTTTCAGAACAGCGAAGAACTAAGTCAAAGTATAATACCCGGTGAATATCAAGACCCAATATGTATCTCAGGTCAGAGGATACCAAATGATATTCGCCTTTACTCAAATTTACTTATGATCAATCAAGAAGATTCCATGTAGTAATATTTGAAATGCGGGTCAGTCCAATATTTATATCCCATAAATATCTATGAACTTTGGCAGCAACCCTTTGCTATATATTCATCCAAATGAATATCTACCAATCCAAGTTCATAATAGTCTTACCCTCATACTTGTTCCCACAGGCATGAACGACTACGGACGTTTAGAGTAAATGATTTACTCATGGATTAAACATGCAAAATTGGAACATTAGTTGAAACATTATAATCATATAATTCATTCAAGTAATAAAAGGTTCCAATATCCAAATACAAGATCACAAAATCAAATCCAGTCACTAGAATATCGAAGTCCCATGGCACAAGTATGACCCTCATGCTTTGCCTTTTCAAGAAGCTTCGTGAGTGGATCCGCAATGTTTTGATCCGTGTGAACTTTGCGAATACATATTTTCCCTTTTCAACTTCATCCCTTATGTAGTTGAATCTCCGCTCAATGTGCCTAGTCTTTTGATGTGCACGGGGTTCCTTGATTTGAGCAATCGCACCCTCATTATCACAAAGAATTTCTAGGGGGTCCTGAATGGAAGGGACAACCCCTAGATCGGCAATGAATTTCTTCAACCATGCAGCTTCTTGAGCTGCTAATGAAGCGGCGATGTATTCTGACTCTGTAGTTGATAATGCCACCACATCTTGTTTAGAGCTCTTCCAAGAGACTGCTCCTCCATTTAGGATGAAAATGTATCCCGATTGTGATCGTGAGTCATCCGATCAGTTTGGAAACTCGCATCCGTGTAACCTTTTACCACGAGTTCCTCCTCACCAGATCCATAGATTAGGAACATATCTTTAGTCCTCCTTAGGTACTTAAGTATGTTCTTAACAGCCATCCAATGACTATTTCCAGGATTTTGCTGGTATCGGCTTGTCATGCTCAAGGCGCATGACACGTCCGGCCTAGTGCATATCATTGCATACATGATGGATCCTATAGCAGATGCATACGGGATTCCCTTCATTTTATCTTGCTCATCCTTTGAGCTTGGACATTGAGTCGTACTCAATATCGTTCCTCTTTGAACAGGTACTGTACCTTTCTTAGAGTTCTCCATCTTGAACCTTTTCAAGATCTTGTCAATGTATGCACTTTGATTTAAACCTATCAACCGCCTCGATCTATCCCTATAGATCTTTATTCCCAAAATGTAGGCGGCTTCACCAAGATCCTTAATGGAAAAACAGCTTCCAAGCCAGGTTTTTATACCTTCCAAGGTTGGAATGTCATTTCCAAATAGTAGGATGTCATCGACATACAATACTAGGAAAGTGATGATGCTCCCACTAGCCTTTTTATACACACAAGCCTCATCAGCATTTTTGATGAACCCAAATTTAATTACCTCTTCATCAAAACGGTGATTCCAACTTCTTGACGCTTGCTTCAATCCATAGATTGATTTCTTTAACTTGCATACTTTGTTAGGATGTTTTGGGTCGACAAAACCTTCAGGCTGAACCATATAGACATCTTCCTCAAGATATCCATTTAGAAAAGCGGTTTTGACATCCATTTGCCAAATCTCATAATCATAATGAGCAGCTATGGCAAATAATATCCTAATAGACTTTAGCATTGCAACAGGCGAAAAAGTCTCATCATAATCAACCCCTTGAGTTTGAGTGAAACCTTTTGCTACAAGTCTAGCTTTATAAGTATCCAAGTTTCCATGCATATCGGTTTTCTTCTTGAAAACCCACTTACTTCCAACTACCTTGGAGTTAAGAGGTGGTACAACCAAGTCCCACACTTGGTTGTCATACATGGATTGCATCTCAACATTCATGGCTTCAAGCCATTTGTCACAATCCAAATTGGACACTGCATCATGGTATGTGATTGGTTCATCGGAATCAACCACATAGCACCCATCCATGAAAAATCCATATCTTTCAGGTGGATTACTAGTTCTACCAGATTTGCGAACGTTTTGTGTGTGTTGATCAACCATTTGATCATTCTCAACATCCTCATGTTGAGTGCTAGTGTCAACCAAACGTGTATCGGGTTGTGGACCTTGATCCTCCTCAAGATCCACTGTTCTACTGCTAGCTCCTTCCATAAGGAACTTGGCTTCCAAGAACTCACCCTTCTTGGCAACAAACTCCTTTTGTTCCAATGGATCATAGAAATAATATCCCATAGAATCTCTAGGATATCCAATAAAAATACACTTAGTGGAACGTCTTTCTAACTTGTTTGAGGTGGGAGTCTTTACATAAGCCTCACATCCCCAAACCTTTAAATATGATAGAGATGGAACCCTTCCATGCCATATTTCAAAAGGTGTCCTTTCCACTTTCTTGGTTGGGGCCATATTCAAAATACGGGCCGCAGAGAGCAAAGCAAAGCCCCAAAATGATAGAGGCAATGAGCTTCCAGCCATCATAGATCGAACCATATCTAATAGAGTTCGATTTCTCCTCTCGGACACACCATTGTGTTGTGGTGTTCCAGGTGGAGATAGTTGTGAGATAATCCCATACTTCTAAGATGATCTCTAAAAGCATCACTCAGGTATTCACCTCCTCTATCGGTGCGAAGAATTTTTATTGATTTGTTGAGTTGATTTTCTACTTCCTTTTGGAAGGTTTTGAACATTTCAAAAGCTTCATCTTTGTGTCTTAACAAGTACACATACCCATACCTACTATAGTCGTCGGTAAAGGTAATGAAGTATCTTTCATTATACCTAGTCATTGGCTTAAAAGGACCACATACATCCGAATGTATGATACCTAATAAATCTTTTGCCCTTTCGGTTTTGCCACTAAAAGGTGCCTTAGTCATTTTGCCTTGTAAACAAGATTCACATACATCAAATGAATCATATTCACTTGCTTTTAAAAGACCATTCTTTTGAAGAGTTTGTATGCGCTTCTTGTTTATATGACCAAGACGGCAATGCCAAAGATAGGTGTCACTCAAATCTAATTTGAGCTTCTTGGTGGTTGTTTGGTACAACGAGCTATCATATAATGTGTTTTCATGAACCAATTCATAAATACCATTAATAGGAGTAGCTTTAAAATAAAAGATGTTATTTAAAGAAACATGAATTTCATTTTCAATAAACATCAAAACATAACCATATTGTCTTAATTGTGCAACTGAAATAATGTTCCTAGTCAAACTAGGAGCATACAAAACATTGTTCAAAATTGCTTCCAAACCATTTGGAAGCTTCAGGATGTAGTCCCCTCGGGCTTCAACTTGAACTTTTGCCCCATTCCCCATGTAGAGGCTAACATCCCCTTTGTTGAAGTTTTTACTTCTTTTGAACCCCTGCAACAAATTGCAAATGTGAGTCCCACATCCGGTATCCAATACCCATGTGTTAGAGGATATTATATTTAGATCAATATGAATCATGAAAATTGTACCTGAGGTCTGCCCGGCATCCCTCTTTGCTTTCAACTCTTTGAGATGGACAGGACAATTTCTTGCCCAATGTCCAATCTCCCCACACTTAAAGCATGGGTCATCCGAAGCAACCTTTTGCTTCTTCTCCGCTGGTTTTGGTGGTGGCACTTTTACCACTCCCTTTCCCTTTCTCCCAACGTACCCTTTACCTTTGGCAACACTTGCCTTGGATGCGGGGTGAGGCCTCTTCTTGTTCCCACCTTCATTGATGGTGAGAACGGGTAAACTCCTTTTACCCATGGCCGCCTCGGCTGTCTTGAGCATAGAGTGAAGCTCAGTTATGTTCTTGTCCCAACCGTTCATGTTATAATTCATAACAAAATTGTCAAACCTTTTTGACAAAGAGTTGAGGATCAAATCCGTAGCCAACTCTTTCGAGACGGGACAATTCAGCCTTTCGAGGCGGTCTATGTGGCTCTTCATCTTAAGTACATAAGATGAGACCGATTGGGTATCATCCATACGACATGCATGGAGTGCTCGAACCGTTTCGAAGCGCTCTACCCTTGCTTGTTGTTGGAACGTTTCCTTCAACTGGGTTATCATGTCGTATGCTCCGTGATGTTCGTACTCCTTTTGGAGATCCGGAGTCATACTTGCCAACATGAGGCAAGACACTTGGACCGAGTCCTCAGTGTATTTCACCCAATTCAAGTAGGCCTCTTCATCTTCCTCATTGGGTTCATCGGGAATCGGATCGTCTAAGATATATGACCGTTTCTCTTGCTTGAGAACAATTCTCAAGTTTCGAAACCAATCAATGAAATTGTTATGGTTTAGACGCTCCTTTTGGAGAATGGTTCTTAGTGATAGGTTGTGAGCGGATGGAATATCATTATTTTCATTGTTGTTGGTGGCCATCTACAAAATTTAACAAGGTTCAATTTTAGTATTTACGATATTATCATTTTAATTATAAATCTCTTTTATGTGTCATACACAAAATAAAATTCTAGAATCCAACGTCACATTTAAATAGTGGTTAGGTGATCTTTATCCCATTATTTAAATTAACAAGGTAGTCAACGTTTGACAATTGCAACCCTTTGCAACTTCTAGGGTATGGGATCGACTTAAACATCTTATGTATAGTCGGCATGTTAATCCCATCAACACCTTTTGTAAACCATATTGTAGGTGATCCATTTAACATGGTTTGCAAATCAAGTTACCCTACTTACACACACATGTGAGTTTACCAATATAAGTGGTTAGGTGATCTTTATCCCACAAATATGGCATTCCCACCTTGAATCACTAGTTCCCTCAAAATGGTTAGGTGACCTTTATCCCATTAAGAGTTTTCAAGTGACTTAAGTGTTGTGTAAAAGGATGGTGATAAACTTGTTTTCAAAAGACATTTTAAGTTTTCATAATTCTAGTTTAGAAAACTCTATGTACCTTGCATTTGCATGCTTTCAAATACATGGTACCCTATGGTTCTTTTAATAAAACACCTTTTATTTAAAATCATTAATCCTTTTAATAACCTTTTATTAACCACTTAATGATTAAGAACCATTTATTTTCAGCTTGTTATGTTTATAAATTTGTTAGTTATGCATATCCATATATCAAACAACCAACATAAAACAAAACAACCAAACAAGCACAACCATTCAATCATATGTGCATAACCATAGCCACTAAGGTGACCACACTTGTTTGCCATCACAAGTGTTGTCACTAGGTCTTTCCTAAGGGTTAATAATGACACATTAAAATGTGTCCAAGAACTCCCACTCGAATCCACATCCAAATGCTTCAAGTGTCCATGTCTTTTGAGTTCTTCCTTTGTATCTTTCCTTGAGTCTCCAACTTGTGCATCTTCTTTTACAAAATCATATCCTAATACAATTTTTCTAATAAAAGAAATGCACCTAATCTATTTATTACATAACCAATGAATAAATAAATTACAACCCAAAAGATACAAACACCAAAATTATTATTACAACCCTTTAATGAATAAAACTAAACATGACAATCACATTCATCCAAAACCAAAACACATTAGGTCAAGGCTATGTTATGCACCAAAATATGTATCAAATACAACATCCAAGAACAACCATGAACTCCCTTTTTAACCCTTAAAGTTTCGGCCAACATAAACCCAAACTTTAGGGTTTAGTCCAAACAAAACAATCAACCACTTGATGTTAATCTTTCAAGGTTTATTCTAAAGCATGTAGGATAAAACTTTGAAAGATAAGGGATTCATTTATCCATATCAAAACAGCCCCTAATGGGTTGAAAAAGTCCAACAAAACTAACTTTTCTTGGACTTTTGAAGCAAGTTTTCCACATAACCGGCTCTAGATGCCATTGTGGGTTTTTACAAGTTTTAAAAGATGTTTAACCATTTAAACAACAAAACGCAGCGGATGTAAGGAGTTTAAAACTTGTATAATTCTGAAAATAAACATTTATATGTTCAAGAAAACAAACCCAAGAACAAGGATCATATATATGTGAAAAGAAATGCTATCAAAACCAACCATAGGATGTACATGAATACTACCTTTCTTGAACAAGCAAGTTGGATACGGATAAGAGGAGGAAGATGATGTTTCTTGAATGTCTAGTCTTCAAAAGAGAAGACCTCAAGCTTGTATACCCACAAACTCTTGCAAAGCACCAAACTTGTTAGGAAGTTAACACCCAAAAGACTCCTCTTCCAAGCTTCTATGTCCGTGAATGTGAAGAGCAAGATGGAGAAGAGAGAGTTCTTTGCATGTGTGTGAGAGAGAGTGAGGTTGAGTGTATCTTCCAAGGGATTAAAGTCTTGTATTAAAACAAGACAAGGAATCCCAAGAAAGGCAAGAAGGGCGGCCGAAAGTTTTATTCAAATGGGTTCCCCCCATTTTGATATAACACCCTTTTAATTCATTTTAATCACTCATTAAGTTATATAATTAAACCAATTTTAATCTTATAACTTAAACACTCTCATATTTGATGTTATTTAACTTATTTAAACAACATCACAAATAATATCTCATGAACAAAATATCCATATAATTTGTTCTATCTCAAATGCAATAATTCAGAAAACCCATTTTCTAAATTGGTGTCATGATTTATTTGCTTGATCATGATCAACAAATAAATGTTTAACGGTGTTTGCCTAGCTTGTTATTGGGTATGACCCGACTTGGATCATAACGTACTAACCACATCAATCTTGTATGTGTCTTGGGCATATAAGATCCAACAAGAAGATCAAAGATTGAAGAAAGAGATTTGAAGACTAAAGATTTTGAAGACTGAAGACATGTAAATCTTAGGGGAGTATTGTAGATGCTTCTTTAAAGATTAACATTTGTCTTTGGTGTCTTTTATTTTTGTCATAGTATAGGGACTTTATGTAAATATTGTTTCTTGTGTATTGATAGTATAAATATCATAGATAAGGTATGTGTAGAAACAGAGGATAGAATTCATCTAACGAATTGTAACTGTTTTCTTTCTACACTTGTATTCTCTATGCATTCTTCAATGAAAACTATGAATTTTTGTGATATGTTTGCTTAGATTTGATTACTTCTGTTTGTTTTGATTGAATTGTATCACGATATCATCACAGATCGATCCATTTTGAGCTCATCCTGTTTTAAACTTTTTTGGGGCTGAAATGCATATAAACTGATCTGTTCAAAAGGATCGAATCTGTGATGATTTCGTGATGCAATAATCAAAACAAACACAAAGTAATCAAACACATGCAATTACATCAAAAAAACTCATAGGATCATTGATAGCAAATGCACGGATACAATGTGTAGGGTTACAGTTCGTTCAACTGATTCTAATTGTTTCTTATCTGTTGTCTCAATCTCGTCTTGTCTAGTCTGCACATACATAAAATATCCTATATATACTATCAGAAACTAAGGAAACATATATTTTACAAATAAGTCCTACATAAAATATCCTATATATACTATCAAGAAACTAAGGAACATATATTTACAAATAAGTCCCTATACTATGACAAAATAACATACAAAGACAAAATGTTAATCTTCTAAGAGTCTAACAATACTCCCCCTAAGATTACATTGTCTTCGGTCTTCAAAATCTTCAATCTTCAAAATAATCTTCAGGTTCTTCTTTGATCTTAAACATCGGCTTCTCTTTGTAAAGCTCGAGTTCCTTTAATGCTTTGGGATTGCTGATTTGAATTTACCTGCAAGTATTCCTTGTTCAGGCTTTGATGCGTTTGTCTTGATCTCCATCTGGTCCATCTTCTCCAGCGTCTCCTTGGATAAACCTGCAATGTCAATGTTCGCGTAGAATTCCAATGGTTTAGGATACTCTTGAGAATGCACCTCTAACACACCTTTACTAGAAATTCTCATGAACTCAATCATCTTTATATCTTCTTAACAATGTTTGCATACGCTAATGCTTTGCGTAATGCAATCCTTTCCATTGCAGCATCCATTACTTTAATGATCGTCATGAAATATTTCTGTCAATTTCAGCAACTTCTAAAGAAATATGCTCAAATGTTTGTACTGATAGAAATGAGATGTAACTTGGATGTAACATTTCAAGCTCAAATACTCCAAACATTGAGATCATGTCTTTATCCAATCGTCAAGGTTTCGAACAAGTTTCAACTCAAAAGTGTCAACTTGTTGTAAAACCATCTCAAAATTGGTTTTGTTGTTTGAGTTCCATCAATAATTTTCACTCCTGGGTTAGTAACCTTCTCAAAAATTGGTCACTATATGCATCCAGGAATTTTTCTTCTTCTTTTTCAGATTTATCACCATCTTTTCTTTTGCTTTTTAAAGACTTAAAATATTCTTTGTCTTCTTGATCACAACGAGTTTACAGAAACGAATCATTCTTGATATGCCTCGATTTAACAACTGTACAAAATTTTCACACGACTTGCTTTTGTTGGGTTAATCAAAGGCAATCTGTTTAACTCTTTCAAGCCTTGAACTAGAAGTTCAATGATGCTCTAGTAAAAGTGATAGACATCACATATAGCATTTACTCCTTTAATCAAAAATGCATCAAAGATTTCGTCATACTTCCAAGCTACTATCTTACATTCTTTGTTGTGTCAGGAACAATCATTGTGTTTAGCAATTCAGAGATAGATTGTCCTTTTTGCAGACATTTCGTACTAAGTCACCAGCTATTCTTGCTTTGTTCCAAAGCTGTTTCTGCTCAATGGGCACTTGATAAACTTGTTTTTTCTGATTCAGGAAACATCTTCATTAGTTCTTTCCTCTTTCATGGCTACTGCTCATCAATTCCATATTTTTGATCTCATGAGGCTTCAATATCTTTGTTCTTTATGTAATCTCAAGATATTATGGGTTATCCATATCAAGCACAATCATTCTGTTGTTTGTCTTTCTATCTCTTGGAAACTCTTACGAAGTTCCTTAATGATTCAGCTTGTTATCTATTTAGCTTCTTTCTTGGTGATGTAATTCTGAATATGAAAGTTCCTCAATACTAATACTTTCCTGCAGAGGATTCCATTCACCATGTTCTAAAACAATCTCTTCTGGATCCACAGGTGCAATAGATTCAGCAGTTATGCACTTTTCATACTCTTCATTTATTTGAGAAACAGTCAAACCATCTAAAAATACTTGGTTGTACTTCATCTTGACCAAGTAATTATACCTATCTTCAACATCAATAGGTATATCTTCTGTTGTTTCTTCAATCGGTGAGTAGTTTGCTTCCAATATCTTCATCTTCCAATACCTCATCATACCATGCATCATCAAACTCTGTTTCTAAGTCATCAAGAGCTTTAATTGTCTCTGGATTTCTGTTTCTTCACCTTCTTGGCTAACAGATTCAGACGTAATCTCAGCAAGAACTTTGTTTGACTCAGCTTTATCAACTAACTTAGAAATTCTTTCAATATCTATTAGATTAACTTCAATAAGAATCATCACTTCAGGAGATGGAGACTTCACACTTTTCCTTCATTCTTTCAATTCTTCCTTCAATGATCATTATTTTCTTTCAACTTCTTGAACTTTTCTTCCATTAAATCGTAATCTTTCAGCATCACTTCAAAATTTTTCAAATTTGTTTTCTTTGTCTTTTTTAAGCTTAGCAATCACTAGATCCTTTTTTTAATAGTTCCTCTTTTAATTTCTCATTTTCTTCTTTTAACTTCTCAATAAGCTTCTGTTGCTTGGAATTTTCTTCTTTCAAATCATCAATCATCTGCTGAGTATTTTTCTCCTCAGTCAAATTTGTAACCTCTTGACTTATCCTTTCACTTTCATTTGGTATAACAGACTCAAAGGTTTTGAAATTTTGAAAATCATCTTCAACTTCATGTTGATCTTCAGTTTCAACAACTTCTTCAATCAATTCCACAATCTCATCAACATTTTGACTTTCTTCATTTACATCTTCAATTTGTTCAACTTCATGAACTTCTTCATGTACTTCTTCTACATCATTACCATCATCAGTATCATCATCAGTTGAACTAGAACTTTCATCATCAACATCTTCATCATCATTTTCATCATTTTCATCATTATCTTCATCATCATTATCAGATAGATCTTGAGGATTTTCTTCAATTAGATCATTTGGATCTACTGGTTCATCTTCAATCAAATGAAAATGCTATTCATTTATGTTTACTTCATCTTGAGCAATTGCTCTCATATATTCAAACAAAGGAATATTTTGAGCACCAGTGATCATTGCCAGTCTTTTGTATGAGGTTTCATTCATGTGCTCAAGAATCAGTCTTTCACCACCAACTCCATAAACATGGAAATCTAGATTAGCTTCATTAATAATCATTTGCAAAAATTTTGGTACATCAAGTATTTGTTTCTGATCCCTTTTTCCAAGTTACATAAAATCTATTAAGAATCCATCTAGCCATGTTAAATCTTCTATTGTTGCAATGGCTACAATAGGAGAAGCTATATCAACTGGAAATGAGTTCCCTCCAGCACTTCTTTTTGACATACAGTGTTAGAAGATATAACAAAGAAGTTTCCAGTGATTGTATACTCTGGCTCGGAAAAATTGCTTCTTTGGGAAATTATCCGGATGACCCATGGCAATAAAAATTTCTCTACACTCATTAAAAGTAAATTCTGCCAAATCTTATGGATCATTATCTCCCATCCTTAGAGCTTCTCTAATGGATTGTTCAGAGACTTCTATCATTCTTTCATTTGTAATGAATCCTCTTACAACCTTTCTACCAGCTTCATCTTGTTCAATTTCAGCAGTGTGCCAAAATCTCTTGATTAATCTAGCATAGATCACGGGTCGGTAACACATGGCATACACGTACTTAGTCCTTAATAAGAATCTTATCATCTCTTCATATCCTGTAGTTTCACGAACATCTTCATCATGAAATGCAGCTACATTGTGTTTATGTTCAAATTTGAGTTCAGCCATGTTTAGAATCAATGAAACAATCAGTTGATTACAAGATTTAAACTAAAACAATCGATGATGATGAAATGGTGAATTGAGGTTTGAGAGTATCAGGTGCTATGTTCAGAGTGTTTGTGAGAGAATGAAGAACTGAAATCACAAGTGTTGTATTTATATCAGTGAAAATTTTTAGGCGCATGAGCACTGTTTATGCGCATGAGAATGAATTTTACACTAAGTATTTAGGCGCATGAGCACTATTTGTGCGCATGAGGTTTATACGCATGGGCACTATATAGGCGCTTGGGCACTGTTCAGGCGCATGGACTAGATGAAACGCCAACACTTAACCAATTTTTCAGATACATGACAACTGTTTAGGCGCATGAGCTTGTCTGAAACGTCCAACACTTGTGCAAATTTCTGAAAATTCACCATACTCTTGAATTGGACTTAAGAGTACTATTCAGGAGCATGAGGATACTTCCATAAGTCTTGACACTTGTAATTTTTCTCATCATCTATTTGAACATTGTTTAAACACATTAGCACTGTTCACACTCAATTTTTCAACTCTTAATCAAAATTGTTTGACTATCACTCAAAATTTTCATTAATTTCCCTCAATTTTAACATTTTTGACATTCAAAATTTTTTTATTTTTTTGTTTTTGACCATTATTTTATTTTAAATTTTCAAAAATTAATTTCCTGTCATTTTAGTCTCTATTTAATTTTTACACACAAATAATCTCATTTTGTTTGCAAGAAGCCTTCCCACTGAATTTGAATTCTTTTTCAGGTTTATTTTTACATCATATCAAACACATACATGCTCAAAATATCAGCTTCATCCTTTCATCCAAAACACTTTATTTTTTATTTCTTTTTCACATTTTGAAAATCAATTATTTTCTCTTTTTCATTTTTACTCCCCTTAAACTTTTAAGTTTTACAAACTTAGAAGTTTCTTTGATTTTGCAAAAAGAGAATATTAATCATTATCAACATCCCTGCACACAGAAAATCATGCAAAAATCAAAAATAAAGCAGATAAAAAATCTACTATATACAATGAATCACATGCCTGCAGTGCGATCATATTTATTAAGATCAGCACATTAAAATAAAATAAAATGATGGATAGTCATAGACAGTGATTAAATCCTGATCAAATGTGTTCCAGGTCAGTATTTCTGCAGCAAAGGAGACACGAGATCTAAGGACAGAAAATGAGTGCTTTTGGCAAGATACTCAACACACTTATTTTTTCAATTCTTGGATTGATTATGGTACGATTAGATATGACATTATGTAAGTCACACTTAGACTTAGAGAGTTCAACCTCATCAAGATATGCAAGAAATCACTTTTCTCAACTTGTTAACCTGACATATACTTATAACCAGATCTCATGTTTTGATTATGACATTGGCATCTTTTGCATCAAGTGAGAATATCCAGGTCTGTAATGACTTACAACAGAGGATATCTCATCACTTCAGGTCTATGATGACTCATAACAGAGAAGTGAATAGATGCTTTAAATTATTAGAGCTCAATGGTTATTCATATCACCACCAGGTGTGAGTTTATGACTTAACATGCAATCAGTCTGAGAAGTCAACACTACTCATTGGTACTAAAATGGATAAACATGAATGCATGATTAACTTAGTTTGATCACAAGAATTTACTTTTTCAGTATAATTGCATGAGCTTACCTGCACATCATATCTAATCAAGTCAGACTTTAGAAGCGAGTGAAGTATGCAACTGATCATAACTATTGTATCTATCATTTCTCACAAATTGCAAAGACAGATTCAGTTCTAAACACTTAACTAAAAAGAAAAACTCTATTTTTGTGTTTTTGTTTTATATTTTTCTATTTTGATTTTGCAATTTTCTATTTTTGTATTTGCTTTTTTATTTTCTATTGAACATACACACACAATATATACAATCAGGCAGTTAACTTTGATAGTTTCCCTATATTCAAGATTAAGCTAAGGGAGGGTTCTTGTCATTTTAATGAATCAAACACTAAATTAAACTCAAAACCAGTTTTTAAACATGATTAATAAGTCCAATTGACTCGACCAAATATTCAAATCGACCTGGTAAAAAGGCTTTTGTAAATAGGTCAGCCAACTGTTTTTCAGTTGCGATTTGAATCAAAATGATTAAACCTTTTTCAGAGTTATCTCTGAGAAAATGATATCGAATTTGATATGTTTTGTTTTTGAGTGCTGGACAGGATTAGTTGTAATAACATAACAGCAGTGTTATCAATGTAAATAGGGTTTTAAGAAAATTGAAGCCGTAATCCAGCAGTTGGTTTTGTAACCAAAGGATTTGAGAACATCCTGCTGATGCAGCAATGTACTCAACTTCTACGGTTGAAACGTAGACATTTGTTTGTTCTTACATTGCCATGAGATTAATCTGGGACCTAAAAACTGACAGCCAGCCGTTGTAGATTTATGATCTTGGCAACATCCCCCATAATCACTCTCTGTATATCCATGTAACTCGAAGCTTCCTTCATAAGGATACCATAACCCTAAAGCCAGTTTTCCTTTAGATACCTGAATATTCGATTAACAGCAATTAGATGAGATTCCTTCAGGTCAGATTGGTACCTGGCACAAACACAAACAACATACATTATATCAGGTCTAGATGCAGTAAGATACATCAAAGATCCGATCATAGATCTGTATAGAGTTTGGTCAACTGATTTTCCTTTAGAATCAGGTTCAATCTTGGAATTTACGTCAGCTGGAGTTCTGATGGATTGATAATCTTGCAGTTTAAATATCTTCAAGAGTTTATCAACAAATTTCTCTTGATTGATAAAAATTCCATCTGTAGATTGCTTCACTTGAAGACCAAGGAAAAAATTAATTTCTCCCATAGAACTCATTTGAAACGAGGCTTCATGATTTCTTCAAATTCATTGCACAACTTTGGACTTGTAGAACCAAATATGATATCATCAACATACACTTGAAAACATAAAAGAGCATCAGCAGCCTTCTTAATAAACAAAGTAGGATCGATTTTCCCTCTCGTGTATCCATGTTGGATCAAATGTTGTGATAATGTTTCATACCAAATTCTAGGAGCTTGATGCAGACCATACAATGCTTTGCTAAGCTTGTACACACGATGAGGATACTTTGAATCTTCAAAACATGGAAGTAGCTTGCATACACATCATCGGTGACTGGTCCATATAAAACACCTTAAAGTCCATTTGATACACCTTGAATTTCATGAATGATGCATAAGCAGGAAGACACGATTTGATTCAAGTCTTGCAACTGGAGCAATACTTCATCATAATCTATTCCTTCTTCTGGGTGTAACCTTGTGCAACGAGTCTCGCTTTGTTACAACAAAATTCCTGATCGTCTGTTTTGTTTTGAATAACCATTTTATGCCTATGGCATTTTCTCCTTCAGGTAAATCCACAAGCTTCCACACTTCTTATTTATGAAATTGCAATAACTCTTCTTGCATTGCTTCAATCCAACTACTATCCTTTAATGCTTGGTGACTTTTTTTAGGAACAATTTGAGATAGAAAACATGAGTATAAGCAGAGATTTGCTTGTTCTGAATGACTTCTTGTTATTCTCTCATTCAATGGACCGATAATCTGAGATGTAGGATGGTTCTTGTGAACACAATGTTGGAATCTCATTCACTTGAATATGAACATCTAGACTAGATTAGTTCAAGTCAGAAAGCTGATGCAATAAGTTTGAAGAATGTGGATTGAAATTAGGTACTTGAGTCGGTGAGTTGATAAAGTAATCAAGATTATCTGTCACAACTTCATCATCAGAAATTGATGATGTTCTGGACTCAGGTTGTATAATTTCAGGACCATCATTAGGAATAGGTTGTGAAACATTGGTATTTTCAGACAAAGAATGTTCTTGAGCTTGTTGAGGTTGATCATAAGTTTCAGACTGAAATATAGGATCTTTCACGAAAGAGAAAAATGGATAATCTGGGCTTGAGTCATCCATATCATGAGAATCAAAAAATGATCCGAGATCTCCTTCTTGTTTCTTCTTCTGACCTGTAGATTCAAACAAGTTAGAGTTGAAAGAGTTTGACAAAGAATCTAAATCAAATAACCAAGTTGGACCATTTGCAACTGATGGAAAAGAGTTTTCAAGAAATTTAACTTTGAAAGTTTCAAGGATAACATTGTCCTAGAGTTATAAACTCTAAAAGCTTTTGAACTGATGAATATCCAACTGAAAATCCTCATCAGATTTTGCATCAAATTTTCATAGCTGATCATTTGAATTTAAAATTTAAACTAGACAACCAAAAGATTTAAGAAAATCTATATTAGGTTTCCTGCCAAACATCAACTAATAAGGAGTTTTCGTTTATCTTTCACAAGCAATGTTTGATTTTGCACGAAAACATGCAATGGATATGGCTTCATCCCAGAACCGTGCTGCTTCAATCAAAATTCTGTTTTTCCTTTCAGCAACTCCATTTTGTTGTGGAGTTCATGGACCACTGAACTGACGAGCAATACCTTTCCCGCAAAAATCTATCAATATTAGCATTTTTAAATTTCGTTCCATTATCACTTCTAATTATTTTGACCTTTTGTTCTAATTGATTTCTACTTTAATGATGAATTCTTTTAATAATTCAGGCGTTTCAGATTTAGCATGCAAAAAGAAAACCATGAAAATCTTGTAAGTCATCAATGATAACTAAAAGTAAGATTTCTTTTCCAACTCTCTGCACATTTATTGGTTCAAATAGGTCCATGTCCAACATCTAGAGAGGATTGGAATTTGATTTATCAACTTGGACTTATAAGACGCTCTGTGTTGCTTTCCTTTTAAACATGCTGAGTAGAGATCAGTTGTGGCAAACTTCTTTGTTGAAAGACCTACTACATGATTTCTGCTACAAGCTTGTTCATGTTCTTGAAGTTGGAATGCCCGAGACGTCTATGCAATAGCTGACATTCATCATTTGATGCTTGATCATTAGGCATGTTGTTTCTGTAGAAGGATCAACTTGAGACATATCTAATTTGTATACATCTCGATCTCTAATAGCTTTAACACTACTCATTCTTTGCTTATCTAAAAACCCTGGCTTCAAATTAAACAAAAAGTATCATCAAATAACAGAACAAGATTTGTCACAAATTTCGAAACACTTAAAGATTAAAGTTCAACTGTCAGCAATAGTTGACTTTATCAAATCTATAATCCCATGGACACCATTCCTTCTCCTGTAATCTTACCACCTGCATCACCTCCAAATGCAACATATGTACCATCTTTTAACTTAAATTCTTGAAGCAAGGCATGGTTGCCTGTCATATGCGCTACACCCACTATCACATACCATGTGTTAATAGGTCTTCTCGGGGCGTACCTGCATTTCAAAAAGAATTAAGTTGAGTTATCAACCCAAGCCAAGATGGTCTTGGGCTTGCCAAATTTATCAACAATGGTAAACTGTTTAAAGTGAAGCTTTTTCAAATCAGGCTTATTTGCCAAATTTATCAACAATGGTAAACTTTTTGATTATCTTTGATTTGTTTTGTCCTTAAAACATTGTAACATTTTTCAAGATCATTATCAAGATATTTCAAATCATCAGACAAAAAATTTTGTTTACCAAACTTCCCACCATTCATCTCACAGATCGTGGAATGAATTTTTCTTGATTATACTATCTTGGTTTTGTAGCATAAGAATCATCATAAACAGAATCATTTCTTCGAAAAGATCTCAAGCCTAAGGAAGGTTGTTTTGTCAATTTTTGAAAACCAGCACTTTGATTTCTTTGAAATTGTGGATTGACATATCCATTTCTTAACTGTGGATTAACATATCCATTCCTTGATGATTTCTTTCTGAAGTCGCAATTCTTAGTTTTGTGAGTTCTTTCATCATAATAGGTACAATATTTGTGGAAATAACAATCAGATGTTGAATGGTTTTTCATATCACAAATGTCACAGTACCTGTTAAAGAAAAATTCTTCAGTCTTATTATTGTACATATCACATATATCATGGTACCTTTGTTGAAATTTAAACATCTATTGATTAACTTTTGATGTGGAGGCCATTTGATCCTTGTTTTGATTTGGAGTTGAAAGTTAATCTGTTGTTTTTGATTTAAAAGTTTGTTCTTTTGAACTTTGGGTTTTGCGTTTGCTCATTAACAACATTTCTTGACTCTTTAGATACAAATCTTTATTGACAGCGAAAGACTTAGGAGCTGAACCTGCTTTTAGATCAGAGTTAGATTTGTTCTTTGAGTTAGATTTGATTTCTGGAATTTTGTTCATGTCAAAAGTACCCGCAGATACAACTTTATTGGTTTAAACTGATTAGTTTGATTTGTTCTTTGAGTTTGATGTTTTAAGAAGAGTTAGATTTAACATTTTTCCTTCTCCTTCTTTGATTTCTGATCTGATGATTTCTGTTTACTTTGGGATTGAACATCTTTAGCAGACGACACTTTTGTATTTTCTTTATCTTTTTGTTCTTTTTGCCATTTAATGAAATCTGGATTGTTTAATCCGTAGGAAAATGAATCTTCAGATGTTACTTCATCTAGTTTTGCTTTCTCTTTATTCTTTGAGTTTTGTTTGTCATTCTTTACACTTATTTCTTCAATAACACTGTTGGAACAAAAATTTTCTTAGTCTTTGGTCGTGGTTCATAAGATTTACTTTTATAGGATGAACAGTTTTAATCTTCTCTGAATCTTGTTCCTCAAATATCTCAACATTCTTTTCTCTTCATCACTCTCAGAATTCTTTTTCTTATTTTGGAATGCTCTTAGCTTAGCTTTGTTTTTAGGTGAGTGATCATGTGTGTTGAGTTTTCTGGTAATGTGTTTGTGTTGGATTCAAGCATTGGTTCAAGTGTAAACCTAAACCTGCTTTTTGTTTGTCTTTGCACTCACTTATCAGTTGTTCTACAATTGTTTTTGAACTTTTAACTTTTGCAAGATCAACTTGTGTTATAGCATGTGCTATTTTCTCTTCTTCTAAATTCTTGTCATTTCTTCAAGTTGTTTTGTAACAATTTCCGTTCTTTCAAAGTTTTATTCCATGATGTTTGTAGAGAGGAATTTTCATCAGATATTTTATGATCGTTTTTTAAGTTTGTTATGCATTACTTCCTCTTGTTTGAGCTTGTCACATATTTTATATGAATAAGTTCTGTAGTACTCTACATGTCAAAGCAAGCTTTAGTGCACATTTTTTTTCTTACTTCAACTGGAATTTCAAGATATTTTGACAAAGAAGTGTCAGAGTCAGAAGATGAATTTTCAACCTTTGGTTGATCTGACTATGCCATTAGTGCAGCTTCTTCTGAATCCTCTTTAGGATTAGATTTATCAATCCAGACATACTTTTCTTCTTCATTTTCTAAGTTACCTTCTGTGACAACCCTGATTCTTGGGCCCAGAAAATTTGTTTTAGAAACCATAATGGGCCACATAATGATCAACCAAAGCCCATGTGATGGGCCCAACAAGATCAAACTCCTGAACATGGATATACTAAGCCCATCAAACTTTGAATTGGTCATTTGGCCATAGCGATAAGTGGGCTTGACATACAAGACCTTAATGGGCCAATGGGCCATGTGATGAAATTGTTCGTGAGCTACCAACACTAGTGGGCCTTAGGCCCAATGTCCTAGTGAAGCATTGTGCCACATAAATCTAATAAGCAAAAACTACCAAAATAATCCTAAGACTTTAAGTCATCCACATTTATTAATGCTTCATCAGCATTTGTTAATTCTTCATCCGATTTGTAAACTCTTCATCCGCATTTGTTAATTCTTCATCCGCATTTGTTTAATTCTTCATCCGCATTTGTAAATTCTTCATCCGCATTGTAAACGTTCATTCTCATTTGTTAATTCTTCATCTGCATTTGTAAACTCTTCATTCACATTTGTAAACTCTTCATCCGCATTTGTAATTCTTCATCCGCATTTGTAAACTCTTCATCCGCATTTGTTTACTCCACAGGCGCATGAGCATTGTACAGGCGCATGAGCACTGTGTGGCCATATTTCACCTTCGGAAGAACTAAGGATCAAGCAGGCGCATGAGCACTGTACAGGCGCATGAGCACTGTGCTGCCGCATGACAATATTCCGAAGCCAAACCCATCTTCCGAAGCCAAGACTTAAAACTTCCAAAGCCAAATTCAAATCTTCCAAAAATTATTCTGAAAATTTAAATATAGAAAGTAAATACTTTTAAATTATTAAATCACAACCAAGATATTAAATCATTCACAAGCTGTTATAATGACAGTAATATTAATACAAACCAACATGATACTTTCACATATAAATTTAATAACAAACATGCAGTAATTAATAAATAATAAAGGAAATCCACAAATTATAAAATGCATGCACCCGTATGAAATATATTCTAGACGGAAGTTGACTTGTCTAATCACCACCCAACTACCCAATGCATAGCTTAGCGTCTAATAATCCATGCTAACTTATCCCACTAACCAAAATCTCCCCTTAACGAAGAAAATCCTGCAATTAAGAAGTGGGACCCGAACCCCCTTCCCAACACCTCGGCCGCACCTCATCAAAACCACCACCCTCACTATAAATTTCAAAACTTTCTCTACAAAACACTTCCTTGTTTCTCACTCTCTTGCGCTCTTTTAGCAGTTGACACCAGCCCTCTTGAAGCCAGCCTGCATCGAGCTCCAACATATTAAGGTAAACATCCCTTTGAACTTACAAGCTCATTCACATATCTTCTTTCTCACATCTCCACTTCCATTAAATCTGCAACATGAACTAATCTTCCATATCTAACAGCCTTCTCTCACCCATCTGAGCTTCCTGACGCCCCCGTTTTCACTACGTCCACCTCACAGGTAACCGTCACTACTCGAAAACTCTCGGTATTTTACGTATCGTCTTGTTAGTGACACAAACAACCCTGTGTCCCCCAACACCTTAAACACATAAGTTACCATATATTCCAGTAAATCTACAAAAAGAAACGGTTTTCATAATCTAACATACACGAATTCGGATTTCTTAATAACATAAAATGAATGTGATCAACATAACTTACTGGAAATATGGGTTCACATAGGTGTTATACTTTAAATATGGGTTCACATAGGTTTATTTATGTTATAAAGGTGGTGAAGAAGGAAAAATCAGATTAAAACACATAGAAACCCAAAACCGAGACTTAACGAACACTTACGGAACTAAACGGCTAATGTAACGAAATTACCAACCATACATAATTCCAAATTATAAAATTTCAGTAGGGTTTATAATGATAACAATACTTAGAATCAAATTTCATGACCTATAGAGCTAGTTTGCTTAGCAGACAAAATATAGAAGGTATTCATGTTAACATAATAAAAAAAAATTCGTAAAAACATACTTCTAAGTTAGGAACCCGAAACTTTCAGATTCAAGAACTTACTCTAAGTATTTTATAATATTATAAGCCAAGGACCAAAAGTTGACCCAACCTAGGAACCCGTTAAAAACCAAACCCAAACGTTAGAATACCAAAACCGATATAAAACGACCTAAGACTCAAAAATACAGTAGCTTACCCCACTTGAAACCTAAAACACATAGTAAACAATTCAAGTGCCAAATTCCAACATAAGGGTTAAAACCATCAATAAACTAAGTTGAGGGACCAAACATGACACAACTAAAACCATACTGTTTGGGATCAAATCACAGTTCTAACAAACTTAATAATCTGATATTAATATATAATACCCAAACATACTCAACCTTCAAACCAAAAACTTCAAATTCCAAAGGTTGAACCAAATTACGCATATATAATGTAAACCGCCTAATCGCGTAAGGTAAACTTGAACTAGAGGGGTTAGACTTACCCAACTGATTGAAATGGAACTAACATCTGTAAAAATGAACTTAGGAACCTTGCCAGCCGGTAGCTCCCTAAACCGCACGCTCATGCTAAGGTCAAGCTAAGGTGAGTTTCATGACCCCCTTTTTACTTCATAACTTTTGGGGTGAAATACATACTCCTGGTTTTTATGTTATTATGGTGCAACACTACCTGCTCTTGTCCCCAAAACATGAGCACACAACCAGTGGGAGCCGTGTGATTGTGGATAGTACTATTTGGGAATCCCCCGCACACAATGGGCGCTATGGACAGGAAACCCCCCATTGAGATTCAAAAATCCTTGTATCACAAATTATTGCAGAATTATATGTGCTTAGCGGGCACATCCGAGCCCTGACAATAGAGGTAGGGTTAGGGGATGTTTTTAGCACTCGGGACGGTCACCCGGGTCCAGGTTTGATTGTAGTACTTTCTCTTACGCATCATGAATATTGGTTAACTTATTTTATGCAATATATAAGACTTGTGTCGTAAACTCATGAGCTCACCAACATTATTTTGACGTATTTTTGGGTGTGTATTTCAGGAGAAGAATGAAATGGCCGAGTGATCATGCTAGGAGTTGACTAAACTGGATATTTGGAGATTAGCCACCACCGTATTTCGATAATATCATTTCGGACAATTAAACCATATTGATGTAATCGGGATTAGAAACACTTGACGATCTTTAGATTATTAATGTGAATGAATGTATGACAACTTAATTAGTTTATTATTACCTTTCCGCTGCATTGTGTTGATATTAGTTAGTCACGGCTGGACCCCGTCCGTGGGTGACAGACTGGTATCAGAGCCAATGGTTACAGCGAATTAGGATCTTACCTATAGATACCTAGGCTTTAACCAACATTAGGGAATTAGGGAACTAAGAATAAACTCCCCTAAGCTATGATCCAAGGGTAGTTCCTAACATCTGCATGCGTTCATTTAAATTTTGAATAAGTCTTGCTGTAATTTTTGATTTTTGATATATATATATATGTACTATTTACTTTGTATATTACTTGGCTTGCTCATTAAATGGCAGGAAACATAGAATCGCGTTCCTACCTGATGTGGGTGCCGGACCTTCGAGACGCCCCTGTCGCATGAGATTGGGGAGTATGCCCCTCTGGGGCCACAGTATGGGGACCCTAGTTGGTACCCAAGGCCCCCCTATTAGCACAAGATGCCCGATCCTAGCCAGGATTGGGAAATGGAGGAGTCCGAACCATCAGAAGACACGCCTGCATCGTCGACGACCATCCGGGTCAAATCCCTTACGACCTAACGCGGATGAAGACGTGGCACCATGTTCGAGGGCAAACTGCACGAATGTCCATCCAACACGTCCCCACATTCCAGGGGGAATGGGTTAACTTGGTTAAAGGACTGACCGGGGTGCCGCCACAACCGGCCGTACCACCATTGCCACCAATACCAGCTTCACAGAATCCGGTTGGACTCTATGAGCGTGACGCGATAGCACGTCATAACTTCCATCTAGCCCCGTCAAGATACTACTCAGACCCCTTTGACGAGTTGGCACGCTATTCCAGTGCATCTCACCAGATGTTTGCTGATCCGCCCCAGTACCACTCAGGACCGTTGATTGGAGACCCCACCATGGACGAGGTATGGCGACGACACCAACACTACGACACCCTGAAGGAAGAGAGGGATGAGGCGGTGTCCTTACTGGCAAAAATTAGGAGGAAGCTTTACCGAGCCGCCCATAAGTGTGTGCTCAACCCATAGACTCGTCACCGCCGCCGCCGTTATTGACATGTCATTGATTATTTTATTTATGCACGATTTGAATTTTGAATAAACTATGTATTCTGTAGGGCATGGGTGAATGTTCATTTTAGCCATGCCAAGGGGAAGAGGACGAGGACGTGCTCCAAATGCTAGGGGTAGTGTCACCACTTGATCAGGAGCTCGTACTAACCGACATGATGAAACTACCAATGAAAACACCAATGACACTCACCACACCAATGTTGGCCCCAACACCAACTACAACACCGACCAAGAAACTAGATTGCAGCAACTAATAGCCGAAGCCATTGTTAACGCTCTGCCCACTATAATGCCCATGTGAATGCCGAGCGAAATCGTGAGTTAACCTGCAAGGGGAATAAAATGAAGATGGGGGAATAAAATGAAGATGGAAACAACAATGAGGAGGAACGGGATGAAGCCCGTATATGAACTGGTTTAATTACAAAGCATTCATGGCTTGCAAACCAAGGCTACACGGAAATGAAGGCGCGATAGGAATATAAGATGGCTAGAGGAAATGGTAGCAGTACTGGATATAAACGACTGTGCTGAGGTAAACAAGGTAGGTGTTTCCACACACTCCCTTAAAATGGAGCGTTGAATTGGTGGAACACACTGTTGCAAACCCGAGGGAGAACGCGGTGAACCCGATGAGATGGAAAGAGTTTAAAAGCTTGATGGTGGAACGTTACTGTCCGATTAATGAAATTGAAAAGATGGAGGCTGAATTTCTAGGTCTAGAGATAAAGGGCACGACACACTTGGAATATACCAACCGATTTAATGAGCTGTCACTGCTTGTACCGCACTTGGTGACTCTTGAATCTAAGAAGATTGGCAAGTATGTTTGGGGTTTAACCCAAAGATTAGGGGAATGGTGACGGCAGCAAAGCCGAGGACGTTTCAGGAGACGGTGGAGATTTCGGCAACATTAAATGATGAGGTCGTAAGATGTGAGGGAGTGAAAGGTGTAGAGAATGCGAGAGTAAAATGAAAATGGGAGAATTTCCGCTCCATGAGTGGAAGTTCAAGTGAAAGAAATATGGCAAACCGACAACAGGAAGGAAAGAAACCCTATTTAGGAAAGCAACCGTTTTGTGGAAAATGCGGATGCCATCACCTTGGGATGTATAAGGCGAGGATGGCGGTTAAAACACCACGGTCAAAGAAGGCAAGACCATCGTGTGCTACAAGTGCAACAAACCAGGTCATTTTGCAAGGGAATGCAAGTCCGAAACCACAGGGCCTATGAGATGCCACGAGTGTGGCGAAATTGGGCATATCCGCCTTAATTGCCCCAAGCTAAAGGCCAAGAAACCAGCGGCAAGACGCCCCAAGGGGAGAGCATTCGTGATGAATGCAGAAGTTGCCAGGGAAGAACTCGAAGTTGTGAGCAGTACGTTCCTAGTGAACAATCATTATGCTTATGTACTATTTGGCACCGGGGCCAATAGAAGTTGATGAGCTCAAAATGGATCGATCTGTGATGATTTATGAACACAATTCAATCTAAAACACACAAGTATTCAATTCAACACAAGCAAATCAACAAAAATTCATAGAGTTTTCATTGATTAGCATATAGAAGAATACAAAATATAGGAAACAGTTACAAGACGTCTAAATCTCATTCTAAAACTTAAACTCCTACACAAAACATATCTATGCTATATATACTAATCAAGAAAACAAAGGAACATATTTACATAAAAAGTCCCTATACTATGACAAAAACTATACAAGACACATAAAGACTAATGTTAATCTTTTAAGAAGCATCTACAATACTCCCCATAAGATTTACATGGTCTTCGGTCTTTAACATATCTTCAGTCTTCAAAATCTTTTTCCTCATCTTTATCTTCATTCTTTGATCTTCTGTCTTTAGTCTCCTCTTTTAATCTCCAGCTTGATCTTTAGTCTTCATGCTCCAAATAAATCTTCTGGTTCTTCTTTGATTGTGAAAACTGGTTTCTCTTTGTATAGCTCCTGCTCCCTTAATGCTTTTGCAATAGCTGCTTTGAATTTTTCAGTAAGAATGCCTTGTTCCGGCTTTGCTTCATTTGTTTTAATCTCCATGTTGTTCATCAATTCAATGTTTGCTTTGACAGACCTGCTATATCAACATTTGCATAGCATTCTATTGGCTTAGATTTATCTTTGCAATGAATCTCCAATACCCCTTTGCTTGAAATTCTCATGAATTCAATGGCTTTTATGTCCTTTTTCACAATATTAGTGTATGCTAATGCTTTTCTCAAAGAAATTCTCTCCATCGCTGCATTCATTACCTTGATTATAGACATAAAATACTTTTTGTCATTCTCAGCAGTTTCTGGACTCACTTTCTCAAACTTTTGAATCGATAAGAAAGAAATGTAACTAGGATGGAGTAGCTTGAGTTCAAACACACCAAACAATGTAATCATATCTTTTTTCAATCATCAAATTTCTGACCAACTTCAATCATAAGATTTAGAATTATAAAACCATCTTAGAATCGGTTTTGACTTTCGAGTTCCATTTATCACCTTTAGCCCTAGATTTGTAACTTTATCAAAATATTCATCACTGAAATCATCAAGGAATTTTTCTCTTCCATTTTTGTTTTCAATCCCTTTATTCTTCTTCTTCAACTCATAGAAATACTCTTTATCTTCTTGATCACAACGTGTTTTCAAGAAAGAAGGCATTCGATTAATTCCTTTGTTGAGCAACTCTACAAACATTTCACCTCTTTTAGCTTTTGTATGATTTATCAACGGAAGTTTATTCAACTCTTTTAAGTCTTGCACTGGAAGTGATATGATGCTAGAAAAGAAATGATAACATCACAAATAGCATTCACTCTTTTAATTAAAAATGCATCAAAGACTTCATCATATTTCCAGGCCATAATTTTAACTTCCTTGGTTGAATCAGGTACAACCATCGCGTTCAGTAACTCAGAAATTGATTGACCTCTTTGTAACACATTTCTCACTAAATCACCAGCAGATCTGGCTTTGTTCCACAATTTCTTTTGATCAATAGAAACTTGATAACTTCTTTATCAATCTCCAGAAACATCTTAATTAGCTATCTTCTTCTTTCATATCTTGAACTTTTCATAGCCATAGATTTAATCTCATGAGGCTTCAAATCTTTGTTTTTTGGTAATCTCAAGATATTGAGTATTATCCATATCCAGTACCACCATTTTCTTTGTTGCCTTTTGTTTCCTGAAAACTTCTGACTAAGTTTCTCAATGATTTCCTTGTAATCTGTTCAGTTTGTTCCTTGGGTAATTTCTAGATTGTAACCACATTCTGAGTGCATTGATGTTCATATCATCTGGATTCGGATGGTGCAACTCAGATGTAGGAATATCATCAACATTTATGCTTCTTGTAACGGATTCCATTCATCATGCTTAACAATTATTTCATCGGGGTCAATTGGAGCAACGGATTCTGCAGTTATGCACTTCTCAAACTCTTCATTGATATGAGACACAGTCAATCCATCTAGAAACACTCGGTTATACTTTTTCTTTACCAAGTAGTTGTATCTGTCTTCTATATCCATAGGAATATCATCAAGAATTTAATCACAGGAGAAAAATGTTCGTCTACATTAGCATCTACTATATCTTCATCTTCAAGAACTTCGTTATACCAGTCATCATCAAATCTTCTTCGATATCATCAAGAGCACCAATGACTTCTTGAATTTATCACATTCCTTTTCAGCAGCAGATTTCTCAATTACCTTTTGAATTTTAGATGAAGATTCAGGTAAAACTAACTATCTACATCATCTATTTTTCTTTCCTTTTATCAGTCGATGGAATTTTCTCAACATCTATTGGAGTAATTTCTGAAATAATCATTAATCAGGAGATGGAGACTTATTTTTTCTTTCAACTTTTCTATTCTTCTTTCATCAAATCATTTTCTCATTCACCTTCTTTAATTTTTCTTCATCACATCAAAATCTGTCATCATTACCTCAAATGTTTTCATATTATCATCTCGACTTTTTCTCAACTCATCAATTAACTTGTCTTTCTCTTTCATTTCTTCAATCAATCTTTCATTGACAGTTTTAAACTCTTCAATTATCTTTAATTGATTCAACTTTTCTTCATTCAATTATCAATCTTCTTTTGTAAATTTTCTTCTTCAGTTAATACAAACTGATCATTATGCTCTACCATTTCTTCAATCATACTCATAATATCATAAACTGTTTGATTTCCATCAACCTCTTGTTCATTTTCTTCAACTTCAGTATCATTGTCATTAAATTCTTCAGTAACTTGATCTAGATCTTGAACATATTCATCCATTTCTTCATTCACTCTCTTCAGTACTGAATCTTACTTTCTGTAACATCATGCTCTTCTTCATGAGCTTCTTCAGCAACATGCTTAGATTCTTCAACATTCTCAAGAATAAATTCCATAACATCATCAAATTGACCACCTTCATCATCATCATCAGAATCAGATGAGCTAGAACTATCTTCTTCATCATCATCAGCTGGTAATTCTTCAACCAAATCAGCTGGATCAATAGGCTCGTCCTCAGTTAAATGATAATGATCAATAGTGATATCCACTTCATCATTAGCAACATTAAGAATATAATCAAATAATGGAACATTCTGAGCTCCAGTAACCATTGCCAGTCTCTATAAGATACATCAGACATATGCTCCAATATCAGTGTATCACCACTTACACCATCAATATGAATGTCTGGATGTTCTTCATTGATAATCATCTGAAGGAAACATGGATATATTAAGTATTTGTCCTTATGCCCTTTTCCAAATTAAAAATAAAACCATTCAACATCCACTTTGACATATTAAATCGTTTATTTATAGTCAGTGCTACAATGGGTGATGCAATGTCAACAAGGAAAGAATTCCATCCCGCACTTCGTTTGACATGCAATGTTGGAAAATGTAGCATATAAGCTTCCAATGGTTATACACACGAGCACGAAGAATTGTTTCTTAGGAAAATGGTCAGGGTGTCCCATTTCCATGAATGTTTGTCTACATTCATCAACACGTTAGCTCGGATAAAATCTTCTGGATCATTAGGTCCTATCCTCAAGGCTTGTCTAATGAGTCTTCAAAGAATTCAATCATTCTAAAATTCGTATAAAGCCTCGGACCAACTTTAGCTCCCATTTTCACACATCAACTTATGCCATGCTCTAGAACTTCTTAATCAGACGTGCATAGATAACCCGTTGGTAGCACATGGCATATACATACTTCGTCTGTAATAGAAAATCTGATCATATCTTTGTATCCTATAGCATTTGAATATCCTCATTTAATAGTGCAACAACGTTGTGTTTCGGCTCAAACTTTAAATCAGCCATCTGCAAAATTAAACACAAGACATTTAGAATTTGAAGTTTTAACAATTAAAATCAATTAACATTTATTACATTTGAAGATGTTGTAGTTTTAAAAGATTAATTTGTCATTTTCAAAAATTTCTAAGTGGTGAGATCAATCACACTGTTCATTCACTTTGGCACATTGCATCTCATCTTCATATCGGACATGAAGATCCATCATAAAATCAGCAGTAGCAGTGATGAATAGACCGATTTGAATGCACAAACAAAGTCGAAATCAAGTATATATTACATTTAAGCATCAATTTCAGTTTAGATTATCATTTCAATCGACATTTATAGATTTACACAAGTTAGGGTTTCGAACGCCCGAATAGGATCAAAACGCCCAAGTCAAATCAAACCTGTTAAACTAAATTTCTGTGATTTTAATCATAACTTACATTAAACTCTTATAATATCCTATCGATGCAAAACAATATCAAAAATCAATGAAGTGAGTGAATCAGTGGTGGTTAGGAGTGTCTGGGTTTTGAGAGTTCAAGGGTTTTGAGAATGAAAAGTCTGAAATCAAGAAGTGTTGTTTATATACTAAGTAAAAAATTTTAGGCGCATGAGCATAAGCACTGTGTAGGCGCTTTTGCACTGTTCAGATGCATGAGCTTAGCTGAAACGCCCAATACACATTAACACTTGATGTTTACACTTGGAAGCATGGGAACTGTTTAGGCGTATGGAAAGTTGAAACACCAATACTTAACGACATTTTCAGACTCAAGACAACTGTTTAGACGCATGAGAGTGTCTAAAACGCCCAACACTTGTACAAATCTAAAAAATTCATCATGCTCCTGGTCTTTGACTTTTGACCACTGTTCTGGCGCATGATATTACTTCCATGTGTCTAACACTTGTAATTTTCAGATCTTCCACCTGTACATTGTTTAGACATATTAGTATTAATCAAATACCAATGTTTAAACAATTTTCAAATTTTTTGACTTTAATTAGTCAAATTTTGACTTTAATTAGTCAAATTTTTACTTTCACCCAATATTTTCAAAATTAACCCTTACTTTTGAACTTTTGATTTTAAATTTTTATTTTTATTTTGAAATTTTTAATTTTTATTTTTGACCTTTTTATTTTTGTTTTAATTTTTTAAAATAATTTCCCGTCATTTTAGTCTCTAATTTTTAACAAAAAATCTCATTTAACTTTTGCAAGAAGCTTTTCCATTAAAAATGTTTTTCAGGTTATTTTTACATTTTGTACACACACTTATGCTTGAACATATGTAGCATCATCCTTTCCATCCAAAACATTAGATTTTGATTTTTCATGATTTTTCATATCTTGAAATTTGTCAATCAGTTTTCTTAGACACTGTTTTAACTCTTTTTACTCCCCCTAAACTTTTAAGTTTAACAAAACTTAGAAGTTTCTTGAAAGTCACATGAAGAGTACACTAATCATTGTTAATATGCCTGCACACAGAAAAACATGCAAAATTTAAAATTAAAGCAGAATAAAAATCTAATATTTATAAATGAATCATGTCTGCAGTGAGATCATATTAGATAAGATCAGCACATTGAAATAAAAAAATGATGGATAGTCACAGACAGTGATTAAATCCTGATCAAGTGTGTTCCAGGTCAGTATTTCTGCAGCAAAGGAGACACGAGATCTAAGGACAGAAAATGAGTGCTTTTGGCAAGGTACTCCGCCACTTACTTTTTCAACTCTTGGATTTCTTAAGGTACGATTAGATATGACATTATGTGATGACATTATGTGAGTCACGCTTAGACTTAGAGAGCTCAACCTTGTCAAGATATGCAAGAATCACTTTTCTCAACTGAAAACCCGACATATACTATAACCAGATCTCATGTTTAGTTTGTGCACATTGGCATCTTTTTTGCATCAGGTGGAGAATATCCAGGTCTGTAATGACTTACAACAAAGAGATTCTCATCACTTCAGGTCTATGATGACTCATAATAGAGAAGTGTTAGATGCTTTAAATTAATGATATAAACAGATCTCATGGTTATTTATATCACCAGGTGTGAGTTTGTGACTTTACAAGCAATCAATTTGAGAAGTCAATACTACTCATAGGTATTGAATGGGCAAACACTAATGCATGAGTTATTTAGTTTATCTCAAGAGTTTACTTGTTCAGTATATTGCATGAGCTTACCTACACATCATATCTGATCACGTCAGACTGTAGTCGTAAGCGAAGTATGCAACTGATCATACTAATGTACTATCATTTCTCACGTATTGCAAAACAAATCATTCCCATATAATTAATAAGGAAAAACACTATTTTTGTGATTTTTGGTTTTATATTTTTATCTTTTGTTTTTCAATTTTCTATTTTTGTATTTGGTTTTTGTTTTTCTAATAAACATGCACACACAAAAATACAATTAGGCAATTAACTTTGACATTCAGAGCACTGGGCAGAAATCACATTGCCTTAGCATCCGCAGGGACCATCGCAATGCTTTGACAGGTTCTCTGACTGTGTCCTATTCATATAAGAGAGGGTTCTGATCATATTTAGATTCAATTAACTGAAATACTCAAAAACCAGTTTTTAGATGTGGTTAATAAGACCAATTGACTCTACCAAATACTCAAACCGTCATGGTAATAAGGCTTTAGTAAAAAGGTCGGCCAACAGTTTTTCAATAGCAATTTGAATCAATATGATTAAACCTTTTTCAGAGTTATCTCTGAGAAAATGATATCAAATTTCGATATGTTTTGTTTTAGAATGTTGACCATATTCGCTGTAATGAACATAGCAGCTGTGTTTTCAATGTAAATAGGTGTTTTAAGAAAGTTGAACCCGTAATCCAGCAGTTGGTTTTGTAACCAAAGGATTTGAGAACATCCTGCTGAAGCAGCAATGTACTCAGCTTCTGCAGTAGAAACAGAGACATTTGTTTGTTTCTTGCATTGCCACGAGACTAATCTGGGTCCTAGAAATGACACCCCCCCGTTGTTGATTTTCTATCTTGACAACATCCATCATAATCCTATCAGTATATCCATGTAACTCGAAGTTTCCTTCGTAAGGATACCATAGCCCTAAAGCCGGTTTACCTTTGAGACACCTGAATATTCTTTTGATAGCAATTAAGTAGGATTCTTTCGGGTCTGATTGATACCTTGCACACACACAAACAGCATACATAATGTCTGGTCTAGATGCAGTGAGATACATCAAAGAACCAATCATCAATCTGTATAATGTTTGATCTACTGATTTTCCTTTCGGATCAGGCTCAATCTTGGTGTTCACATCAGTTGGAGTTCTAATTGACTGACAATCGTATAGCTTAAATTTCTTCAAGAGTTTGTCGACGAACTTGTCTTGGTTGATAAAAATACCATCTGTAGATTGCTTAACTTGTAGTCCAAGAAAGAAATTTATCTCTCCCATAGAACTCATCTGAAATCGAGGTTTCATGATTTCTTCGAATTCATTGCACATTTTTTGACTTGTCGAACCAAATATGATATCATCAATATACACTTCTACACATAAAAGATCATCAGCATCCTTCTTGATAAACAGAGTCGGATCGATTTTCCCTCGCATGTATCCATGTTGGATTAAGTGTTGTGATAACGTCTCATACCAGATTCTTGGGGCTTGATGTAGACCATATAAAGCTTTGCTGAGCTTGTACACACGATGTGGATATTGTGAATCTTCAAACCCGGAGGTTGCTTACATACACATCATCGATGATCGGTCCATACAAGAATGAACCTTTTACGTCCATTTGATACACTTTGAATTTCATGAATGATGCATAAGCCAGGAAGACACGATTAATTCAAGTCTTGCAACTGGAGCAAATACTTCATCATAATCTATTCCTTCCTCTTGAGTGTATCCTTCTGCAACTAATCTCGTTTTATTTCGGATAACTCAACCTCTATCATCAGTTTTTTTTTCTAAACAACCATTTTGTGCCTATAGCATTTTCTCCTTCAGGTAATCCACCAGATTCCACACTTCTTGTTTGCGGAACTATAATAATTCTTCTTGCATAGCCTCGATCCACCATTGTCCTTTAAAGCTTCAGAAACATTTTTTAGGAACAATTTGAGAAAGAAAGAAAGAGTATAAGCAGACGTTTGCTTGTTTTGATTACTTCTCGTCGTTCTTGTTAGACCCTGAAAGAATCATACTTGCCAACTCATGAAGTGGTTGGAGGTTGTTCAAGTTGGGAACATTAGTTACAGAAAATAACAGAAGACTTCATCCGCATTTGTCCATGCGGATGAACGAAGAAATGCTGATAAAGATTGTTCACCCGCATTAGTCCATGCGGATGAACAACAGTAAATGCTGACAAGACTGTGCATCCGCATGAACATGATGGTGAGCAAACACAAATGCTGACTACAAACAACAAATGTTGATGAAGACTTGTTCATCCGCATGAACTAATGCGGATGAACAACTTACACTGTTATTTATTTTGTACTTAGACTAGATTCTCTTGTATAGATCAGGGTTAGTTTAGTCTTTTGTACAGGAAATGTATACGCCTAAAAATAGGGTCACATACCCTAACTTTGTAAGTTGTTAACTTCAGCAGTAATATTCACAATATTTTACTACATTCATTACGGTTCTCGATTCTCCTACATTCAAGCATTTACTACAGCAATTAATGTTCTTTGATATAGTAATTCCGCTGCTAGTTTGACTCAGTCCACATTTCGATCCTAGGTTGAGTCACATCAACCGAGAATATCATATCAAACCCAGTCAATTGGTATCAGAGCCTTGGCTCTTGGATTCATCACAGAATCATCTCAGATTTTGGGTGAAAATTGATTGAACTGTAGACTGAGTTGTTCATCAGCAAGATCTACTCTTTTGATAAACAAACATACTGTAATCGAACACCACAAAGTACAAAATCTTCAGATATGCTGCTGTCGAACCTAACAACACAAAATCAAGAACTTAGAACTCCTTCAAATTGATAGATCTAAACTTAACAGACTTGTTCTTGACCGAAAACAGAAGATTTGAAGAAAAACACACTATTTGAACTTAAAATCAACTTAAAACAGTATTCAACAAGTTAAAATCAGTTTAACTAACATGGATTCCTATAATCATTCTGAAATTGGTCATGCATCCAAACCTCCTATGCTTAAACACAACTCCGAGTTTAAGCAGTGGAAAATTCATTTCAGAAACTACATTACAGTGTAGATCCTACTACTGGATATCTATTTGCAAAGGCCCTACATTCCACTGTCCTCTAAATGCTGATCAAGCTGCTCAGTACAAAACTTCAAGAATTCCCATTGAGGATCCAAACTTAACTCTTGATGATGAAGAATATAAGAAAATCAAGATTGATCTTAGAGCTTATCTATCTTACACAAGCACTGAAAATGGATGTTCTGAAAAGATTAGAAATATGGAACAGCTAAGGTGTCTGGGATGCTCTACAGATTATATGTGAGGGAAGCAGTGAAGTTACAGAAATTAACAAAGAGAAGTGTATAATCAGTATGAGACATTTCTCATACCAAAGGAGAGTCTATCTCTAGACAGCTTCATAGATTTATGCAACTTGTAATGACCTTGAAATTATAGGGGTCACTTACAAGGAGAAGGAACTAAACAAGAAAATGCTGCACAGCTTGCCTGAAAGCTGGAAACAGAATGTTACAATGTTGAAGAATACTCTTGATTTGGAGAGTACTAGCTTGGACATCATGATTGCAAAAATTAAGGCTCTTGAACTTGATGAAAGGAGCAGAAATCTGAGTGGACCTCAAGTCACTGAGGCTTACAGTTTCCATCTGAAACTCATTCTGTTGAAAATGCCTTTGTTACTGAAGAAGAAGACTTTCTGTCATCAAGAGATCAAACAAGAACAACAGGATTTTGTGCTGCTCCACAACCTCAAAAACAACCATCTTCTGCCTCACCCACTGTATCTCCTAACACATGCATGATGAGCAAAATCTGAAGAACAAAAGGCAACTTACAATGCCTTTGTTGTTAGCTTTGAAGCCTACCTTGGAGGGAGACTCACATCAGCTCATCTGATCAAGAAGATCTAGAAGAAATGGATCCTGATGATGTTGAAGAAATGGATTTGCAATGGCAGATGGCCATGATTGCTATGAGAGCAAAGAAATTCTTTCGAAAAAGGGAGAAACTGAGTGTCATTTCTCTCAGAATGTAACTCTCCCAAGAGAAGCAACAACAATTTCAAAGACCCTCACATGGCCAGCATGCTTCTCAACACAACACCAACTTTCAGCCAAGCAACTCTTATTCACACCAACAACAAAATCAGCAACAGCCAATTCAGCAACAACAAAATCAGCAACAGCCAATTCAGCAAAGACAACCTATGCTGACTCATCAATCTCAAGGAATATCAACAAATTTCAATGCACTTGTCATCAGACAAGATGGAGTTTGTGATTGGAGCGTGTATGCTGAGGAAGTTCAACCCAGTTTCAGAATCATGCACTTATGGCACATATTAATGATGGACCAACTCCAATGCCATCTGAGGTAAAATCCAATCTATGTTATGAAAAATGTGTTCTAGAAGTACAGGGTACAGGGAACACAATCATAAATTGGCTAATAAAATTTGAGAAGAAAAGGTGAAATCAGAGATGTTAAACAAGAAATGAGAATTTATGAAGTTAAAATCAAATCTCTGTTGTCTGACATGGAAACACTTGGTGAAAAGTACACACTTGTGGTTGAAAATGAGAGGTTAACTGAATTGTTGACCAAATCAAAAGCTGAGCAATCAGCTACTGAAATGAAACTTGAAAAGTTTCAGCTCTCATCTGTCAAGCTGCAAGAGTTACTTGTGTCTCAAAAGGGGGCTAAAGATATGACTGGGATAGGCTACAAAACTTGTCCTCCTCCATATAATGATAACTACACTGTTATGCCTGAGTCACTTACTCAATCAGATACAAAGAATCTAAAATTATTGAAACCAAATCAATGATTTCTCAAACAACAATCCTCAAAACAAATCAGGTGTTTACATTGAAACTGATGAGGATAAAATCAGATTGGGTCATCCTATCAAAATCAAAGAGTGCTCAGACAAACCTGTGGTTATCAAGAAACCAAGAGCCCAGTCAAATCAATTGTGCCTTTTGTAAAATTTGTTCCTCAAAATCTTAAAGTGACCACACTGCTGAATGCTCAGTGAAACCATCTACTGAAAGCAGATCTGATTATGAGATCATATCTCCTAAAAATTCAAGCAAATCAGACAGGGTTTCATTGAACTTCAAGGATAAAACCAAAGCTCTCGTAGTTACCAAAGGAAAAACAACTTTTTGTTCAAATCTAAAGTGAAATCTGATTCACCATCTTCATCAAATATCAAACAAGAAGTGGGTTTGATATCTTCAACAAAGAACAGGTAGAACAATGGATAGGGAAATAAGGGAATACAGAAAGAAGCATCATCAGTCCCAAAAAACAAAGCAAGTCAGAATTGTGAAACAATCTGTTGGCACTCCAAAGACTGATATGTGCATTCTGTGATATGACCAATCACAAAACAGATGAGTGCTATTTCACCGAGTACTTCTCTATCTGTGACATGAACAATCACTTAACAAAAAACTATCATTTTAACAAATATTGTTCATTGTGTGATATGACCAATCACAATACAATTGATTGTTACTTTAATAAAAAGGATTGAAAAATTCACAACACAAGCCCATTTCATCGGATCCAACTGACAAGGTCAGACACAAAATCCCAACAAACCTAAACAAATCACCAAATTCTCATCAAAGTATAAAATCAAAGTGATTTCTGAAAAACAAAATTTGTTCATCCTTTGCACAAAAATCAAAAGGAAGGGTTTGTATACTCCTCTGACACATCAGATGAAATTGATGAACTGAAACCTCAAAGAAACAAAAGAAAAGGGCTGAAATCATCCTCCTCTAAAACACACACAAGAGGAAAGTATCAAGAAGTAACAGTGATCGATGCCAAAGGACAACCCAAGACCATTATGGCTTGGGTTCCTCATTCTAACTAGTTCTTTTTGTGCTTGTAGGGTCATTCATACAGGTCCAATAGCTTATGGTACGTGGACAGTGGATGCTCCTGACACATGACAGGAGATAGTTCCCTCCTTCATGACTTCAAGCACATTCAGGAACTACTGTGGCATTTGTAGAGATTCACAGGGCGGTAGAATTACTGGAGAAGGTTCAGTGACGAATGGGATTCTGAGCTTTGACAAAGTCAATTACTGCGAGTAGCTGAACTTCAATCTGCTTAGTGTATCCCAGATTTGTGACAAGAAATATTCTACTCATTTCACCGACACTCATTGCTACATCTTGAAACCAGGATTTTATATTCCTGAAGAATGGGTTGTCTTGAAGACACGAGAAAGAATAATACATATGTCTTGAACCTTAATTCTGCTCATCCATCAGAAAAGACATGTCTATTGTCTAAAGCATCATTTGATGAATCACAACTTTGGCATAGACGCTTTAGACACACCAATTTTAAAAATATGAATAGATTGGTCAAAGGGAACCATATAATTGGTCTTCCTCAAAAGGAATTTCATTTTGTTGACCACTGTACCGCGTGTCTCAAAGGAAACAACATAAATCATCCCATAAGCCAAAACTTGTGAACACTAACAATTGTCCATTGAAGATACTTCATATGGATCTCTTCGGGCCGACTCGCGTCATGAGTATTGGAAAAAAGCATTATTGTTTAGTGATCATTGATGACTTTACTCGATTCACATGGGTCTTCTTCCTACTTCATAAGAATGAGGCGCCCCAAATCATGATTTTATATTCCTGAAGAATGGGTTGTCTTGAAGACACGAGAATAATAATACATATGTCTTGAACCTTAATTCTGCTCATCCATCAGAAAAGACATGTCTATTGTCTAAAGCATCATTTGATGAATCACAACTTTGGCATAGACGCTTTAGACACACAATTTTAAAAATTGAATAATTGGTCAAGGGAACCATATAATTGGTCTTCCTCAAAAGGAATTTCATTTTGTTGACCACTGTACCGCGTGTCTCAAAGGAAACAACATAATCATCCCATAAGCCAAACTTGTGAACACTACCAATTGTCCATTGAAGATAATTCATATGGATCTCTTCGGGCCGACTCGCGTCATGTATTGGAAAAAGCATTATTGTTTAGTGATCATTGATGACTTTACTCGATTCAATGGGTCTTCTTCCTACTTCATAAGACTGAGGCGCCCCAAATCATAATAATTTTTATAACCAAAATTGAAATCAACTTGATTTAAAAGTAAATCTATTAGAAGTGACAATGGGATGGAATTTAAAATGAAAGCATGAGTTCATTTGCACCACAAAAGGCATTGTTCATCAGTTCATGCAGCTCGTACTCTACAACACAATGGAGTTGCTGAAAGAAGAATAGAACACTGATTGAAGCAGCTAGAACAATGCTACCAATGCAAAACTGCCCATTACATTTTAGGCAGAAGCTGATAACACTTCATGTTTTGTGCAAAATCGAGCTCTGATAATCAAAGAACACAATAAAACTCCTTATGAACTTCTTTTTCACATAAAACCATTCATTGGATTTTTGAAGTCATTTGGTTGTCCTGTCTCAAATTGAACACCAGAGACCATTTAGGAAAGTTTGCTCCTAAGTCTGACGAGGGATTCTTCATGGATATTCCTCAGGGTCTAAAGCTTTTAGGGTGTTAAATCCTAGATTAAAACATCATTGATGAATTAATAAATATTCAATTCAATGAGCATTCTTTCCCAAATCATCAAATGGTCCCTGACTGTTTGTTTGATATTGATTCATTTACAAGATCTTTTGATCAGTTCAATTTGTCAAATGCAGAACATCAGGGTTCAGTTCAAAGAAGAATAGACTTCCCAATGATTCATCCTTCTACTAATCGAGACAATGAAGAAGTGCCCTTACAAGCTGATCCTATCCGGCAAGTTACACAAATGAAAGTATCTCAACAGATGCTGGTCGCAGTTCAATGCCATCTCCTTCAGCTGAACCTTCAACTGAAGTGAGACATTCAGACCAACTCATGCACCAGTTGATTATAACAGAGATGGAAATGATGAGAGTATTCGAGTGCTACTGAAGCTGAAGATGTTGTACCCTCTGATTCTAGTCATCATTCTCCCACACTACAACCAAGATGCCTCTCACCAAGATGATCTGAATGTCTCCAATCTTGATGTGTCCATTGCTGTGATTTGATTCCAATTACAGGACTCATAAGAATCATCCATTGTCCAACATTATTGGTGATTTAGACGGGCAGGTGACTAAGCAAGTCAAGTATTGCAAACATCTATTTGATTTCTTGTTTTTCGTGTCAAACAGTACCTAAAACATTAAAGAGGCTCTTCAAGACAATAGCTGGATTGAGGCAATGCAGGAAGAATTGCTATAATTCAAGACAGGAAGTATGGCAGCTGGTGGATCTTCCCGAAGGTCATACCCTATCGGCACCAGATGGCTGTACCGAAACAAGACTGATGACAAAGGGATCGTTATCATAACAAAGCAAGATTGGTAGCACAGGGCTATACACAAAGAAGGAATAGATTATGACGAGTGTTTGCTCCTGTTGCTAGATTAGAAGCCATATGACTCTTTCTTGCGTACTCTGCATCCATGAAATTCACAGTTTATCAAATGGATGTAAAGTGTGCATTTTTGTATGGAAAGATCTCTGAAGAAGTCTACGTGAGTCAACCTCCAGGCTTTGAGGATCTTGATTTCCCTCATAGGGTATACAAGCTTGATAAAGCTTTGTATGGCTTACATCTAGCCCCTCGAAAATGGTATGAGACTCTTTCATCCTTTCTTCTTGACCATGGTTATGAAAGACGAAGATGACCAGACTTTATTCAGAAAGAAAAAGGATTGAGATGCTGCTTGTCTAGATTTGTTTGGATGTATCATATATGGCTCCACCAACAAACAACTACCATGACTTTGAAGATCTTATGCATTCAAAATTTCAGATGAGTGCTATGGGGGAACTCATATTCTTCCTAGGTCTTCAAGTACAACAAACATCCAGTGGAATCTTCATCAACCAGTCAAAATATGTGGAATCAATGTTTAAGAAGTTTCACTTTGCAGACTATCAGTCCATCAGAACACCTGTTTTATACAAAAGTGAAGATTGGCCGAGACACAGATGGCAAATCTGTGGATCAGACTCTTTATCGATCCATGATTGGTTCACTTATGTATTTAACAGCCAGTGGACCTGATTTTATGTTTGGTGTTTGTGTATGTGCCAGGTATCAAGTAATCCCAAGGAATCTCACGTGAATGAGGTCAAGAGGATATTCAGATATCATAAGGGCAAACCTGCTCTTGACTATGGTATCCAAAGGATGGAGATTTCATCTCTATGTATACACCGACAGTGACTACGGGGATGCATTTCAATAGAAATCCACATCTGGCGGTTGTCAATTCTTGGTCCCAGACTGGTGTCATGGCAGTGCAAGAAACAGACCAATGTTTCTGTATCGACAGCTGAAGCTGAGTACATAGCAGCATCAGCTTGTTGCTCCAAGTTCTCTGGATTCAAAACCAGATGCTTGATTATGGTTTTAATTTCTTGCACACACCAATTCATATTGACAACACTGCTGCAGTCTTCATAACAAATAATCCAGTTTAGCACTCAAAACAAAACATATTGAAATTCGATATCACTTTTGAGAGACTGTGCTGAAAAGGTTTAATCAAGCTGATTCAGGTTAACACAGACAATCAGCTAGCTGATTTGTTTACTAAGGCATTTGACCCAAGTCGGTTTGAATTCTTAGTCCAATAAATCAGCATGATTAACCTTGAGTAAAAATAAAAATAAAAGTTTTTGCATCACAAAATTTACAAAAACATCAATAAATCACAAAATTACAAAAGAAAATCAATTTTGTTGAAGTCCTTGTTTGTACTTCTTATGGGAAATGATATAATTACAGTCGTTATATCATTCACTGTGCTTAATTCAATATCTTGAAAGACTGACATGACTTACCTGATATGTGGGTAGGCTTAACTTGGAACAGAAGATAAATGTTGTGATAAACTAAAAGATCACATTCAAATGTGAATGCATCATCTCAAGAGCATGTAGGTTTCAGATCTATCCAAGTGTATGTGTGTGTAGTAACCTGAACACACCAGGTCATGAACCTTATGAATCTCATTCATATTTGTTTCTCCTTTGTTTTGCTGAGAAAGACCTGGGAAACAAGCACATAGTGCTGATGTCTAGATCCAAAAAGATTCCCAATAAGAACACATCCATACGGGTGACAAATAAACAGAATATAACAAAAGAATCCTAAAGTGGGTCACCTTCGAAAGTGAAGAGTAAAAGAATCCTAATGAGATCAACAAAATAAGGATCAGGTAAAAGAATCCCAAAGTGGATCCCCATTACCAAAAGAAAAGTTGATGCAATAGGCTTGAAGAATGTGGATTGAAATTAGGAACTTGAGTCGGTGAGTTGATAAAATAATCAAGATTACCAGAATCAACTACATCACCAGAAATAGATGACGTTCCAGACTCAGTTGTACATTTCTGTACCATCATTAGGATTGATTGTGACATAACTTGTTTTCTGAAACTGAATGAATATTATCTTGATGAGAATGATCTTCATTATTAGACTGAATAATAGAATCTCTATCAAAAGAAAGAAGGGTAGTTTTGAGCTTGAATCATCTGCATCGTCAGAATCCGAATCGTCACTGAATGAACCGAGATCTCCTTGAATTTTTTTTCACCTGTAGAATCAAGCAAGTTAGATTGATTAAACAAGTTGGATTGAAAAGAGTTTGACAATGAATCTAAATCAAATAACCATGCAGGACCACTTGCACTGATGAAAAGAGTTTCATGAAATTTAACATTGAACGTTTCAACTATAACGTTAGTCCCGAGTTATAAACTCGATAGGCCTTTGAAACAGATGAATATCCAACGAAAAATCCATCATCAGATTTTGATTCAAATTTTCCTAATGATCACTTGATTCAGAATCATAACCGACAACCAAAAGATTTAAGAAAATCTATATTTGGTTTCCTGCCAAACAATAACTCATATGGAGTTTTCAGTTTGTCTTTAACAATTAATGAACGGTTCTGAACAAAACATGCAGTTGATATTGCTTCATCCCAGAATGTGATCGGAATTTTAGCATCAGCTAACATGGATCGTGCAGCTTCAATCAATGTTCGGTTCTTCCTTTCAGGAACTCCATTTTGTTGAGGAGTTCTGGGAACATTGAACTGATGAGATATTCCTTTCTCTGCACAAAACATGTCAAGAGTTAGATTTTTGAATTCCGCCCCATTATCACTTCTAATAATTTTTACTTTTTGATCAAGTTGATTTTCTACTTTAATGATGAATTCTTTTATTAATTCAGCCATTTCAGATTTAGCATTTAGAAAGAAGACCCATGAAAATCTTGTATAGTCATCAATGATAGCTAAACAGTAAGATTTTCTTCTAACGTTGGTTGGTCCAAAAAGGTCTATATGCAACAACTGAAGGGGTTTGGAATTTGAGTTTATCAGCTTGGACTTATAAGACGCTCTGTGCTGTTTCCCCTTTAAACATGCTGAGCATAAATAGTTATGGCAAACTTCTTCGAGCTTGTTCATATTCTTGAAATTTGAATGCCCCAAACGTCTATGCCAAAGCTGGCTTTCATCATTTGATGCTTTAGCAAAGAGACAAGTTGTTTCTATAGAAGAATCCACTTGAGACATATCCAGTTTGTATACTTCTCGGTCTCTGACAACTTTAACAACCATGCAATCCTTGCTTATCTGAATTCTTGGTTTCAAGATAAAACAGAAAGAATGATCAAAAAGTACAGAGTAGGATTTATCACAAATTTGGGATACGCTTAACATATTAAAGTTCAACTGTGAACAGAAGTTGACTTTATCAAAGCTTATAATCCCGTTGGATACTGTTCCTTCTCCGGTTATTTTTCCTCCCGCATCACCACCAAAGGCGACATGTGTTCCATCTTTTAACTTAAAATCTTGTAATAAGGCCTAATTGCCTGTCATATGCCGGCTACACCCGCTATCCACATACCAAGTATTGATGGTCTTCTCGGGCGTACCTGCAAAACAAAACAATTTAAGTTTGAATTATCTACCCAAGCCGAAATGGTCTTGGGTTTTCCAAACTATCAACAATAGTAAATTGTTTAAAGTGAAGTTTGTTGACATCAGTTTATTCTTTATGAATTTACCAATTCTGTTATTTGTAATAAAATTATGTTTGTTTGGATAATTCATGCTTTTTGACTGATCATTGTTTGAAAAGCTTTTATTTTCAAAACTTTTGTTATTACTTCTCACTGACCTTGGAATGAAATTATCATTGAAGTATTGTTTAGATCTCACTGATTATTTCTTTTGAAAGTGTTCAAACCTAGGAGGGTGGTGTGTTAATCTTTGAAAAATAACATTTTGGTTTCTTTTTATTGCGGATTAACATAACCTTTGCTCACTGTTGAAGTGGTAAATCCTCTCCTCTGTGAATTCTTTAAAGTAACAATCTTTAGTGTTGTGAGTTTGCTCATCACAGTAGGTACAATATTTATTAAAATAACATTCTGAAGTTGAGTGATTTCTCATATCGCAAATGTGACAGTATTTGTTAAAAAAACATTCAGACATTTTGTGATTATACATGTCACATATGTTACAATACCTCTGTGGAGTCTTGAATAATTGCTTATTAACCTTTACGTTGACGCAACATTAGAAACTTGTTTACTTTTAGGTGTCAAAGAGTTAATTTATTGTTTTTGATTTGAAGAATTATGCTTTTGTGATTGAACCACTTTTCTTTTGCACAATTTGTTTTTGTTTTTGAACATAAATTTCATTCTTGTTTTCCTTAGATACAAATCTTTTAGCTGCAGCGGAAGTCTTCCCGTTTTCAGATCAGAGGTTGATTTGTTCTTAGGATTTTCTTTAACATCTTGAATGGAGTTCACATTCATAAACCAGCAGATAAAAATTTAATTGGCTTTAATTTTGTTGCTTGATTTGTTTCTTTTGTCTGATTTTCTTGAATTTTTATTTGTTCATTTTTAGCTTTATTCATTTTTCTTCTTCTTCTCTGGTTCTTTGATTTTGTAGAACCAGTTTCGGTTTAGATTGAACATCCTCAGTTGAAGATTCTTTTTCATATTTTTTCTTTTTCTGGTCTTTTTGCCATTTAATGAATTTTGGGTTATTTAGACCAAATGAATTTGAATCTTCTGATGTTTCTTTATCATTTTGAACTTTGTTTTGATTTTTTGAGTTTTGGTTTTAGTTATAATATTCACTTCCTCCAAAACTGACTCTTTAGAACAAAAACTTTCTTTGTTTTAGGCTTTGGTTCATAAGATTTTACTTTAACAGGATGACCATTTTTTATCTTTTCGTTATCTTTTTCTTCAAAAATTTCCACGTTTGTTTTCTCTTCTTCAGAATTAGACATCTTGGTCCTGTTTGGAAAAGCTTTTAATTTGCCTTGTTTTCTGGTGAGTGATCATGAGTGTTAAAGTTTTCTGGTAACAGTATTTGTTATTGATTTAGGCATCGGTTCATAAGTGAAACCCAATCCTGCCTTTTGTTTATCTTTTCTTTCGTTTACCAGTTTTTCCATAATACTTTTAGAACTTTTAACTTTTGCGAGATCCACTTGTGTAGCAGCATGTGCTATCTTCTCCAGTTTAAGATTTTTTGTCATCTCTTCAAGTGTTTTTGATACAATTTTAAGTTCTCTTAGAGTTTTGTTCCATGAATTTTGAATAGAGATAATCTCTTCCGCAGATACTTTATGATCATTTTTGAGTTTGTTATGCATTAATTCTTCTTGCTTGAGTTTTTCACAAATCTTATAAGAATAATTTCTGTAGTATTTGACATGTTCGAAGCAAGAATTTGTGCATAATTTTTCTCTGACTTCTGATGGAATTCAGAATATTTAGGAGAAGAAGTTTCAGAGTTAGAGCTTTCAACCTTGGTTGATCAGATTTTGCCATCAATGCAACTTCCTCTGAATCTTCCTTGGGATCAGACTTGTCACTCCAGTAATAATTCCTCTTCCTCGTTCTCAGAGTTTCCATCATCTTTTGGATCATTAAATTCAGACCAATCTTCTTTTTGTATTTCTGCAACAAGAGATAATTTGGAGGTTAAATCAACAGTAAATTGCTCAGCGTATGCACTCCAATCATAACCATCTTTAATATTAACAACAAGAGCTTTCTTGTGCTCCTCTGATGATTTAGAATCATCTTTCAATTCTAGCATTAGTAGGCTTTGATAAGGTTTCTGAAATGTCTTCTGTGAAGATTGCTGAAACCTTTGATTACTTGAGCTTGATTGGCCATTTCCTCCTTTATTCCTTGGAGCTTTGTACTCTCTAGAGAAGTGACCATAGCTGTTACAGTTAAAACACCTAGGTTTGGACTTATCAAATCCAACAGACTTGTTTGCACTCGGTTTGTAGTTTCTGTTGACATACGAGTGTTTCTGAGTCCTGTAAGCTATCATAACCATTTGCCAGTTGAGATCCATTTCTTCAACATCGTCTGGATCCATTTTAAACAAATCCTGCAAAACAAGATCAAGTTTAGTTAGATGACTACCTTGATAAGCTTGAAAACTTGCCATAAATGCAGTGAAAGCAGTTTTAGACTCTTCCTCCTGTAATAGGATGTTTATTGCATCGTTAACTTTGTTAGTTTTAGCAGAGTTAGCAGATGGAGTCTCTGCTTGAGATTTAGAACTTTTAGGCATAGGAGGAGATTGAGGTTGATTCTGAGTTGTATAGGTAGGAGCACTTGTGTAAGTAGAATCAGTGAAGAACCCTGCGCCAATAAATAAATCACCCTCATCTTCTGGTGAAGTTTCCTTCTTAGCCATGAATGCATTCTCCACAGTACTTGCTGGAGAAGCAACATATTTATATTGTGACATCGAAGCTGCTCTATCATTGTTTCTAGAACTTTCATCAATTTCAACAAATTCTATTTTAGCAATCAAGAGATCAATATCCATTGGGAATTTCTCAGTATGCTTTAACAGAGTGACTGTTTGCTTCCATGAAGATGGAAGAGCATTGAGAAGCCTGAAGTTAAGATCTTTTAAATCATTCTTGATGCCTGCAGTCGACATCTCAGTAGTTAGTTGAACAAATCTGTTCATCATCTGATTTATTTTTTCACCATAAATGTTCAAAAAGTTCTAATTGTCTCTTTAACTTTTGCTTTTTTAGATCCTGGATCTCCTTTCCACCTTCACATATTATTTTCAAGGCCTTATACATGGTGTATCCCGTCTGATAACCATCAAGCCTTGTAAGACTTCAAGTGGCAGTCCTTTGCACATCAAAGAATAAGCTTTTATATCATTTTTAACTTTCCTGAGATCATCACCCTGTAATCCATCTTTGGATATGGTTCCTGAGATTCTTTGGTGTAACAAAACCTCTATCAGGACCATCTGAAGTTATAGGAATATGAGTTCCTTTTTTTATTGATTTCCATAGATCAGTATCAATAGAATTCAAGTGATGTTTTAATCTCAGTGACCATTCTTGAAATCTGCTTTATTCTTCAGCTTGGGAACTCTGTTCTCCGATCTTCTGATTTTACCATTTTTAGTTTTTGATTTTTAAAAGAAATTTGTTTTTGTTGTTTTTAATGTTTTGAATCAAACAATGAATTGAAAATATTTTGGATTTTTTTTTAAGTTTCTGAAAATTTTCAAAATTTTCTAAGTGTTAAGCTGATGCGTCTAAATAGTGGTAAAACGCCCAAACAGTTGTGGTACTTCCTTTGACTTTGACTTTGAAATGTCTAAGGGATTGCCTTAGAAAAATTCCAAAATGCCCAAGTTGAAAAGCGTCTGAATAGTATCAAAACGCCTGAACAGTTGTCAGATGCCTGATTGGTAAAACGCCCAATAGTTGAAAAACGCCTCAACAGTTGTAAAACGCCTGAATTCCTTAGTTTCAGCAAATAGTTGAAAAACGCCACACAGTTGACAAACGCCTACACAGTAGAAAAAACGCCTAACTAAAAAATGCCCACACAGTGCAAAAGCGCCTAAACAGTTGTTATGCGCCTAACAATTAGGCAATTTTCAGTAGTGTTTTTGACCTAATGTGCCACATTCATCAGTTCCATACGAACTTAAATTTTCTGAATTCCTTCAAAACTTGATTAATTGATCTGAAATCCTCAAATTATGTAGGAAATTGATTAATATCAATCCTTCAACTTCAATTTCTTCAATTAACAACCAAAATTAATCTTTTGATTCAAGCATAGGTTCGACAAATGAAGAACAGGTTCGAAGAGCTTTTTGCTCACATTCACTGATTTGAATGAATTGTATTGCTAATTGTGAATCAAATCATGTTCCAGATGATGAAACACAACTGAATTCAACAATTATACGACTGAATTGTTTATCAATCACAGATTCAAGTGATTTTGAGAGTTCGACAGTTGAAGAACTTCAATCACTGAACCGAGAGCTCTGATACCATTTGATGAGCTCAAAATGGATCGATCTGTGATGATTTATGAAGACAATTCAATCTAAAACACACAAGTATTCAATTCAACACAAGCAAATCAACAAAAATTCATAGAGTTTTCCTTGATTAGCATATAGAAGAATACAAAGTGTAGGAAACAGTTACAAGATGTCTAAATCTCACTCTAAAACTTAAACTCCTACACAAAATATATCTATGCTATATATACAAATCAAGAAAAAAAAGGAACATATTTACATAAAAAGTCCCTATACTATGACAAAAACTATACAAGACACATAAAGACTAATGTTAATCTTTTAAGAAGCATCTACAGAAGCTTTGTTTCTACAAGCTTTAGACCAAGAATTGAATTAAGCTCCTCTAGACTAGCCGACACATATCTATAGAACTAGCGAACGGAACATTAGTTAAAGCTGATGAGACATCGTTGGGTGCATGATAGAACTGGACAAGCACGAATTCCCTATAGACTTAATACCAGTAGAACTAGGTGGATTTGACATAGTAGTGGGAATGGATTGGTTGGCAAAAAATAGGGCTGAGATTATATGCGACAAGAAACTGGTAAAAATTCCCTAACCTAAAGGAGAAACTCTCGTGATATATGGTGAGAGACCAAGACGAGACATGAACACCATTTCATGCATAAAGGCCAATAAGTGTCTGCAGAAAGGGTGCATTGCATACTTTGCCTATGTAATGTCTACTAAAGAGGAAAAACGGCTTGAGGACGTCCCTATAGTGTCAGAGTTCGTGGACGTATTTCCCGATGAATTACCTGGACTCCCTCCACACAGCAAGTTGAGTTTCGGATCGACCTGATACCGGGAGCAGCACTGGTAGCCAAATCACCCTACAGACTAGCCCCGTCGGAGATGCAAGAGTTGATGACGCAACTGCAAGAACTTATGGACAAGGGGTCATCAGGCCAAGCTTCTCACCATGGGAGCTCCAGTCCTGTTTGTCAAAAGAAAGATAGAACTCTAAGAATATGCATTGACTATCGAGAGCTAAACAAGTCACAATCAAAAACCGATACCCACTCCCGAGGATCGATGACTTGTTTGATCAGCTCCAAGGATCACGATATTACTCCAAGATAGACCTGAGGTCAGGTATCATCAGTTATGAATCAAGGAGGATGACGTACCAAAACCGCATTTAGAACTAGGTACGGGCACTATGAATTCGTGATAGTATTTATAGACGATATACTAATATACTCCAACCGAGGCGGAACACCAATAACTTTTAAGGTTGATTTTAGAATTACAGCGAACTGAGCGGCTACATGCCAAGTTCTCAAAGTGTGAGTTCTGGATGCGAGAAGTGCAGTTTCTTGGACATATAGTAAGCGAGAAAAGAATTCAAGTTGATCCCTTCAAGATTGAGGCCACTAAGAGGTAGGAGCCACCTAAGACCCTACTGAGGTAGGACAATTTCTAGGGTTGGCCGGTTACTACCGAAGATTCATAGAAAACTTCTCGAGAATTGCCAAGCCATTGACGTACCTAACCCAGAAAAACACTAAATTCAAATGGGAACCAAAACAACAAGAAGCCTTTTAAACCCTAAAGCAGAAACTATGTAATTCATCGATCCTGTCCCTACCCGAGGGGAACGACGATTTCACAGTATATTGTGATGCCTCACACCACGGTTTAGGGTTTTGTCCTGATGCAAAGAGGAAAGGTGATAGCATATGCTTCACGACAATTAAAGGTGCATGAGCAAAACTACACCACACACGACTTGGAATTAGGAGCTTTAGTATTTGCGCTAAAAATTTGGAGGCACTACTTGTATGGCACGAAGTGCGTGGTCTTCACCGATCATAAAAGCCTACAACACATTTTTAATCAAAAGATGTTAAACATGCGACAAAGAAGATGGGTGGAATTGCTGAACAACTATGATTGTGAAACCTGATACCACCCCGGAAAGAAAACGTAGTAGCCGATGCCTTAAGTAGAAAGGAAAGGACTAAACCGCTTATGGTCCGTGCCTTACGAATGAAGGCACAAATCAATTTGAGAGACCAAATACAAAGAAACCAAAAGAGGCTATGAATGAGGAAAACTATGAAAAGAAGGATTAAAGGGGATGGAGAAAAAACTAAACATCTCAAAAGACGGAATAATGAGGTTGAATGGAAGGCGTGGATCCCATGCTAGGAGGACTAAGAGACATCATTTTAGATGAAGCTCACAAATCAAAGTATTCCATTCACCCTGGGAATGACAAGATGCATAAGGATCTAGGAATAAACTATTGGTGGCCTGGTATGAAAAGAGAAATAGCCACCTATGTGGGAAAATGCTTGACATATGCCAACGTAAAGGCAGAATACCAAAGGCCATCCGAATTACTCCAACAACCAGAAAGACTAGAATGGAAATAGGAAAGAATCACAATGGATTTTGTCACAAAACTTCCTGAACCCTGAGAGGTCATGACGCTATATGGGTAATAGTGGACGACCGACCAAGTCGGCACATTTCCTGGCAATCAAGGAAGACTACGGAATGGAAAAGCTGGCTAAGATATATGTCAATGAAATAGTGTCCCGACACGGAATACCCTTGTCAATTATCTCGGACCGAGATAGTCGATTTACCTCCCGATTCTAGAAAGCATTTCAACGGGCACTAGGAACACGCATCGACTTAAGCACAGCCTACCACCCTCAAACCGATGGTCAAAGTGAAAGGACAATCCAGACCCTAGAAGACATGTTGAGGGCTTACGTGTTAGACTTTGGTGGAAATTGGGACACCCACCTCCCACTAGCTGAATTTTCCTATAATAACAGCTACCACACCACCATAGGAGCTGGACCCTTTGAAGCACTCTATGGACAATAGTGTAGGTCACCGATTTGTTGGGCTGAGATAGGAGAAAGCCAGCTAACCAGTCCAGAAATAGTCCATAAACAACCGATAAGATTCACCTAATACGAGAACGTCTAGCTGCAGCGAGAGATCGACAAAGTTTATTTTGATAACAGCGAAAACCCTTAGAATTTCAAGTAGAGACTGGGTGATGCTGAAGGTGTCACCATGGAAAGGGTTAATCAGGTTTGGGAAGCATGGAAAATTGAGCCCGAGGTAGATTCGACCCTTCAAGTTTTTTGAGAGAATCGGACCCGTTGCCTATAGGTTAGAATTACCTGAGGACTAAGCGGGATACACAACACGTTCCATATCTCGAATCTCAAGAAGTGCCTATCTGATGAAAACCTGATAGTACCATACACGGAAGTGCAAATTAACGAAAAGCTCCAATTCATTGAAGAACTACTCGAAATAATGGAACGACATGAAAGAAACTTCGACGAAGTAAGATTCCGAGTGTGAAGGTCAGATGGAACTCACGACGAGGTCCTGAGTTCACCTGGAACCAGAAAGTGAAATTAAAAAGAAGTACCCACACCTTTTCAAACCTGAAAACCCTAGCAGTGGAATACAAGAAAGAGTCGGTAAAACCCCCGTCCCGGCATCACACTAAACTGACTTAATATGTATATATATATATATACACACCTATTTTAGTAACTGAGACATTGCATTATGTGAACCATGATGATTGACCAGCCCTATTGCGTCCTTAGAATTAAAATAAAGCTTGATAAACTAGACATAAGCAAATTTCAAGGACGAAATTTCTGTTAGTAGGGGAGCATGTGACTACCCTGATTTTTGGGCCCATAAAATTTTGTTTTAGAAACCATAATGGGCCACACAATGATCAACTGAAGCCCATGTGATGGGCCTAACAAGATCAAACTCCTGGACATGGATATACACATAAACCCTAATGGGCTTCGGCCTATCAAACTTTGAATTGGTCATTTGGCCATAGCGATAAGTGGGCTTGACATACAAGACCTTAATGGGCCAATAGGCCATGTGATGAAATTGTTCGTGAGCTACCAACACCATGGCCTTAGGCCCAATGTCCTAGTGAAGCATTGTGCCACTTAAATCTAATAAGAAAAAACTAGAAAAATAATCCTAAGACTTTAAGTCATCCGCATTTGTAAACTCTTCATCCGCATTTGTAAACTCTTCATCCGCATTTGTAAACTCTTCATCCGCATTTGTTAACTCTTCATCCGCATTTGTTAATTCTTCATCCGCATTTGTAAATTCTTCATCTGCATTTGTAAACTCTTCATCTGCATTTGTTAATTCTTCATCCGCATTTGTTAATTCTTCATCCGCATTTGTAAACTCTTCATCCGCATTTGTTTACTCCACAGGCGCATGAGCACTATACAGGCGCATGAGCACTGTGTGGCCACATTTCACCTTCAGAAGAACTAAGGATCAAGCAGGCGCATGAGCACTGTACAGGCGCATGAGCACTTTGCTGCCGCATTTCAATCTTCCGAAGCCAAAACCCAATCTTCCGAAGCCAAGACTTAGAACTTCCGAAGCCAAATTCAAATCTTCCAAAAATTATTCTGAAACTTTAAATATAGAAATTAAATACTTTTAAATTATTAAATCCCAAACAAAAATATTAAATCCTTCACAAGCTGTTATAATGATAGTAATATTAATACAAACCAACATGATACTTTCGTATATAAATTTAATAACAAACATGCAGTAATTAATAAATATAAAGGAAATCCACAATTATAAAATGCATGCACCCCGTATGAAATATATTCTAGAAGGAAGTTGACTTGTCTATCACCACCCAACTACCCAATGCATGTTTAGCTTCTTAACCCATGCTAACTTATCCTACTAACCAAAATCTCCCCTTAACCAAAAAATCTGCAATTAAGAAATGGGAACCGAACCCCCTTCCCAACACCTAGGCCGAACCTCATCAAAACCACCCCCATACTATAAATTTCAAAACTTTCTCTACAAAACACTTCCTTGTTTCTCACTCTCTTACGCTCTTTTAGCAGTTGACACCAGCCCTCTCGAAGCCAGCCTGCATCGAGCTCCAACACATTAAGTTAAACATCCCTTTGAACTTACAAATTCACTCACATATCTTTTTTCTCACTTCTCCACTTACATTAATTCTGCAACCTAAACTAATCTTCCATATCTAACAGCCTTCTCTCACCCATCTGAAGCTTCCTGACAGCCCCCGTTTTCACTACGTCCACCTCACAAGGTAACCGTCACTACCCGAAAACTCTCGGTATTTTACGTATCGTCTTGTTAGTGACACAAACAACCTTGTGTCACCCCCAACACCTTAAACACATAAGTTACCATATATTCCAGTAACCAAAGAATGTAAATCTACAAAAAGAACGGTTTTGGTAAATCTAACATACACGAAAATTCGGATTTCTTAATAACATAAAAAGAATGTGATCAACATAACTTACTAGAAATATGGGTTCACATAGGTGTTATTTATGTTATAAAAGTAGGTGTAGAAGGAAAAATCAGAATAAAACACATAGAAACCCAAAACCGAGACTTAACGAACACTTAACGAACACTTAACGGAACTAACCGGCTAATGTAACAAAATTACTAACCATACATAAATTCCAAATTTATAAAAGTTCAGTAGGTTTATAATGATAAATAATACTTAGAAATCAAATTTCATGACCTTATAGCTAGTTTGCTTAGCAGACAAAAATATAGAAGTTATTCATGTTAAAATAAAAAAAATTCATAAAAACATACTTCTAAGTTAGGAAACCAAAACTTTCAGATTCAAGAACTTACTTTAAGTATTTTAGAATATTATAAAGCTAAATTGGATCAAAAGTTGACCCGATCCTAGGAACCCATTAAAAACCGAACCCGAACGTTAGAATACCAAAACCGACATAAAACGACCTAAGACTCAAAAATACAGTAGCTTACCCCACTTGAAACCATAAAACACATAGTAAACAATTGAAATGCCAAATTCCAAACATAAGGGTTAAAACCGTCAATATAACTATGTTGAGGGACCAAACATGGCAACAACTAAAACCGTATTGTTTTGGGATCAAATCATAGTTCTAACAGACTTAATAATCTGATATTAATATATAATAACCCAAACATACTCAACCTTCAAACCAAAAACTTCAAATTCCAAAGGTTGAACCAAATTACACACATATAATGTAAACCGCCTAATCGCGTAAGGTAAACTTGAACTAGAGGGGTTAGACTTAACCAACTGATTGAAATGGAACTAACATCTATAAAAATGAACTTAGGAACCTTGCAGGCCGATAGCTCCCTAAACCGCATGCTCACGCTAAGGTCAAGCTAAGGTGAGTTTCATGACCCCCTTTTCACTTCATAACTTTTGGGGTGAAATACATACTCGCTGGTTTTTATGTTATTATGGTGCAACACTACCTGCTCTTGTCCCTGAATGTAAGCACAATCATTAACTCCAGTGGGAGCCGCGTGATTTGTGGATAGTACTATTTGGGAATCCCCCGCACACAATGGGCCCTATGGACAGAGAAACCCCCCATTGAGATTCAAAAATCGTTATGTCACAAATTATTGCAGATTTATATGTGCTTAGCAGGGCACATCCGAGTCCATGACAATAAGGGGTATGGGTTAGGGGATGTATTAGCACTCGGGAGGGTCACCCGGGTCCGGTTTGATTGTGAGACTTTCTCTTGTGCATCATGAATATTGTTAACTTATTTTATGAAATATATTGAGACTTATGTCGTAAACTCATGAGCTCACCAACATTATGTTGACGTATTTTTGGGTGTGTATTTCAGGAGAAGAATGAAATGGCCGAGTGATCATGGCTAGGAGTTGACTAAACTAGATATTTGGAGATTAGCCACCACCCTATTTCTAGATAATATCATTTGGGATTATTAAATCATATTGATGTAATCGGGATTAGAAAACACTTGACGAGCTTTAGAATTAATTAATGTGGATAACTATTTGACAACTTAATGGATTATTATTATTAGCTTTCCGCTGCATTGTGTTGATATTAGTTAGTCACGGCCGGACCCCGTCCGATGGGTTGTGACACCTTTAGCCTTAGGATCACTGTCTTCTGACCAATCTTCAGTTTGAATTTCTACAACAAGAGATAAACGAGAGGTTAGATCAGCTGTAAATTGTTCAGCATAAGCACTCCAGTCATATCCATCTTTAATGCTAACAACTAGAGCTTTCTTTGGCTCTTCAGATGCTTTTGATTCATCCTTAAGTTCTGGCATAGGAAGACTCTGATAAGGCTTTTGAAATGTCTTCTGAGACTGCTGATGATATCTTTGACTGCTAGAACTTGCTTAACCATTTCCTCCTTGGTTTCTGGGAGCTTTACATTCCCTCGAGAAATGACCATAGCTGTTACAGTTGAAACACCTTGACTTTGATTTGTCGAAGCCAATGGTTTTGTTAGCACTTGGCTTGTAGTTCCTGTTAACATAAGAGTGTTTCTGGGTTCTATAAGCAATCATCATTATCTGCCAGTTCAAGTCCATCTCTTCTACATCATCAAGATCCATCTCGAACAAATCCTACAAAACAAGATCTAATTGTGTTAGATGACTATCTTGATAAGCTTGAAAACTTGCCATAAAAGCAGTAAAAGCAGATTTAGACTCATCATCCTGTAAAAGGAATATTAATAACATCTTTAACTTTGCTAGTTTAGCAGAGTTAGAAGATGGAGTCTCAGTTTGAGGTTTAGGAGTTTGAGTTTTAGGAGGAGACTGAGATTGAGGTTGAGTTATGTAAACAGGAGCTCTTGTGTAAGAAGAATCTGTAAAGAAACCAGCTTCGACGAACAAATCACCCTCTTCTTCTGGAGATTTATAATCTTTGGCCAGAAAAGCATTCTCCATTGTGTTAGCTGGAGATGCAACATACTTGTATTGAGTCATTGAAGCAGCTCTATCATTGTTTCTTAAGCTCTCATCAATCTCAACTGATTCAATCTTGGCAATCAAAAGATCTAGATCCATAGGAAACTTTTCAGTATGCTTTAACAGTGTAACTTTCTGTTTCCATGAAGATGGAAGAGCATTGAGAAGTCTGTAGTTTAGATCTTTTAGATCATTTTTGATACCAGCAGTTGACATCTTAGTAGTTAGTTGCACAAATCTGTTCATTATTTGATTTATTGTTTCACCAGAGAGATGCTCAAACAACTCTAACTGCCTCTTAAGTTTCTACTTTTTGAGATCTTATATCTTTTACCTCCTTCACATATGATTTTCAAAGCTTTATACATAGTGTACCCAGTTTGATAATCATCAAGTCTAGTCAAGACTTCTAATGGTAATCCTTTACACATTAATGAATAAGCTTTGATATCACTCTTCACTTTCCTTAAGTCATCACCTTGCAGATCATCTTCAGGATAAGGTTCTTGAGAGTCTTTTGTGTAAACAAATCCTCTATCAGGACCATCAAATGTAATCGGAATATGAGGTCCTTTCTCTATTGACTTCCACAAGTCAGTGTCAATAGAATTTAGATGATGCTTCAGTCTTAAAGACCAGTTCTTGAAATCAGCTCTGTTCTTTAGCTTTGAATCCCTGTTCTCAGAATCTTCAGACTTAACCATTTTATATTTTTGAATTTAAGAAATAGACTTGTTTTTGTATTTATTGAATTTAAGAAAAAGACTTGTTTTGTTGTTTTTAAGTTTTGAATTAAAAACTATGAAAAGAAAATATTTTTTGGATTTTAGTTTCTGAAAAATTTCTAAGTATAAACTGATAAGTCTGAAAGCTGATGTGCCTAAATAGTTGACAAGCGCCTGAATATTGGTGAAACGCCTACACAGTTCTCAAACACCTGACTTTGAAGTAGAAAAGCCCAAGGGAATGCCTTAGTAGAATTCTGAAAAACGCCCAACTGAAATGATGCTGAACATTTGTAATGCACCCAAACAGCTGTAAAACACCTGCGGTCCAACAGTTCAAATGCGCCTAAACAGTTGAAATGCACCTAGAATTACTTTGTTTCTACAAAGTCACCAAGTGTCCAAACAGTCCCAAAACGTCTCAACAGTGGTCAAACGCCTGATCTGAAACGTCTACACAGTATCAAAACGCCCAAATAGTGGAAATGCGCCTAGATACTTGGACAATTTTCAGCAGTTTTCAACCATAATGCGCCTAATTCATCAGCTTCAACGAACTCAGATCTTATGAAAATCTTTAAAACTTGATTAATTGATCTAAAAACCTCCAATTTGGTAGTAATTAGGTCGATTAGCAATCCTTAATCCTCAATTTGCACAAACAACAACAACAATTTAGTATTTTGATTGAATTTCAGTCCGAATATGAAGAACAAAGTTCGAACATTAATTCGATCAATTCCTCAATTTTGAACAAATTGAACACAAAATTGTGATTCAAATCATGTTTCTATTGATGAAACACAACTAAATCAACAATTAATTGATCAAATTGCAATCAATCACAGATTTCAAGTGATTCAAAGAGCTCAAAAAGTCGATAAGCTCTGATCACTGAACCGAAGGCTCTGATACCAATTGATCGGTTCAAAAGGATCGAATCTATGATGATTTCATGATGCAATAATCAATTCAAACACAAAGTAATCAAACACATGCAATTACATCAAAAAATTCATAGGATTCATTGATAGCAAATACACGGATACAATGTGTAGGGTTACAGTTCGTTCAACTGATTCTAACTGTTTCTTATCTGTTATCTCTAATCTCGTCTTGTCTAGTTTGCACATATATAAAATATCCTATATATACTATCAAGAAACTACGGAACATATATTTACAAATAAGTCCCTATACTATGACAAAAAAACATACAAAGACAAAATGTTAATCTTCTAAGAGTCTAACATAAACTATCATTTTTCAACTCACAGTGTGTTGGAACCGTATGTTTACCCCTGTTTAACGTGGGTGTGTGTGTTTGTAAATGTTTTGACCAAGTTATGTGGTTGTATGCTTGTTCTAAGTGCTTAGTATGCTATATTTGGGCTAAGAATACGTCAGGATGATGAATGGGGACTGAAATTAGTATAATTTAGAACTGCTAAACTGCCCATGCGCCTAACACTCACCGGTGCGCCTACATAGTACCCATGAGCCTAGGTTTTTGCCCATGCGCCTAAGGTTTTGCCTATGCGCCTAAGTTTTTCCCATGCGCCCAAGTATTCCCATGCGCCCAACTGCCCGTGCGCCTGCATAGTACCCATGCGCCTAAGTTTTTCCCATGCGCCTAAGTTTTTCCCATGCGCCCAAGTTTCCCATGCGCCCAACTGCCCGTGCGCCAGAATAGTGCCATGCGCCCACATAGTGCTCATGCGCCTAAATTGACTTAGGATTTTTCTGAAATCTTGGGAAATAGAAATTAATGATTAAGCTTTAGAATGTTTTGGTGGTTATGTTTGTTCATATTATGCATGTTTGTGGTCTGTTATTGATGTTCCTTCTTATGTATTATTACATGACTTTACATGATGTTTATGCTCTTATACGTATAGTATTATCGTAAAAGGAGCGAAAGATTAAAGATAATGAAAAGTGGAACATAAGGAATGAATGAAAGTCTTGCAAGCATTTAAAGAGGTTCATAACTCATTGAAGAGTTGTTAGCTCAACTGTGTGTGATGTAGCGTGCGATCTTAGCAACCCATGAGGGTACACATAGGGGTCAGTCTTGGTGACTGATCCACACGTACGAACGGGATCCTTATCGCTTAACCCCAAGATTGAGGTGGCTTCGTGCTTAATGATAGGGCATAGCTTATGACAGGATCTAGATAGAAGTGAAAGATAATGAAAAGTGCAACACGAACGATTATGAACGATGATAAAAGATAATAATGATATTATCAAGATGTATGTATGTTGGGTGATCATGAACGGATATAAAGGAAAGGTTTTTACTAAAAGTAAAGTATTTTATTATTTAAAACTAGAACTCACTCAGCAACACTGACTTTTTATGCATTTATAGTTGGCAGGTAGCTTGTTGCTGAGGATGGCACGAGGGTGCAGCTACTTGGAAGGCAAAGACTGGCATCCATTTCATGCACGATAATGTTGTTGTTTTGTAATACAACTGAATATTCTTTTGTAACTCTTTTAAAACAATGATGTATTATTTGTCAACATCAAATATTGATGCATGAATGGTTTTTGATAAATAATCCGCTGCAATGTTTTATGAAATTTATTATGTCTTATTATAAATAAGGTTGTGATTGACCAACTTTGGGGTTCCCAGGAACAGGGAGTTATAAGTTCTAACACCTAAACACACGTAAAGAAGCAACTAAACACATAGAAACACGTAGAAATTGGTCCAGAAGCTTAAACCCGACTAGAACCCAGAAGAAAACACCTTAAAATCTTACCTTTTGAAGAAATCTTCTACTTCTCACTCTAGAACAGGCGGGGAGCTTCTCTTTCTCTCTCTAGCCGTAAGTTTGGGTGCATGGGAGAGGGTATGGGCGGCCATTTCATCCTTTTTAAGCCCCAATATGGGCCGGTTTGGCCCTTGGTACACTTTTCCCCCTTGAATTTTAAAATAGCATCCCATTTACTCCTTTACTTTTCTTTTCTTTTCTTTTCCTTTTGAAGTTTTTGGGTGTTAAAAGTCCACCCCCCTTATATAGGTTTCGTCCTCGAAATTTGTCAGTCGTTGAATAATTGAGGATAATGCTGCCTCATCTCTTCCTCAGTTTCCCAAGTGGACTCTGACCCTTCCTGTGCCTCCACTGTACTCGCACAAGTGGAACTACTTTATTCCTTAGCCTCTTCTCTTCTGTCAATGATAGCCACTGGCTTCTCCATATAATTGAGCCGTTCATCCACCTCGATGTCCTCGAGTGGCACAATCATATCCTCATCGGGTAGCTCTAACTTGTAAGCCACCTCTCCTACTCGAGCAATGATTCGGAAAGGCCCTATATACCTCAAGCTTAGCTTTTCTTGCTTCCTGAACCAGATGATCCCTTTCCAACATGAGACCTTCAACATAACTCTGTTGCCCACCTTAAACTCGATCGGTCTACACCTCTTGTCAGCATACAACTTCCGTCTATCCTTTGCTGCTTTCATAAAGGCCTTGACCTTTTCCAACCTCTCGATCATAGCCTCGATCACTTCAATGTTCCCCAACTCCTTCTGCCAGATATCGCCCCAACACACGGGCATTCTACACCTTCTAGCGTATAGCATCTCATAAGGTGGCATACCAATGCTGGCATGTAACTGCTATTATATGAGAATTCTGCCAACGGTAAGTGCTTATCCCAACTTCCTCCAAAGTTGATTACGCACGCTCACAGCGTGTCTTCCAATGTCTGAATTGTTCTTTCGGACTGACCATCCGTCTACGAGTAGTAAGCCTTATTGATATGCAACTTCGTCCCCATCGCATCATGAATTATCTTCCAAAACTTTGATGTAAACCGAGTGTCACAGTCAGACACGATAGACACAGGTACACCATGACGGGCTACAATCTCCTTAATAAACACATCCGCCAACCTCTTAGATGAATACGTCTCATGGATCGGCATAAAGTGTGCATTCTTCGTTAGGCGGTCTACTATTACCCATATGGCATCGTACCCTCTTGCTGTACGCGGAAACTTCATAATGAAGTCCATGGTGACGTGCTCCCATTCCCACTCGGGTATGTCCAAAGGTTGGATATTCTAGTATGGTTTCTGATGCTCCGCCTTCACTTGCAGACAAGTAAGGCACTTACTCACATACTCCGCTACGTCACGCTTCATTCCCGGCCACTAATAATCCTTCTTCATATCCTGATACATTTTGGTAGCTCAGGGATGAATTGAGTATCAAGTCTTACGAGCCTCATCCATGATCTTCCCACGTATATCTCCAAAACAAGGAATCCACATCCGCCCTAATTGGGTCCTGACTTCGAGAGTGTTCTACCCCAATTCGAAGACCAGACCTTTCATCCTTTCGGAGTTAATCCTATCTTCTTTCACCGCTTCATCCTGAAATTTTCTTTGACCTGCTTCATCACATCGGAGGTCATGACCAACTGATAAGCCTTCACCTGGATCGGCTCAGGTCTCTCCTTTCGGCTAAGGGCATCCACCACCACGTTGGCCTTACCTGGATGGTAGTGGATCTTATAATCATAATTCTTGATAAGCTCCAACCATCTCCTTTGCCTCATGTTCAGATCCTTTTTTCTCGAAGAAGTATTTCAAGCTCTTGTGATCAGTGTAGATAGTGCACTTTGTCCCGTACAAGTAGTGCTTCCAAATCTTCAATGCAAAGACCATAGCCGCCAACTCCAAATCATGAGTAGGGTAGTTAGCCTCATGGATCTTCAACTGCCAGGATGCATAGGCTATAACTCTCTCCCGTTGCATCAACACGCAACCCAATCCCAAATAAGAAGCATTTGAATAGACCACCAAATCTTTGCTCCCTTCGGGCAATGTCAAGATAGGAGCTTGAGTCAATCTTGTCTTTAGCTCTTCGAAAGCATTGTCCTGCTCTAGGACCCATACAAACTTCACATCCTTCCTGGTCAACTTAGTCAATGGTGAAGCTATCTTAGAGAAGTCTTGGATGAATCATCTGTAGTAGCCAACCAAACCCAAGAAACTACGAATCTCGAAGGGCGTCTTTGGAGACTTCCATAGCATCACCACCTCAACTTTTACCGGGTCTACCATAATCCCTTCAGGATTAACCAAATGACCCAAAAACTGAACTTCGCGTACCCAGAACGCACACTTGGAGGACTTGGCATACAACTTCTCTCTTCTAAGCATCTCCAACACCTCGCGGATGTGACTAGCATGCTCTTCTTCGCTCTTTGAATAAATCAGGATGACATCAATAAATACGATCACTGATTTATCCAGCATAGGCCGACACACCCGATTCATAAAATCCACAAAGGTAGCTGGCGTGTTGGTTAAACCAAAAGACATAACAAGGAATTCGAGGTGCCCATAACGCGTACGAAATCTGTTTTAGGAGTATCCTGATCCTTCACCTTTAGTTAGTGGTAACCAATTCGGATGTCTATCCTCAAGAACCAACTGGCAACCTGGAGCTGATTGAACAAGTCATTAATCCTCTGTAATGGGTACCAATTCTTCACCGTTAGCTTATTCAACTCGCGGTAGTCGATGCACATCCTCATACTACCATCCTTCTTTTTCACAAACAACATCGAAGCACCCCATGGAGAGAAACTTAGCCGAATAAAACCCTTATTCAGCAAATCTAGCAACTGAGTCATCAACTCTATCAATTCTGAAGGAGCTAGGCGATACGGTCCTTTTGCAACAGGTTGAGCTCTTGATATCAAATCAATCTGGAACTCAATCTCTCAGTCAGGTGGCACACCTGATAGATCTTCTGGGAATACATCTGGGATGTCACACACGACTGGTACGTCCGACAATCGTGGTACTGACGCATCAACATCCCTCACATAGGCTAGATAGGCACCACATCCACGTCTCATACATTTCTCCACCACAACCATCAAAATTACTTCCAGAACTGTACGAACTCTATCGCCATAAATCGTCACCGAACTCCATCGGGCATGGTCAATTGAATCATCTTCTTGCGACACACGATATTGGCCTCATAGGCTGCTAAGCAATCCATCCCTAGGACTACATCAAACCTGCTTAAGTTCATCACGAACAACCTAGCAGAGAACCTATGGCCTTCCAACTCTATGTCACGATCCTTTACCACATCAAATATCCTGGTAGACTTACCAATGGCAGTTTCTACATCGAAGGGCTCATCAATATTTCTATCCCTAGCAGGCAACTTACTATAGAATGTAGAAGAGATAAAGCTCCTACTAGCACCAAAATCAAATAATACAGAAGAACCAACATCATTAACCAAAAATGTACCTGATATAACATCGGGGTCCACTCTGGCTTCCTCTCGGGTCATGGTAAAGGCCCTCTCCCTGGCCTTCTATAGTTCCTTTCTTTTCTCAGCCTCTTTTCCCGCTCCCAAGCTCTCAGCCCTCAACTTCTTGCACTCCCGACTCATATGACCTGTTTCTCCACAGTTATAGCACCTCATCACCCTATATTCCTTTGCCATATGTCCTGCCTTCCCGCACTTGAAATAGATGTTCGACCCCTACCTACATTCCCTTACATGCTCCTTCCCACACTTATTACACATCCTCGTCCTTGTACCAGCCGTCACTACCTTCCAATCATCCACCCTTGCCTTTTTGTTCTTTGGAGTGAAACCACCATAGCCAAATTGTTTACCATTCCAGTTTCTGTCACCACCACCTTTCTTACTCATCTCTACCACTGCCACATCTTCCCTCTCATCATATAGTCTCCCTACTAGATCTACCACCGACCTAGTGCCTGGCCGGGCGGTGATCAGATATCTACGAATATCCGTTGGCAGACCTTGGATGTATCTCTTTATCTTTCGTGACACGAGTGTCACCTACTCTGGCACCAGCCTTGCCATCTCATTGAACTTGACCGTATACTACTGGTGTGTCATGGTTCCTGCCTCCAACTACAGGAATTCTCTCTCAATCTTTTCGAGTTCCCTATGAGGACAAAACTCCTTGATCACCAGCTTCTTCAATTCACTCCACCTCATTCTTCCAATCACCCTGCTGCCCTCAGCCTGGGTAATGTTGTCCCACCAACATAAGGCTGAATCCACAAATGAATGGGTAGCAAACTTCACCATCTGGTCCTCCCTACACTCATTGATATCCAACACAGCCACTATCTCTATTACCCATCAGTGGGCAGCAGCTGCATTCCCATTCATATCAAACACTGGGGGCTTGCATCTATGGAATGCCAGTTGCACCCCCTTACAGTTTCCTACACAGCCTCCTCCTCCTCATCCTCTCTTGAAACAATCATCTCAGTCTTTGATTGCTCTTGTTCCCCTGAGCCTCCCCCTTCATCCCCTCTCTTAGTAGTATTTTTCTTCTCCTTTTTCTCCTTCCTTTCATCCTCCCTCACGGCTCTAATAACCTCAGTCACCACAGATGGTAGAATCGTCTGCATGACTTGATGAACCTCTTCAACTACAGCCTCCTTTACTAAGGCTCTCAGATTAGCACTCTCATCCCCACCTTCCAAGTGATGAAGCTTGGGCACTTCAGGTGCCGTATTGGCAGACTTAGCCCTGTTCCTCGTGACACGCGACCCAACACCACATCCACCACGACCTCCACCTCGAGAAGCCTTCGAAGACCTTCCACCAACCATCTCTTAAGTACTATAAAATCCAAACACCAACACGGTCATTCAAGGTAATAGCCTAGATTATGTCAAGTATAATAAGTCCCAAATTAAAGTGGCCAGTTGTGATTAGCCACTTACTTTACTCTTCATCCTCCAAGCATTTCTTATCCTGACTACATCAGCGTCCAAATCTACTAAGAGCATATAATTCACATAGATGCGCACATAATCCCTTTTCCATTAATTTACATAAAGCATTTACATAAAACAATTACCTGCAGGCATGTAGCTACTAGGACTAGCATCCCTTTCCCTTTCATCCCATTCTCAGTTTAAGTCTTGGTTTAAAATAATTTCATCCAATTCTCTTAAACTTTAGCTCTGATACCAACTTGTAAGGCCCCGATCCCAGGAACACTCACAGTTGGTTATTCATAGCATAAAACAATATAAATATAACATTCGTAGCGGAAAATATATCGTTTCATTAAAATTAGGCTCATGTCAAAACATAATATCATTTCATTTACATTACAAAACTGTGTCAGTACAATTACATTCCCAATAATATGGATGCTAGACTTGAATTATCCTGGTAGCTTCCATGACCATGCTTGCACCTCCTTAGCTTCTCCAATTACCTGCCAACTATATGCATACAAAAGTCACCAATGCTGAGTGAGTTCTATAGTTTATAATAAAAATACTTTACTTTACGTAAAACATTTCCTTTACTTTTGTACATGAGTATACATCATACATACATCTTGATAATAACCATTTATTATCTTTCATCATCGTTCATCCTTTAGTTTTCATACTTTCATTCATTAACATCTTTCACTTTCATCTGGATCCTGCCATATGCTAAATGCCCAACAGTGTGCATGAAGCTGGTACTATTCCAAAATTTATAAATAAACCCCCAAACATTGTGCACTAAGATGACTACAGTACCGGGGTAAAGTGACAAGGATCTCGTATCGTTTTGGTCAATCTTAAGGATTGGACCCTGAAGTGCATCCTCATGGGTTAGCTAAGCCGCACTTCAGTTGAGCTAACGACAACGTGGTCGTGCACCTCCATTCATTTTACTTACAAGTCTTTCATTCGTTCATTAGGTTTCACTTTCGTTAACATTATATTTCCCTTTTCTTTATGTAATACTTTACTTATTACACACATAACATTCAAGTAAAGCTTTCATAAAATCTTTGTCATCATAAGAGAAAATAGTTTAAGACATCATAATACATCATAAAACTCACACAGCATCATAAGAAAATGATATATCATTAAAACATTAAACATACATAATCTTCTATTAAACATTGGTACTTAACACTTAAATTCTATCTCCAGAATTTCTGGATAAGGTTTACAACGAATGACTTAAATGCTAAGTGTCCACAGCGGACAACCAAAGTCCACAGCAGACAGCCAAAGTCCACAGCGGATGAACTAAACACTAAGTTTGTTCACAGCGGATGACTAAAATCCATGTAGGATGACCGAGGTCCACAGCGGATGACATAAAAGTTCATAGCTGACAGTCTATATGCTTAAGTGTTCATAGTGGATAGTTAGTGTCCACAACGGATAGCATTAAAACCCTTCCTAAGTGTCCACAGCGAACATGCAAGGCCCATTGCAGATAGTCACTAGCACTTATATCCAACCTAGGTGAATTCTAGTCCCAAACAACATCTTTAAACATTAACTTAACATAGATCTATCAGATTCACACTCAGAACATCATAAACACCATTAACATCATAGAAATCTTTAAAATGCATACATTTTCTAAAAAGTCATTTTTAACAGTAGAAAACATAGTTGTCCAGTAACATCATTTTTAGTACACATATTAGCCCCTACAAGTAGAAAACAAGTAAAAGAGGGGATCTAGAACCCACCTTAACTAGCTTTCGAGCTACCCACAATAAACCTGAGAGCAAACCTGGAGTTCTAACACCTAAACACATGTAAAGAAGCAACTAAACATATAGAAATCGGTCCAGAAGCTTAAACCCAACTAGAACCGAGAAGAAAACACCTTAAAATCTTAACTTTTGAAGAAATCTTCTACTTCTCACTCTAGAACCGATGGGGAGCTTCTCTCTCTCTAGGCGTAAGTTTGGGTCCTTGGGAGAGGGTATGGGTGGCCATTTCATCCTTTTTAAACCCCATTATGGGCCGGTTAGGTCCTTGGTACACTTTTTCCCCTTGCATTTTAAAATAGTATCCCATTTGCTCTACTTCTTTTCTTTTCTTTTCCTTTTGAAGTTTTCGGGTGTTACACCTCTCCTGAGAGATCTAAGAAGCACCAATTCCTGAGGAATCGTCATCCCGGGTTTAAGGATGATGCACTCATGTTCTATGAAAAGCATTTGGTGCTTTTGATCATAGAATTAAGAAACACTAAGGAGATTGTGTTCAAACTGTTTAATAAAGTTTACTTTGTCAAATTTTAACTTACCATTGGATACACTACCTCTACCAGATATTTTTATTTTTGTCATGTAGATGTCCCTGCATATAAGGTGAAATGGTTAGTTACTATTAGAGACCCAAGCCTTTTGGTCTTGGGCTCTTCCAATTCAGATGATATAATTGAACCAAAATGTATGCATAGGAGTTCAATTATGGTTTGTGAAGAAGAGGATTGGGCTGCCGCATCTTTTCTAATCTTCCATTCCATCCTATGGTTGATCAAGCTTAATAGGCATGAAGAGGCTTATGCAGCACAACTTGCTTTCAAGGCTTCTTTCTTCTCGAAAGAAGTTGTCACCACCTTTTCTTCTAAAGCAGTCTTCTTTTCGGAAGGTTTTGAAGGATTCCTTTTGTTCCTTATTTTTCTTCCGAAGCTGGTTTGATTTTGGAAGTATTAGCTTTCGAAGGCACTCTAGCTTCAAGGGAAAACTTAGGAAGCTTTTGTTTGTTCTTCTGTTTTTCTTCTGAATTCAGTTTCCCTTCGAAAGAGTGAGCTTCTTCCGAAGGTAACTTGGCTTTGGAGACAAACTTTCATTTTCTTAACACTTGGTCCACATGGTAAGGTCAAAATGTGAAACCCTCCTTGACTCCTTTCTTAACATTAGATGCATAATGTGTGCTTGCTAGATTGTGGTAACAATCTTTAGCCATGTGATTATGCAGGCCACAGATTATGCATTCAATGTTATTTTTGATAGGGCAGGTTGATGGTCGCTTCTGGAGTTTCTTTACTTCATTATCATCCTTCCCCTTCAAGTTTTGATCCTTCTTCATAACAGAAATGCTGGTACTACATTCCTTTCCTGAATCAGGATTTCCAACCACTTGAAATCCATCTGATTTGAATACACCCTTTTGCTTTGGGTCTATCTTTAGTTTGACTCAACCACCTTCTTGGCAGTTTTTCTTGCTTCCCTGATTTTGTTTCTTCTAGCTTTGGTAGTTAAGGGTTGATCATCAGCTGTGGGGATGAGGTTTTCTACCTTATCCTTCCCTGTGGTGGTTTCCATTATTGCATCATTCTTCTGATCTTTGGGTAATGGGTTAGCAGTTGGAACCTCTTGCTCCTCTACACCATATCTAGGCTGTCTAACAGACACAAAGGAGTGTGGTGGAGCAATTTCATTAGTTCCTAAGCCATTTTTGTTTTGATAACACACTTTTGAGTGGAAGGATGATGCAATGATGGCATTAAAGTTATGTTCTTCAATGGCATACTTCTCTGCTTTAGCCTCAGCTATCACTAGCTGGGCTCGAGCCTCAGTCAACTTGGAGATTAAATCTTTTATTTGAGCCCTATAATTTGAATGTTCATGTTTAAGGAGGACACAGTTTTCTCTAACTCTTCTATCTTAAGTTCTTAGTTAGATTATGCTCTCTTAAAATTAGATTTTAGTATATTTAAAGACTCAATATCAGATTTAATTTCCATTTGTAGTCCTGATACATTTTGACCTTAGCATTACAGGCTGGAGTGCAGAGATGTTCATATACCTTAGTGTCTTCAGTTCTAGCCATAAGAGCTTGAGCAGGAGTGACATCTTGCACCATGAAGCTCCTATCAACTTCTTGAGCAACAGCTGTAGTTTGTTGCTCAGTGGATTTCGTTACAGCTTTATGGGTAGCAGGATGTGGGGAGGCTTGACGTGCTCCAGTATTAGATTCAGGAGCTTTGCATTCCCTTGCAAAGTGACCAAGCTGGTTGCAGTTGTAGCACTTGGCCTTTGTTTTGTCAAACCCAAATTTGTTGTTGCTTGGGTTCTGAGGGAACTGCCTTCCGATTGTTATGAAAAAATTTTTGCTCTATAGGTTAGGAGAGCTATTTGTTGGGAAATGTCCATATATTCTACATCATCTGGGCTAAAACACTCCAGATCATCAAGATAGAATTGAAAATCTCTAGAGTGCTCACTCCCTAAAACAAAGGCATAGCTATGTTGGAAAGGATTTTGATGAGCATGTTAAGACTTGGGTGTCTCAAGGAATGTGATGTAAGGCCCAGAAGAAGAGGATGATTGTTTGGGGTAGTTTAGGTACAACTGGGGCTCGGGAGTTCTTAAACCTTTAGCAACATACGGTATCCATCAAGGATTCCATATAGTTCAGTGATGGTGAGAGTGTTGAGATTGTTAGTTCTCTTGATTGAGACATAATAGAAAGTCCACTCATGAGGCAGTGCACTCATGAATTTTCTTACGATGTCTCTTTTCTCAAGAGTCACTCCCATAGACTGAAGAGAGGTGATCAAGTCCATGTATCTAAAGTATTGTTGGCTCAAGGTCTCACCAACAATATATGTGAAGTTCTCTAACTTCTACTTCAGTGCGTCTTTCTTTAACTCCTTGGATTCAACAGAACCAGAGTACATCAGTTTCAAAGCCTCAAAGAGTTCTTTGGCAGACTCGCATTGCTTAAAGCCTACCATTATAGAGTTTGGTATAGCAGTAAGCAAAACAATCATGGCTTTGGAATCGATGTCCAATCTCTTATAGTCTTCATCTAAGTAGTCTTCAATGGTCTTCTCAATCATGGCACCATTTCCTGTTGGAGATGCTACTTTTGGCTTGTATGGACCATGGGTAACAGACGTCCATATTCGGCTATCCTGATACTTGATGAAGCCTTTAATGCGGATGCACCAGGTCTCAAAATCATCAGGAGTGATGGTAGGAGCTTTGGTCATAGTACCCATCTCAGACTCAGAGGACTTCTGGTTGAGAGCCATTAGAGTGAAGTGAGTGAGTATGAAGAAACAAGGGTGATTATAGGATGGTAAGATCTCACAATCAAGATCGTAAAAAGCTCTGATACCAATTGCAGGATTGATGTTTGTCTCACAACACAAGATAATCACACAAACTCACTTAATTTCACTCGAGTTGATGAAGGGTAGTCTTAACCAAGTTCACAAGTAATATAATACATTCAAATAGATTACATAAAACACAAGAGTGGTTTTCAAGATACTTGTATATATTACTTCTCAACTCAGTATTACAAGACTCTTACAAGCATAGTTACTAAGTTACATGGTAAAACTATATATACTACTATCTATAGCCTGTTATACTTGGAAAACCAGCTGGAACTTACAACTAGACAAATACTACATCATTTAGAAGCAGGTCTCTAAGATAAAATAATAATATCTTAGATTAGGTAGTCATGACATGTCCATGACTTACCTTTTGTCACTAACTAAAAGTGGCAACTATACTAAACTGAGAATGGTTGAACAGTGGATTAAAGTAAGGTCAATTACATGGGCGTGGGAAAGCACCATGTAGTCTATCAGAGTGGCAGCGGGCTATCAGACAGACCATACTTATGTCCACTAGTTCATAGTTAGTTCTTCCGAAGCTAAATGGCTTCGGAAGAATAAATTATTCCGAGGCCATTTATACTTCGGAAGAATCAACTTCTTCCGAGTCTCTGCAAGTCTTCAGGACTTTATTCTTTGGAAGACTTTGTCTTTTGGATCTTCTAAGTTGTATACTTTGGAAGAATAAGTACTTAGTCTTGGAAGACTTAGTTATTCCTTTGGAACTTCTTCATACTTGAGCTTCAGAAGTTCTTTGACTTAGCTTCGGAAGAGCAGCTTGTTCCTTCGGTAGATTATTTGTTTAGCACATCAAAATATATCTAAGTGTGGTTTTGGTTGCACCATCCTCATTAGATCCAACAGTATTTGGCTTTGGAAGATTTGGCACTAAAAGACTTTCCTTGTGCATTTATCAAATTTTCCGAAGTAACTTCGTTGTAGTTTAGTAGTCTTCCTGAGAGATCTTTGGTTTGCATACTCCTACAGAAAGCTATGACATTAAGATAACTTTTGAAACCAAAATCATGTTTGTTGGTTAGGCATTAAAAAGGTTATGACTTTGCAAAGTCAGGCCAAACATTCTGTCAGAAAAGCTACTTTGGACACTTTAGTTTGTTTTGGACTTTTAGGAGGTCAAACCTCCATGAAAATTCACAAGACAAGTTGAATAACTTCTTAAAAATAGATTTAGGATCATTAATTACATTATTTGGTTTAGTTTTGACTATACAACCTCCTAAAGTTAGGTCTAAGTTTTCTTCGACTTACTCGCCATACTAAAGTTTCAGCTGTGTCACGATTTTAGAGGTGTTTGACTAGTAATTAAGCAATATACATGTTAGAACACTAAAACTAAGTGTGAAATTCTTCTATTTCAGGTTTCAAATCGTGTTTTAAGTGTAGTCTTAGTGTGTTTAAACTTCAGCCGCATTAATGTAACTAAAAATGCTCTTTTGTTCTTGTCTACATGGTGGTTCTAGATTCGACTTCCAAGCTATTATGGTCCCTATTAGTGAGTGATAATACATGTAACATGTTTATTTTAAGTAGTATTCAGTTCATACCCGGTGGTAGATGTTGGTGAAAGAAAAAACAGGTGATAGAGGTCCAAACCGTGCTCACAATCATAACAGTAGCAACAAGGAACTCTTTTGGAGCTGTGGTTGGGCAGGGACTTAGTAGGGTTGTGGTGTGTGAAATAAGTTTCTATGGTTTGGGTTATATAGGATCTTGGAGGAAAAAGGTTCATCATTAGATGCTTTGGAATCTTTGAACAAGAAGGATAAGTGATAGTGAGGAGCTTCAGTGTTCTCGAGCCAAGGGCAGCAGGTTTAGCCAGCTTTTGTACCAACTTTCAACCACTTTTGATCAAGAGTTGAGGTGATGGTGGTCAAGGCTCCCTTAACCATTAGTTTAAGTTTTAGTCTCTTGATAACTAGCAGTGTAATTAAAGAGTTTTAAGGTTTCTTTAAGGTTGTTTTTGCAGTAATAAATAGAGTAGTAGGTAGCAGCATCGCATCTTCTTTATGTACTTGGTTTCAACATTATTTGACTAGTGTTGAAAACTTGGTGGTCAAGGTTCAGCCAAGAATTAGTTTAAGTTTACTTCAAGGGTGATTAGGGTGTAACCAAGGGTTTAAAAGAGGTCTGTGAGGTTGGTCTAACAGATTCCATTGAGCAGCCCTTGAGCATCCATATTAGTCTACATTATTTCTTTATTTTGTCATTTGATGTTGGTGAAATTATTAATGCAAGGTTTGATTATTTTCCTTACATAACTAATGGTTTAACTTGATTTTTCTTAGTTATTTAAGTCTTTAAAATGTGGTTCCATTATGATGGTTATCATTGATTTAAGTTGAATCAAAAGTACGTTGTTGGATAAGAAGTAAGTCCCATATTAAGTTAATTATGAAAGTTTGGATTTATTATGTGTATTTAGGAATTTCGAATGACAAGTGATTATTTTTGGGTCATTAGAACCATTTCACTGATATATATAAGCATTGAATTTAGGTTCGTAGTTTTATTCGTGAAATAATAATAGGTGTCTTGTTGCATTAAACTTTGTATGTTAACGTATTAAGAATTATATTTCATGACTAAGTGTTCATGCAAAGGTGGTAGCTTCATGCATGTTTGCATGCAGGAATGTGATTGTTTTACAAGCTTGATTAACTATGTGGTAAGTATATGTTGAATCATAAGAAGGATGAAGCTACCTAAACCCTAAGTTCAGTACTGATCTACATATGTTAATCTACATATGTTGATATCTCCAAGTGCTGAACTACTATGAATTAGCACTTGGGTATAGGCTGATGATCTACTGATTCACTGCTACATTAGATAAAGTTGTTAGTACCATAGAGTAGTGGTGACAACATACTTTTGCAACTACTGATCTTCTGGAGTACCGATTTCTATCTTTTGTTATACATATCTATGTAACTAATAGCAATGCACATTCGTGGTATGCCATATAGTTCAATGGCTGAAACATGCCATTGATCCTAAAACTAGAATAGAGAATCATCATTTATTCTAAAGTTTAGCTTTCATAGTATAAATACCTCATACTTGTATAGTTTTGGGGTTAATTTGTTTGCCCACTTGTTATTTACTATTAGTCTGTTATTACTCTTTGTAATCAGAAAAGTTATCAAGTGAATACTTTGAAAGAACTTTTTGTGTTATTATTTATTCAAATTATTGTGTTTGTTTGTAGACAATTAACTTATATTCCACATTTGTTAAAAATCAATCACTAGAAAAGTTTTGTTAAGTTCAAACCCAATCCAACAAATGGTACTCAAACCAAACCTCCAATGTTCACTCCAAACAACTATGATACTTGGAAAATCAGAATGGAAGATTTTCTAAGAAATCAAGACATGAAGCTGTGGCTATCCATTTTGAATGGACCATATGTTGATATGGTCCAAGTTGCTAGGGTCCTTTTCAGCATCCTTTTCATCCAACAACTCTTTTAGCTCAACAGATGGAATTAGTAGTCCTTTGCATCCTTTTCATCCAACAACTCTTTTAGCTCAACTTTTGTTAGTGAGCAGGCAAACTTCTCCCAACTCTTTAAAGAAGAACTAGAATGCAATCACCTAGATGATCCTGAAGAGTTGGATATCAATTATTGGTGGATGCACAATCAGTAATGAAAAGGTAGGTTTTAAAAAGGTGAATTATGGGAAAGAGTTGAACTACAATCTGCTGAGTGTGTCTTAGCCATGTGATCAAAAACACAATGCTCTTTTCATAGAGGATGAATGTATTATTCGATCTCATGGCTTTGTTATTCCAAATGATAAAATACTTTTAAGAGCCCCCTAGAAAGACAATATGTACATGTTCAACATGCAAAATGTTTCATTTCAAAAGCTTCAATAAATGAATCCACTCTTTTGAACAGAAGATTGGCACATGTGAATCTAAAGAATATGAATAAATTAGTTCAAAATGGGTTAGTTATAGGATTATCAAGAAAAGATTTTGCATGCGATGATCTCTATGTTGCTTGTCAAAAGGAAAAAAGCAACATAGATCTTCTCATAAGTCCAAGAATTGAATTCAGTCACTACTCCTATACATTTGTTACATATAGACTTATTTAGTCCAAACAGGTGTAAAGAGTTTGAAAAGAAAATCATATTGCTTGGTTATAATAGATGTTTTTACAAGATTCACTTGAGCTTTCTTTTTAGAAACTAAAGATGAAATTGCCGAAATAATAAAACCATTTGTAATTAAAATTGAGAATCAAATTGATCAAAGGTTAAAATAATCAGGTGTGATAAGGGTACAGAATTCAAAAACCACACTATTGATTCCTTTTGTGAATCCAAAGGTATTGCTAGAAAATATATTGCTCCTAGGACTTCTCAACAAAATAGATTTGTTGAAAGGAGAAATAGGACACTTATTGAGGCTACAAGGACCATGTTGTTCGATTCCAAACTCCTTATAACATTTTAGGCTAAAGTAGTCAGCACTGCGTGCTATGTTTAGAATAAAATGATAATAGTCAAGACACATAGGAAAACCTCTTATGAGTTATGGTATAAGAGAAGACCATTCATAGGGTTCAAAAGACCTTTTGTATGTTCATGCACTCTATTCAATACCAAAGATCATCTATCCAAATTTGCTGAGAAATTAGTAAATGGATATCATGTTGGTGCAAATATATGTGAATGACATTATATTTGGTTCTATAAATAAGAGATTGTGTATAGATTTTGAGAATATTATGAAGTCAAAGTTTGAAATAAGCTTAATGGGAGAACTCATTTTCTTCCTAGGCCTTCAGGTTAAGCAAATTCCTGATGGCAGATTCATAAATCAATCTAAGTACGTTCAAGACATCTTATTAAGATTTCAAGCTACTAATGCTAAAGCTATAAAAACATCAATGTCTAGGGCATGCTCTTTAACTCTTGATCTTAAGGGGGAAGTAGTAGATCGGCAGCAGTATCGAGCCATCATTAGATCTCTCTTCTACCTCACAGCCAATAGACCAAATATTATTTTTGACATATGCCGCTGTTCAAGATTTCGAGTTGCTCCAAAAGTGTCACACTTGATTGCTGCTAAGAGAATTTTGAAATATCTTAAAAAAGAAACCTAAGTTAGGACTATGGTACCCTAAGAGTGATGACTTTAATCTCTATGGGTATACAGATAGTGACTATAGAGGATGTAACATCAACAAGAAATCCACGTTAGGAGGATGCCGATATCTAAGGGGAAGATTGGTCTCATGGCAATGCAAGAACCAAACTTGTGTGTCTACATCAACAGTTAAAGCTAAATACATTGTTGCTTCTAGTTACTATGCTTAGGTGTTATGGATTCAAACTGAATTCAAAGATTATGGGATAACCTGAATGAATACTCCCATCCACATTGACAATAACAGTGCCATCTTAATCACAAACAATCCCGTTCAGCATTCAAAGACTAAACATATTGATATCAGGTATCATTTCATTCATGACTGTGTAGAGAAGAAGATTATTAAATTAGTTAAAGTTTATACTAACGAACAATATGCAGATCTTTTCATAAAGGCATTTGATGAAACAAGGTTTAAATATCTTATATATCCTATTAGTTTGATAAAGTTTAAATAATTTATAATCCATTCAACATTGTTTTGCAATGTTAATTAATAAAGATTATGAAAAAGCTGTTTTCTCGATAACACATCTTTGCGTCTGCTAATCTTTAACGTTCGATAGATTTCAGCACTTCAACTGCAAAGATCCGGTAGGGCCCACTTCTATCTTCCGATAAGAAGTGGCACCATACTTTTCTATAAAAAGACTGTTACATCATCATAGTACCGTCTGAACTACAACTACGGTGGTAATAATTTTAAAACTACACTATCATATATTATCCTATAACTATAAATTGACTCTTTTTTTTACCGAATGTTATCTTCTACATTTATTGGTTATCATCCAAAAACCTCTCTTAAACCCTAATCCAAATCCAAACCTTTCCAAATGGCAGCTCAAAACCTAGAATTCTAATCTAATCACAACATTGCTGTAGCACTTGAACCCATTGGTGATTCAGTATATGACCCTATATTGAAATTTCTTCGCAATAACAACTATGCTTTGCCAGTTTAGTCGAACCAGTGATATGTGACTCTCAAATTTGGTAATTCAGGAACATATGTTCTATCAAAAGAGATAGAACTTGGAACCAAAGTCCTAAAGACCGTCATACAAGGACTCAACATCACTATCTCATCTGCCAAGATTTGCTGTCACCTCAGACTAGACGATGCTGATGGAGAATCCTCTTTCTCCAAAGAGGTGGTGAGTGCGACATCCAAATACATGAATGAACTATTCCAACTTCTACTTTCTCTAAATCAATTGTATATCATAACTGGAGAATAATCAGTCATATTTTTCTACACTATCTTTCAAATAAATCGAAATAATGGGATGAAGTTCAACTAGACTTAGCATGGGCTATCCATGGACTTGTAAAACAAAAGCGCTACACTTTTTAAACATTATATATTAAAATCTATGTAAATATGTAAATGCGGCTGAAAAAATTAAATTTCTTATGTAACCCCAGCTTATTCAACAAATTATAAATGAGGAATTGGGTAACAAATTAAAATTTGAAGGAGATGTATATGTCTTGGATTTTTTTAAATAAAGCCATCTTTACAAAGTTCAAGGCTACGATAAAATCATTTTCGACCAAAGTAAATGATTTATTTGCTCACATGCTAGGGGCCACTAAGCCTCAGGGAGATAGAATGGTTACACTCTCCACTACTAATCCCACACCCTCTACTTCAAAGCACAAAATGACCATAAAGAAGCAAACCCTTGCATCATCTACTAAGAAGATGCACGATCCCAAATCTCTTCCACCAAAGAAAGCAAAGTTGGAACAAGGGTTCCATCTAAGCCAAAGGTGTTAGCCCCACCTAAATCAGGCTCAAAGAAGAAGGCTTCTCTTTTGTTTTCTAATTAGACCTTAAACCAGGCCAATTAGCCCTTAACTAGAGTTAAACACTCTTTTGAGCATCCTTAAAGGGATATCCACATCATTGAGAGAACTTTCGAGCAAGAAGACTCATTAGTAACTAGCTCACATCTCTGGCCATTAAACATATCACCTCAAACTCAAATTCACATGTCTCATACCCAGGATGAGGATGTCTATACTACAATTTAGTATTGTTAGAACTCTTAAAAGATTAACATTTTGTCTTTTGTGTTTTTGTCATAGTATAGGGACTTATTTTGTAAATATATGTTCCTTGTTTTTCTTTGGTAGTATAAATAGGATATTTTATGTATTGTGTAGGTAGACCTAGAGAATGAAACAGTAGAACAGAAAACAACTGTAACTACCTCTTACAGTTGGTATCCTGAGCATTTGCTATCAATGAAATCTATGAATTTTTGAAGTAATTGCTTGTTTTTGTGTACTTTGTGTATGAATTGATCATTGCATTATGATATCTTCGCAGATTGATCCATTTTGAACCTATCAAAGGGTATCAAAGCTTTTGGTTCAGTGATCAGAGCTTATCGACATTTTTGAGCTCTTTGAATCACTTGAAATCTGTGTTGATTGCAATTTGATTGATTAATTGTTGATTTCTATTGTGTTTTATCCATAGAAACTTGATTTGAATCACAATTTTGTATTTAATCAGTTCAGATCTGAGTATTGATCAGATTTGTGTTCGAACTGTGTTCTTCATTTTCGGAGTGAAATTCGATTAGAAAACAGATTTGTTGTTATTGTTTGATCAAAAAGTTGATTGAAGATTGTTAATCGATCTATTTACAACCTAATTGGAAGTTTTTAGATCAATTTAACAAGTTTGAAGAATTTCATAAGATCTGAGTTTGTTAATGATAATGAATTTGGCGCTTGAGTTGTGAAAAACTGCTGAAAATTGCTAAGTGATCAGACGCATTGCAACTATTTAGGCGTTTCATCTAGAAGCAATTAGTTGCTATTTAAACAAACGGTTATAAATATATCATTATACCCAATTTATTACATATATATATTTTATTTATTACTATTGGCGGTAGGTTATAGCTATTGTAAGGAATAATATAGTAAATAAATTAATAAATCAGAAAGTGAATCAAAAATTTTTAACATGGAATTAATTAGTTTCAACACTTCATTAATTTGAACTAAAAATCTTATATCTGGCCTTCCCGAGAAACATCAAAATTTTTGTTATTGTAAAGGTCCTAGAAACATCAAAAAAGGGTTTTACATATATCTCGAATTTTCAGCCCAATCAATATAAGAACTTAATTGTTGCAATATTATGTACAAAAAATGTGTCAATTTGGAGTAATCCAAAATAGACATATTTTCAATTCATGGAGAAAATTTATTTTTTTGTTTCAAATTTATGAAATCAGATAAACCAGAAATAATGACAATCAAAATAAATGTTAGGGCGTTTTCAGAACAGGCATTTTGCAACTATTGGGACGCATTATGACTGTTTGGTTGCTTTGATACTTGTTGAACTTTAGCAATTCTAGATGCTTGAGAACTGTTTGGGCATTTCTACCTCAGGTGTTTCTATACTATGTGGGCGTTTGAGAACTGTTCAGACGTTTCATCAGTTGGGCGTTTCAGAATTCATCTAAGGCATTCCCTTAGACGTTTCTTGTTCAAAGCCAGGCATTTCAGAAGGTTCAGGCGTATCAGCATTCAGACTTATCAGTAAACACTTAGAAATTTTTTCAAAAACTAAAAATCCAAAAATATTTTCATTTCATAGTTTCTTTTTAAAATTTTAAAAACAATAAAAACAAGTCTTTTTCATTAATTCCAAAAAAAACACTTTTATCAATGTTTTAATTTTTCAAAACACTTTCCCGTCATTTTAGTCTCTATTTTGAAACTTTTACAACACAAGTAGTCTTGTTTTGTTTGCAAGAAGTTTTTCCACTTATTTTGAATTCTTTTCAGGTTCATTTTTTTTTCATCATATCAACCACACACATGCTTGAATTTCAGCTTCATCCTTTCCATCCAAAGCACTTAATTTTTTATTTCTTTTTCATATTTTGACACTTTCCATTGATTTTCTCACATTTCTATAAACAACAAAAACAAGTCATTTTTCATTAATTCAAAAAATACAAAATGGTTAAATCTGAAGATTCTGAGAATAGGGTTCCCAAGCTAAAAAATAAAGCTGATTTCAAAAATTAGTCTAGTGGAAGTCAATAGAGAAAGGACCACATATCCTAATTACATCCGATGGTCCTGACAGAGGATTTGTCTATTCAAAAGACTCTCCAGAACCATATCTTGAGGATGGTCTACAAGGTGATGACTTAAGGAAGGTGAAGAATGACATCAAAGCTTATTCATTGATGTGTAAGGGGTTACCATTGGAAGTCTTGACTAGACTTGAAGGATATCAAACTGGTTACACCATGTACAGAGCTTTGAAGATCATTTGTGAATGTGGTAAAGAGATACAAGATCTCAAAAAGCAGAAACTCAAGAGGCAATTGGAGTTGTTTGAGCATCTTTCTGGTGAAACAATCAATCAAATGATGAACAGATTCATGCAATCAACTACTGAAATGTCAACTGCTGGTATCAAAAATGATCTTAAAGATCTAAATTACAGACTTCTGAATGCTCTTCCATCTTCATGGAAACAGACAGTCATTCTGTTGAAGCATACAGAAAAGTTTCCAATAGATCTGGATCTTTTGATTGCCAAAATTGAATTTGTTAAAATTGATGAGAGCTCCAGAAACAATGATAGAGCTGCATCAATGTCTCAGTATAAGTACATTACTTCTCCAGCTTACACAGTGGAGAATCGTAACACCCGAAAACTTGGTCAAATAAAAAGAAAAGAAAGTATTTTGAGGAAAATTTAAAAGAAGGCAAAGATGAGGGGTGCAATGTGTAAATGGTACACCAAAGTCAAAAATGCACTTTATATGGGCATGGCCGCCCATAACATTCTGTTGTTACTGGTGTTTGACCGAAAAGAAGAAGAAAGGAAGCTGCAGACCAGCTCTCTCGGTTCCAAGAAGGAGATAGAACGGAAATCTTCAAGGTTAGTGTGTTTACATGTTAATTGGTTCGGTTTCTTTGTGGTTTCACCCTTAGAAACCGATTATTAAGTGTTTTGGCGTTTTGGTGCTTGTTTGTGCTTGTTTTAGGTGTTTGAACTCGTGTGCAAGCAGGTTCAGAGGAGTTTTGCTTGTTTGCTACACTAGGTGAGTTCTAGACCTGGTTTCTGTTTTAAACTGTTTTGGGGCTGAAAATGCATGATTTGAAATGTTTTACAACTGGTTTATGTATACCCGTATGTTGTGTATGCTTATGCTTATGTTTATGCTTGTTTATGTGTTGTGGTTGCTTAGAAAGGTTAAGTTTCTGCTTAGAACAGGTGAAAATGTAGGTCTGGGATGGTTTTGATTCTGAAAAATGCAGAACAGGTGGTCATGCGCCCAAACAGGGCCCATGCGCTTAGGATTATAGCATGAAACTGCCTAAGTTCAGGCCATGCGCCCAAACAGGGCCCATGCGCCTGGGAATTTCCTTAGAAAATCCTAAGTGGGGATTCACGCGCCCCAATAGTGCCCAAACACCCAAGGTTTTTGCCTGAAATTTTTAAGTGTAGACACATATGCCTAAACAGTGTCATGCGCCCAACCCTTTGTTTAGGCGCCTAAGTGCTAGTCCATGCGCCTGAACAGTTCATGCGCCCAGAAGTGAGCTAAAATGCCTAAGTGTAGAGTTTATGCACCTGAATAGTGATAATGCGCCTCAGCAGGGCTCATGCGCCTGCATAGTGCCCATGCGCCTAAACATTTAGAAAATTTTCTGGAATTTTGGGAAAATCAAAATTTTAGGGTTTGACCCTGGTTTGACTTGATGCTATTATCTGATTATTTTATTCCTGTTTGGGATGTTCTTGTGTTCCTATTTATTATTATATTACGTGACTTTACGTGGTGTGATTTTACCCTTATCCATAAAGTATTATCTTTAATAAAGTGAAAAGATTAATGAAAATGGAACATAAAGAATGTAAGAAAGTCTTGCAAGCAAATTCACATGAGGTTCACAACCACTAGGTTGTTAGCTCAATGTGTGTGGTTTAGCTAATCCGTTGGATGCACACAGGGTCAATCGTTGAGATTGAGGGAACCATTGTTGTTGCCCCGGTACTAGAGTCAGCTTTGTGCACCACGAATGGGGTCTATTATTAGACTTCAACCCAGTACCAAGTTTATGCGCATTAATTGGTGGTATAGCACCTTGGTCCATATCGAAGTGAAAGATTAAAAGTAAAAATTCAAGTGAACGACCATGGAAATGGTGAAGAAAGATATTATTGTTGATAATGAATAATATTTGAATGTATGTATGTTGTATGATCACATACAAAGGAGTAAACAGTATTTTAAGGAGTATTTTCCTATACAAAACTCATAAAGTATTTTCACTGTTTTAAAACTGGAACTCACTCAGCAACTCTGACTTTTATGCATTTTCAGTTGGCAGGTAATTTTGCTGAGGATGGCACACGGGGAGGCTACTTGTCAGGGCAGGACTGGCATCCATTCATGATTAATAACATTGTTGTTTTGTAATGCGTTCTAATGATCTTTTGTAACTAATAACAAACATACATGTATTACTTAGCAACAGAATTTATTAATTAATGAACGGCTTTTGATGTTAATTCCGCTGCAGCTTTAAGAATTATGTAATGTTTTTATTTAATTATGCTGTGATTGACCAACTGTGAGGTTTTCGGGAACGGGGCCTTACAAGAATGCTTTTCTGGCAAAAGATGATAATTCTCCAGAAGACGAGGGTGATTTGTTCGTTGGAGCTAGTTTCTTCACAGATTCTTCTTACACAAGTGCTCTGTTTATACAACTCAACCTCAACCACAGTCTCCTCCTAAAACTCAAACTGAGACTCCATCTTCTAACTCTGGTAAACTAGCAAAGTTAAAGATGTTATTAATATCCTGTTACAGGATGATAAGTCTAAATCTGCTTTTACTGCTTTCATGGCAAGTTTTCATGCTTATCAAGGTAGTCATCTAACCCAGTTAGATCTTGTTTTGTAGGATTTGTTTGAGATGGATCCTGATGATGTGGAAGAGATGGACTTGAATTGGCAGATGGTAATGATTGCTTACAGAACACAAAAACACTCATCTATTAACAAGAATTACAAGCCAAGTGCAAACAAATCTGTTGGCTTTGATAAATCAAATTCAATGTGTTTCAACTGCAATAGTTATTGTCATTTCTCTAGGGAATGTAAAGCTCCTAGAAGTCAAGGTGGAAATGGTCAAGCAGGTTCTAGCAGTCAAAGATGATAGGATCAAAATGGATCAATCTGTGATGATGTTGTAATACAATTCAATCAAACAAACACAAGTAATCAATTCAATGCAAACAAATCAGAAAAATTTATAGTTTTTCATTGATAGTAAGCATAGAAAGTACAAGTGTAAGAAAACAGTTACAATTTGTTCAAACTGATTCTAAGGTGCTGTCTTTGCACAATACATAATCTATGCTATTTATACTATCAAAGAAAACAAAAAGGAACATATATTTACACAATAAGTCCCTAAACTATGACAAAAACTAAACAAAGACTAATAAAGACTAAATGTTAATCTTTGAGAGGCTTCTACAATACTCCCCCTAAGATTGACATTGTCTTTAGTTTTCAAAATCATCAATCTTCTGTCTTCTGTCTTCTAAATTCTTCTGTTTTCAGTCTTCTTCAATCTTCAATCTTTTGCTTCAAAATTCTTCAGTCTTCAGTCTTCTTCAATCTTCAATCTTCAATCTTCAGTCTTTTGTCTTCTTTCTTTTGTCTTCATGTATCAAAGAAGTCTTCTGGTTCTTCTTTAATCTTGAAAATCAGCTTCTCTTTGTACATTTCTTGCTCTCTTAAGGCTTTAGCAATGGCAGACTTGAACTTGCTCGCTAAAATTCCTTGCTTCGGTTTTGATTCATTCGTCTTTATTTCCATTTCATTCATCACCTCCTATGTTTCTTTAGATAAACCTGCAATATCGATATTAGCATAAAACTCAATTGGCTTTGGATACTCTTTGGAATGAATTTCCAACACTCCTTTGCTCGAGATCCTCATGAATTCTATTTCCTTGATATCCTTCTTAACTATGTTTGCATAAGCTAAGGATTTTCATAGAGATATTCTCTCCATTGCAGTATTCATAACTTTGATAATCGACATGAAATACTTTTTGTCATTTTCTCCAACTTATGGTACAACTCTTTCAAACTTCTGGATGGACAAAAATGAGATGTAGCTAGGATGTTAGAGTTTCAATTCGAATTCACCAAAAAATGAAATCATGTCACGATTCCAATCGTCTAGATCTCAAACTAACTTTAACTCAAATGTATCAGCGTTGTAGAACCATCTCAAAATTGGTTTTGACTTTTGAGTTCCATCAATAACTTTCAAGCCAGGATTAGTTACCTTCTCAAAGTATTGATCGCTAAAAGCATCCAAAAATTTTTCTTCTCTAACATCTTTATCACCATATTTTCTTTTCTTTTTCAATGACTGAAAATATTCTTTATCTTCTTGGTCACATCTCGTTTGCAAAAATGAACTCATTCTGCTTATACCTCTGTTCAATAACTATACAAAATTTTCTCCTCGACTTGCTCTAGTCGGATTGATTAAAGGAAGTTTATTCAACTCCTTCAAATCTTGAATAGGTAGCTTTATAATGCTTGAAAAGAAATGATATACATCACAAATTACATTAACTCTTTTTCTCAAAAATGCATCAAATGCCTCGTCGGATTTCTATGCCACAATCTTTACTTCCTTGGTCATGTCAGGAACAATCATTGCATTAAGCAACTCTGAAATTGATTGTCCTTTTTGTAACACATTATGAACCAAATCACCTGCCGTTTGAGCTTTATTCCATAATTGCTTCTGTTCAATTGAAACTTGATATGCTAATCTCTTAGTTTCAGGAAACATTTTCATTAGCTCTTTCCTTCTTTCATACACACTCCTCTTCATTGCCATGGATTTAATCTCTTGAGGTTTTAAAATCCTCGTTCTCTTTGTTATCTCTAAATATTGTGGATTATCCATATCAAGCACAATCATTTTATTTGTTTGCTTCTCCGTTGCTTGAAAACTTCTCACCAAATTTCTTAAAGATTCTGCTTGTAATCTATTAAGCTTCTTCCTTGGATAATTTCTTTATTGTAGTCACATTCTTAAGGCAGTTACATTCATGTCATCAGGATTAGGATGATATAACTCAGATGTTGAAAGTTCCTCAATATTTATGCTCTCTTGAAGAGGATTCCAATCTCCATGCTCTACAATTATCTCGTCAGGATCAATAGGAGCAACAGATTCATCAGTAATACACTTCTCAAACTCTTCATTAATTTGAGATACTATTAATCCATCAAGAAATACTCGATTATACTTCATCTTGAATAAATAGTTATACCTGTCTTCAATGTCTATAGGTACATCTTCTTGTATTGTCTCAATTGGTGAAAAACTTTCATCAACATTAGCTTCAACTAAATCTTCATCTTCTAAAACCTCATTATACCAGTCATCACCAAACTCAGCTTCTAGATCATCAAGAGCTCCTATGGCCTCTTGAATATCTGACCCTTTTACTTCTTCACTTGCAGATTCATTAACAATCTTTTGCACTTTTGTTGATGATTCATGTAAAACTGAAACATCTACATCATCAATTTTCCTTTTACCTTTATCTATTTCAGCTATCTTTTCAACATCTATTGGAGTGATTTTAGAAATAATCATAAGTTCTGGAGACGAAGACTTTTGACTTTCTTTTATTATTTCTATTTCTTCTTTTAAACCTTCATTTTCTTCTTTTAACTTATTGAATTTTTCTTCCACCAAATCATAATCTTTCATCATAACTTCAAAAGTTTTTACATTATATTCTTTATTTTTCTCAATATCAACAATTACTTCATCTTTCTTTTGTAGATCTTCTTTCAACTTCTCATTTTCTTCTTTTAATTCCTCTATAAGCTTCAAATGCTTAGAGTTTTCTTCTTTCAACTCTTCAATAATCTGCTGAAATTTTTTTTCTTCAAATTCTTGAACATTCTCATTGAATTCAACTTGTTTTTCAGTTTCAACAATTTCTTCAATCATTCCCATAATCTCCTCAATATTTTGACTTTCTTCAAATATCTTCAGCTTGATCTACTTCATTAACATCTTCATGACTTTCTTCAATAACTTCTTCATTAACTTCTTTAGTTTCTTGATCAGCTTCATGTACTTCTTCATAAACTACTTCCATGTCATTATCATCATTACCACCTTCATTGTTATCATCATCATCAGAAGAACAACTAGAACTTTCATCATCATTATCATTCTCATCATCATCACCTTCATCTTCATCATCATCAGATTGTTCTTGAGGTATTTCTTCAATAAGATCATTTGGATCAATTGGTTCTTCCTAATCAAATGAAAGTGATCTATAGTAATATCCACCTCATCATTTGCAACATTTCTCACGTATTAAAAAATAGGTACATTTTGTGCACCTGTGATCATAGCAAGTCTTTTGTAAGATATCTCTGACATATGTTCCAGTATCATTGTTTCTCCACCAACACCATGAACATGAATATCTGGATGCTCTTCATTGATTATCATTTGTAAGAATCTAGGATACATCAAGTACTTATTCCTGATTCCTTTCTCCAGATTAAAAACGAAACCATTAAGAATCCATTTTGACATGTTAAAACTTCTGTTAGTTGCAAGACCTACAATAGGAGATACTATGTCAACTAGAAATGAATTCCATCCTACACTTCTTTTTGACATGCAGTGCTGGAATATATAACATAATAGCTTCCGATGGTTGTAAACTCGTGCTTTGAAAAATTGTTTCTTGGGGAAATTGTCTGGGTGACCCATAGCCATGAACGTTTCTCTACATTCATTAAAAGATAATTTAGCTAAGTCTTCTGGGTCATTGTGTCCCAATCTCAATGCTTCTCTAATTGAATCTTCAGAAACTTCAATCATTCTAACATTTGTTATAAATCCCCTTACAACATTTCTACCATCATCATTGATTTCAACTGTGGCTGCGTTCCAAAATTTCTTTATCAATCGTGCATATATGACCGGTTGATAGCACATAGCATATACATACTTAGTTCTTAACAATAACCTTATCATCTCTTCATAGCTAACAACATCTTGTACTTCACTTAATAATGCTGTTACATTATGTTTTGGCTCAAACTTTAACTCAGCCATCTGCAAAAATGAAACAAGAAATTTAGACACTTTGAATTTTAACACTTAAAATCAATGAATATTTATTGAAATTTAAAGAATTAGTATGTTTAAAAAAAATTTAATCTAACTTGCACTTAAAATAATTTTCTAAGTGTTTAAATGATCTGTTCAAGAACAAACTACATTCAAGCTAGTATGTAGATGTTATAAAACACATCAATTCAGTAAATTCTTCTCAAAAATAGATTATAACATGAATTTATGATCAATTTTTCATTTTTGTTAAAAATTCAAACAGTGACTGTTCATCTTCGACAGTTCGACTCATGAAGAATCATCATCAGGAACAATTTTGATGAAAATCTGATTTGAATGTATCAATATGATCGAAATCAAGTTTATATCAACAATCAATCATCAATTTCATTTCTTAATTCCATTTTGTTCACACATTTCAAAGATTCCAGTCGACTAGGGTTCATACGCCAGTATAGTATTGAAACGCCCAATCAAAATCAACCTTTAAACTTGAAATTTGTATGAATTTGATCAAGTACTTACATTTAGAACCAGAAATAAACACTATCGAACGCAAGTTAAGAACATAAATCAATCAGAATCAGAGAATCAATGGTAATCAAGAGTCGGGGGTGAGAGTTCAGGGGTTTTTGAGTGAATGAAGTGACTGAAATCACAAAGTGTTGTATTTATACTAAGTGAAATTTTTAGGTGCATGAGCACTGTTTGTGCGCATGGAGTTGATTTTTACACTAAGTATTTAGGCGCATGAGCACTGTTTGTGCGCATGAGCACTGTTCAGACGCATAAGCACTGTTTAGGAGCTTTTGCACTATTCAGGCGCATGGATCTAGCTGAAACGCCCAACACTTGGTTATTTTTCACTTGATACACCAATTCTTGAAAGTCTGGTACTGTGCAGGCGCATGACTATAGATGAAACCCCAACACTTAATCACAAATTTCAGACTTATGACAACTGTTTAGACGCATGAGAATGTCTGAAACGCCCAACACTTGTACAAATTCTGAAAAATCATCATGCTCCTAATTTTGGACTTTTTAACACTGTTTAGGCGCATGGTATTGCTTCCACGAGTCTAACACTTGTAATTTTAAAATCTTCCATCTGAACACTGTTTAAACGCATTAGTACTGTTCATATACTAATTTTTTAAACAATTTGTCAAATTTTGACTTTCACCCAAAATTTACATAATTGACCCTCAATTTTGAACTTTTGACATTTCAAACTTTTATTTTTATTTTTGATCATTTTATATTTATTTTAAATTTTAATTTTTTATGTTTTGACCTGTTTATTTTTGTTTTAATTTTTTAAAAACAATTTCTCGTCATTTTAGTCTCTAATTTTAACAAAAAGAGTCTCATATTAAAATGTTGCAAGAAGCTTTTCCACTTTAAAATGTTTTTCAGGTTCGTTTTTACATTATGTCAAACACACACATGCTTGAACTTTTTAGCTTCATTCTTTCCATTCAAAACACTAAATTTTGATTTTTCATATCTTGAAATTTGAATTATTTTCTCTTAGACACTTTTACTTTTTACTATATTTACTCCCCCTAAACTTTTAAGTTTAACAAAATTTAGAAGTTTCTTAAATTTGTCACATGAAGATCACACTAATCATTGTTAATATGCCTGCTCACAGAAAACATGCAAAAATCAAAATTAAAGCAAAATAAAAATCTAATATTTACAATTGAATCAATGTCTGCAGTGAGATCATATAAGTTAAGATCAGCACATTGAAATAAAAAAATGATGGATAGTCATAGACAGTGAATAAATCCTGATCAAGTGTGTTCCAGGTCAGTATTTTTGCAGTAAAGGAGACACGAGATCTAAGGACAGAAAATGAGTGCATTTACCAAGATATTCAGGATACTTACTTTTTCAATTCTTGGATTGATTAAGGTACAATTAGATATGACATTATGCAGTCACACTTAGACTTAGAGAGGTTAATTCTCATAAAGATATACAAGAAGTCACTATTCTTAACTTGTTAATCTGACATATATTATAACCATATCTCATTTGGTGTTTGTACACATTGGCATCTTGTTGCATCAGTGAGAATATCCAGGTCTGTAATCACTTACAACAAAGGATATCTCATCACTTCAGGTCTATGATGACTCATAACAGAGAAGTGTTAGATGCTTTAAATAATTAGAGCTCATGGTTTTTCATATCACACCAGATGTGAGATTATGTCTTAACAAGCAATCAATTTGAGAAGTCAACACTACTCATTAGTACTAAGATAGACAAACATGAATGCATGAGTGATTTAGTTTAATCATAAGAATTTACTTTTCAGTCTAATTGCATGAACTTACTTGCACATCATATCTGATCAAGTCAGACTTTGTTATCGAGTGAAGTATGCAACTGATCATACTAATGTATCTATCATTTCTCACATATTGCAATGACAGATTCATCCTAAATAATGAATTAACAAAGAAAAACTCTATTTTTTGTAGTTTTTGTTTTATATTTTTATCTTTTGATTTTTCAATTTTCTATTTTTATATTTGGTTTTGCTTTTTCTAAGAAACATGCACACATAAAATACAATTGGCAATTAACTTTGATAGTTTCTCTTGCTGTGTCCTATTCAAGTAAGGGAGGGTTCTAATCATATTTAGACTCAATTAACTGAAATACTCAAAAACCAGTTTTTAAATGTGGTTAATAAGACTAATTCACTCTACCAAATACTCAAACCGTCCTGGTAAGAAGGCTTTAGTAAAAAGGCCAGCCAACTGTTTTTCAGTTGCAATTTGAATCAGAATGATTAAACCTTTTTCAGAGTTATCTCTGAGAAAATGATATCGAATCTCGATATGTTTTGTTTTTAATGTTGGACAGGATTAGTTGTAATGAACATAGCAGTAGTGTTATCAATGTAAATTAGAGTTTTAAGAAAGTTGAACCCGTAATCCAGCAGTTAGTTTTGTAACCAAAGGATTTGAGAACATCCTGCTGAAGTAGCTATATACTCAGCTTCTATGGTTGAAACAGAGACATTGGTTTGTTTCTTACATTGCCATGAGACTAATTTGGGTCCTAAAAACTAACAACCACCTGTAGTTGATTTTCTATCTTGACAACATCCTCCATAATCACTATCCGTGTATCCATGTAGCTCAAAGTTATCTTTATAAGGATACCATAGCCCTAAAGCCGGTTTACCTTTGAGATACCTGAATATTCGTTTTACAGCAATTAAGTGGGATTCCTTCAGGTGTGATTGATACCTGGCACAGACACAAACAACATACATTATGTCAGGTCTAGATGCAGTAAGATACATGAATGAACCAATCATAGATCTATATAAAGTTTGGTCTATAGATTTTCCTTTCGGATCAGGCTCAATCTTGGTGTTGACATCAGCTGGAGATCTAATTGATTGACACTCTTACAGTTTAAATTTCTTCAAGAGTTTATCAACAAACTTCTCTTGATTAATGAAGATTCTATCTGTAGATTGCTTGACTTGAAGTCCAAGAAAGAAATTTATTTCTCCCATAGAACTCATTTGAAATCAAGACTTCATGATTTCTTCGAATTCATTGCACAATTTTGGACTTGTAGAACCAAATATGATATCATCGACATACACTTGTACACATAGGAGATCATCAACATCCTTCTTTATGAACAAAGTTGGATCGATTTTCCCTCGCGTGTATCCATGTTGGATTAAGTGTTGTGATAATGTTTCATACCAGATTCTAGGGGCTTGATGTAAACCATACAAAGCTTTGCTAAGCTTGTACACACGATGTGGAAATTCTGAATCTTCAAAACCCGAAGGTTTCTTTACATACACATCATCGATTATCGATCCATACAAGAACTCTCCTTTAACATCCATTTGGAACACCTTGAATTTCATGAATGATGCATAAGCCAGGAAGACACGAATTGATTCAAGTCTTGCAACTGGAGCAAATACTTCATCATAATCTATTCCTTCCTCTTGGGTGTATCCTTGTGCCACGAGTCTCGCTTTATTTCTAATAACAATTCCTCGATCATCTGTTTTGTTTCTGAATAACCATCTTGTGCCTATGGCATTTTCTCCTTCAGGTAAATCCACAAGATTCCACACTTCTTGTTTGTGGAATTGCAATAATTCCTCTTGCATAGCCTCAATCCAATTATTGTCCTTTAATGCTTTGGTAACGTTTTTAGGAACAATTTGAGAAAGAAAACACGAGTATAAGCAAAGATTTGCTTGTTCTGATTTACTTCTCATTGTTCTCTCATTCAATGGACCAATAATCTGAGACGTTGGATGGTTCTTGTGAATACAAGATGTTGGAATCTCATTCCCTTGAACATGAACATCCAGATTGGTTTGGTTCAAGTTAGAAAGCTGATGCAATAGGTTCGAAGAATGTGGATTGAAATTGGGAACTTGAGTCGGTGAGTTGATGAAATAATCAAGATTACCGGTATCAACTGCATCACCAGAAATACATGACGTTCCAGACTCAGGTTGTATAATTTCTATACCATCATTAGGAATAGGTTGTGAAACATCTTGATCTTCTGAAACTGAATGATCTTCCTCTTGATGAGATTGATCATTATTATTAAACCGAATTATTGATTCTTTGACATAAGAAAAAAATGGATAATCTGGGCTTGAGTCATCCATATCATCAGAATCTGAATCATCACTGAAAGAGCCGAGATCTCCTTGAAGTTTCTTCTCACCTATAGAATCAAACAAGTTAGATTGATTAAACAAGTTAGATTGAAAAGAGTTTGACAATGAATCTAAATCAAATAACCAAGCTGGACCATTTGAAACTGATGGAAAAGAATTTTCAAGGAATTTAACGTTGAATGTTTCAAGTATAACATTTGTCCTAGAGTTATAAACTCGATAGGCTTTTGAAACAGATGAATATCCAACGAAAAATCCTTCATCAGATTTTGAATCAAATTTTCCTAGATGATCACTTGAATTTAAAATCAAAACTGGACAACCAAAAGATTTAAGAAAATCTATGTTTGGTTTCCTGCCAAACAACAACTCATAAGGAGTTTTCAGTTTGTCTTTCACAATTAAAGTATGATTCTATACAAAAACATGCAGTAGATATGGTTTCATCCCAGAAAGTGATAGGAATTTTCGCATCTGCTACATGGATCGTGCAGCCTCAATCATAGTTCTATTCTTCCATTCAGCAACTCTATTTGGTTGTGGAGTTCTGGGAGCACTGAACTGACGACCAATTCCTTTTTCTTCACAAAACATGTCAATATTAGCATTTTTTAAATTCCGTTCCATTATCACTTCTTATTATTTTTACTTTTTGTTCTAATTGGTTTTCAACTTTTATGATGAATTCTTTTAATAATTCAGCCATTTCAGATTTAGCGATCAGAAAGAAAACCCATGAAAATCTTGTGAAGTCATCAATGATAACTAAACAATAAGATTTTCTTCCAATACTCTTCACATTTGTTGGTCCGAAAAGGTCCATATGCAACATCTGGAGAGGTTTGGAATTTGAGTTTGCTTGCTTGGGCTTATAAGACGCTCTGTGTTGCTTCCCCTTTAAACATGCTGAGCAGAGATCGTAGTGGCAAACTTCTTCAATGGAAGGCTGATAACATGATTTCCTGCTACAAGCTTGTTCATATTCTTGAAGTTGGAATGTCCGAGACGTCTATGCCAAAGCTGACATTCGTCATTTGATGCTTGAGCAATAAGGCAAGTTGTTTCTATAGATAGATCAACTTGAGACATATCCAGCTTGTATACATCTCGATCCCTAATAGCTTTAACAACTACCCAGTCTTTGCTAATCTAAAAACCTGGCTTCAAAATGTAGCAAAAAGAATCATCAAAAAGAACAGAATACGATTTATCACAAATTTGAGAAACGCTTAACAAATTAAATTTCAACTTTGAGCAGTAGTTGACTTTATCAAAGCTTATTATCCCATTGGATACTATTCCCTCGCCTATGATTTTTCCTCCTACATCACCACCAAAGGCGACATGTGTACCATCCTTTAACTTAAAATCTTGAAGTAAGGCATGATTGCCTGTCATGTGCCGGCTACACCCGCTATCCACATACCATGTGTTGATTGGTGTTCTCGGGCATACCTGCAAGACAAAGAAATTAAGTTGAGTTATCTACCCAAGTTGAAATGGTCTTGGGCTTGCCAAACTTATCAACGATGGTAATTTGTTTAAAATGAAGTTTATTCACATTAGGCTTGTTTTTGATGAATTTACCAATTCTATTATTCACAAATTTTTTATCAGTATTAAGAAAATTCATACCATTTGAATGACCAATTTTTAAAAAGTTTTATTTCCAAAATTTTTATCATTCATTCTCACAGACCTTGGAATGAATTGATCTTGAATGTATTGTTTTGGTCTCACGGAGTCATTTTTTTTGAATGATCTCAAGCCTAAGGAAGGTTGATTAGTTAATCTTTGAAAACTAACAGTTTGATTTCTTTAAAACTGAGGATTAACATAAGCTTTGCTCAATTGTGTATTAACAAATCCTTTCCTTGGCGAACTCTTTTTAAAGTAACAGTTTTTTGTATTGTGAGTCCTTTCATCACAGAAGATACAGTACTTACTAAAATAACAATCTACTGTTGAGTGATTTCTCATATCACATATATGACAGTACTTGTTGAAAAAGCATTCAGCAGTCTTATGATTATACATGTCATAGATTTCACAGTACCTTTGTGGTGTGTTAAACAAATGTTTATTAATTTTTGATGTTGACACAACGTTTGATCCTTGTTTAGATTTAGGCGTCGAAAAGTTAATATATTGTTTTTGATTTAACGAATTTTGTTTTTGAGGCAATTTCTTATTTTGTATATTTGGTTTTGACTTTTGTACATGAACTGCATTTTTAGAATCCTTATAAACAAATCGTTTAACAACAGCTGAAGTCCTTGAATCTGAACCTGTTTTCAGATCAGAGTTTGATTGGTTCTTAGGAGTTTGTTTAACTTCTTGAATTAAGTTCATGTTCAAATTACCAGCAGACACAAATTTTATTGGTTTAAATTGACTAGCTTGATTTGTTGTTTTTGTCTGATTTTATTGACTCTTATTTTGATCAGTTTTAGCTTTAGTCAATTTTTTTCTTCTTCTTTGAATCTTTGATTTTGTAGAACTTGATTTTATCTAAGATTGAACATCTTCAGGTGAAGATTCTTTTTCAGTTTCTTTCTCTTTCTGATCTTTTTGCCATTTAACAAACTCTGGATTATTTAGACCATAAGAGTTTGAATCTTCTGATGTTCCTTCTTCTTGTTTTGCTTTATCTTTGTTTTTGTAGTTTTGTTTATTATTTTAATGATCACTTCCTCCAACACCGATTCTTTTGGAACAAAAATTTTCTTACTTTTTGATCGTGGTTCATATGATTTAACTTTCACCGGATGACTGTTTTTGATCTTTTCAGTATCTTTTTCTTCAAAGATTTCTACATTAGTTTTCTCTTCTTCACTATCAATTAATCTTGTTTTTGTTTTTGAAAGCTTTAAGTTTAGCCTTATTTTCAGGAGAATGATCATGTGTATTGAAGTTCTCTGGTAAAGTGTTTGTTATAGATTCAGGCATCGGTTTGTGTGTGAAACCTAAGCCTGCTTTTTGTTTATCCTTTCGTTCGCTTACCAGTTGTTCCACAATCGTTTTGGAGCTTTTTACTTTTGCTAGATCAACTTGTGTAGCAGCATGTGCTATTTTCTCCTGTTCCAAGTTCTTAATCATTTCTTCAAGTTGTTTGGAAACAATTTCAAATTCTTTCAAAGTTTTGTTCCATGAAGTTTGTAGAGAAATGATCTTTTCATCTGATATTTTGTGATCATTTTTAAGTTTATTATGATTTAATTCCTCTTGCTTTGTAAGGCCCCGTTCCCGGAACGCTTACAGCTGGTCAATCATTGCACACAAAGCATAAAGCATACATTAACTTTACTAAAACATTGCAGCGGAATTCTTTTAAACAAACCATTATATATATATATATATATGTATATCTATATATATATATATAATTGCTTTTGCAAAATAATACATCGTTGACAGATTACAAAATATTACTCGTTGCATTACATCACAAAAACATTATAATTTAAACAACGGATGCCATCCAAAAAAAATGCAAAGTAGCTGCCCCGTGCCATCCTCAGCAACATTACCTGCCAACTGGAAACACCTAAAAGTCAGTGTTGCTGAGTGAGTTCTAGTTTTATAAAATAAATACTTTTCTTTCGTTTAAAACCATTCTTTCTTTACTTTCACATGTGTTCATGCATCATACGTACACATAGATAATAATTTATTATTATCTTTTATCGTCATTCGTTGACTTCCGTTCATTCATCATCGTACGTCATCTTTATCATTCGTTATCTTTCATTCCGTACATTTCATTCATTAACCTTCCTTCATTCATTCCTTCCGGATCAATGTCATCTGCTATACCCCAAACGTAGGCACAAAGCGGGTACCGGGCCGAAGTTTATCAGACTTCCATTCATTGCGCACAAAGCTTGGCACCAACACCGGGTAAGCGACAAAGATCCGGGTCAATCTCATGGATTGAATCCCTTACGAGTCTTTTGTGACAACACAGTCACTCACCTCAACCTTGGCTTACGAGTCTTTTGTGACAACACAATCACTCACCTCAACCTTGGCTTACGAGTCTTTCGTGACAACACAGTCACTCACCTCAACCTTGGCTGACAAGTCTTTTGTGACAACACAGTCACTCACCTCAACCTTAGCATACAAGTCTTTTGTGACAACACAGTCACTCACCTCAACCTTTGCTTGCAAGACTTTTCCATTCATTCATTCATTCATTACATCGTTAATGCATGCATTCTTTCATTCTTTACGTTCCTCTTTTCATTATCTTCCACTTTACATTACATAATACTTTCCATTTACTTTCCATAATCATACCACGTAAAGCCACAGAAATAATATACATAACAAGGAACATAATATAAACATAACCATACCATGCATAGCATCATCACATCATCATCACATATGATATCATAAAGTCAACATACATTACCCCCGGAACATACCAAGTCAAAACCTACACTTTACATTTTCCCCAAAATTTTAGAAAATATTCTAAGGCATAGGCGCATGAGCACTATGCAGGCGCATGGCCTTCTGGGTGCATGGGAACACTTAGGCGCATGGGGAACTTTCAGGCGCATGGGCACTATTTGGGCGCATGACCCAACACTTGGTCATTCTAGGCATTTCCAGGCGCATGGGCACTATGCAGGCGCATGAGTGCCTAGACGCATGGGCAGTTTTGGGCGCATGGGGGACAGTTAGGCAAATTCAACCGTTGGGTGCATGGGCCAAATCCTGGCGCATGGGCAACCAACACATACTAATAACATCATAATCAGTCCCAAATCATCAATTCATCATGTTCTAACTTAGTTCTAGCATTCTAAGCATCGTAACATGAACATGGCACCATCATGTGACATCCGGTAATTTTCTGTTACCAAACTCCGTTAGTTTCGTTAAGTCTTGCATACACGTGTCGTGAGCACACACTAGTTGTCATTGAACGTTGGTGACTTAATAATAATTAATAATGTTAAACAAATAATAATCTAGCTGTTGACGTGATTATTAAGTTGTGCTTATATGCTTACGTGATTTAAATATTATTTGTGAATTTTATCGCGTAACGTGGAAGCGTGTGTGTTTAATCCGTATGTTTTGTATTTGGTAAAGATAAAACATATAATTGTTATTAGTAGTTCATATGTTTATTATCTTAGTTAAAAATATTTTAAAAGAGTATTTAAAAGCCTAATCTTTATAAAATACAAACTATGAGGGTTAAAAGGGTAATTATAATTAACTAAGATGGTAGAATGTATTATTTGGGTTGTATGAATGTTTAGTTGGTTAGTTATCTGATTTGGCCTGTTGTGGGAATTCATGGTAATGGGTCATATGGGTAAGTTAGGACTATTGTTGGTTTGTGGTTGATCATGATTGAACATTTTGGAAGATATGATTTCTGATAAATGGTATGTTGATGATCATCATACACGCGTGCGAATCTGAGGCCCCTACTTAGTAGGATTGGCAGGGTTTAGGGTGTGAAGTCGTGAGTGGCTTCACATGGCATGCTGTGCACGATTTGATTCTATGTATGATGCATTGGTTGTGTTGTAACTATGTTGAGCATGATAATTGTTTGAGATTTGCATGACTTGTATGATATCTGGCTGTATGATGATCTAGTTGGTACATGTGATTAATGAAGTGTTATATGTAATCAGTTTGTATGTTAATCATGTGTGATGTACTGTTATGCTTGTTTGAATGAAATTTCACCTATGATGTCATCAACGGGTCAAACGGGTCAACTGGGTCAAATGTGTCTTGTCTTTCTTAAACCTTGAGTTCCTTGGTTTGTAGAGCACTTAGGGTTTCATATTGATTCTGTGTACACGTACTTATGTACTCATGTGTTCTAGGTGACCTTTGAAGGTTGTCTTTCCCCTCTTTCTTTCAAGTTAAGCTCTAACGAACATTTGTCAATAATGATAGCATACTGGTTTTTTACATACTCTCTTTTGGGGGAGATAGCATACTCTCTTTTGGTGAGTTCATGCCCCACTCTTTTACATACTCTCTTTTGGGGGAGATAGCATACTGGTTTTTTTACAAACGCTTTATCATGATAAGTTGTGTATGGTATAATATAGTGTTGATTACCATGAAAGTCCACACACTTCCGGATTGTCAATAATGATGGTTAGCGGGAAATCTTGGGTAGTACTACTGGGTCTGACGAGCCCCACCTGTGCGACTCGAGGTCAAACGGGTGCATTATTGTCCTAACGAACATTTGTCACGACCTGGTAAGTCATGGCAGGAGGCAACAAACGTAACACAGTCAGCTTCAATCTCGAAATCACTATAATTATTACTATTTGTTTATAGACTAGCTATCTATTACAATACACATCTTATATTTTGCAACTATCATTGGTTTATGTTTAAACGCAAACTCTTGAACTCACCAACCGTTGTGTTGACTCTTTTAGTATGCTATTCTCAGGTTAAGGTTGCTATTGCCTAGGAGCACGTTACACGGGTCAGCATCATGTGTTTGGCAGCATGTTTTGAAACATTTTTTGGGTTAAGAATGTTTAAACATCGTGTTTTGGTTTTGCTTAATACTTGGGCGCGTATGTTTGCGCATTTTCAAATCATGTTCCATCGTTTTGGGTTTACTAGTTTATTTAACGCTTCCGCATGTTTTTAAAGTTTGAACTTTGGTTGGTTTTATTTTTAATGTGGCATATAGTGTCGTTCTAAGTAGCTATTGACTGTGATCCTGGTTTGTTCACACGCCTCGCGGTAAAACTCCGCACGTGGATTTTGAGGGTGTGACAGATTGGTATCAGAGCCATTGGTTATAGGGAACTAGGTTGCATACACACACTAGACTATAACCGCACAGTTTTTAGTTACTTATCGCTTACTCTCCTTACTGTATACGCAACATGTGATAACTTCAAGTGCCAACGTTATGGGAAGATTGGTCACGCAGCCAAGACTGTCGGGGTGAACTGATGAAGAAGCCTCAACAATCACAAGAAACTCCGAAAGGTTGTTTTGAGTGCGAAAAAGAAGGCCATTACAGATGCAACTGTCCCCAACTTAAGAGGAATGGTAATGGTAACAACAACAATGGAAACAACAGCAACAATAACAATGGCAACAACAATAACAACAACAATGGTAATGGCAGCAACAATGGAGGCAATAACAATAATGGAGCCAAAGGAAGAGCCTTCGTCATTGGCTCAGGTGAGGCTCTAAACGACCCTACAACTGTAACTGGTAAATTTTCAGTTAATGGTCGTTTGCTATCGTATTATTCAATACCGGAGCCGATAGAAGTTTCGTGTCCACTAGGTTCTGTAGTCTTTTAAGTGATATTCCCTCAGCCTTAGAATCTAAATAGACCATGGAGTTAGCTAACAGCACACAAATTCACGTAACGCATATTCTTAGAGACTGCAAGATAGAGCTTGCTGGTCATACATTCACCATAGATCTCATGCCTGTTACGTTAGGAAGCTTTGATGTGGTAGTAGGCATGGATTGGCTTTTCGATAAACAAGCGGAAGTCATATGCCACAAGAAGATCATACGGATTCCCATTGGTGAAGAAGTCCTTACGGTCAGAGGTGATAGGAGTGGTGCGGTGATAGGCATCATCTCGTTTATGAAGGCACAGAAGTTGTTACGAAAGGGTCGACTAGCCATATTGGCACTCATCACAGATAAACAGATCGAGGAAAAGAGGATAGAGGATATCCCCGTAGTTTGTGAGTTTCCTGAGGTGTTTCCGGAAGACCTGCCTGGATTACCGCCTCATCGTCAAGTTGAATTCCAAATTGAGTTGACTCCAGGAGCCGCTCCAATTACGAGAGCACCGTACCGGTTAGCTCCAAACGAACTGCAGGAATTATCCGCCCAACTACAAGAGTTGTTGGATAAGGGTTTATCCGACCGAGTTCGTCGCCCTGGGGAGCGCCAGTTCTATTTGTGAAGAAGAAGGATGGTACATTTTGAATGTGCATTGACTATAGGGAACTGAACAAGGTTACTATCAAGAATAGATATCCCTTACCTCGTATTGATGATTTGTTTGATCAACTGCAAGGATCAAGCTATTACTCTAAGATTGATCTGAGGTCTGGGTATCATCAGCTGAGAGTTCGAGAAGAGGACATCTCGAAGACTGCTTTCCGTACACGATATGGTCACTATGAATTTTTGGTCATGCCATTTGGGTTGACGAATGCACCTGGTATTCATGACCTCATGAAATGTCCAAATCGTCTTGACATACTGATATACTCATTTAATCTTGGAATTACTTAGAAAGGAACAATTGTATGCAAAGTTTTCTAAGTGTGATTTCTGGATACGCGAGGTACAATTCTTAGGTCATACTGTCAACGAGAAAGGAATACATGTTGATCCTGCTAAGATTGAAGCGATAAAGAATTGGTCTGTTCCTAAGACATCGAGTGAGATACGACAATTACTTGGATTAGCGGGATATTATCGACGGTTCATCGAAGGATTCTCTAAGATTGCACAACCTCTCACAGCCTTGACTCATAAGGGAACAACATACAAATAGGGTGAGAATCAGGAATCTGCTTTCCAGTTGCTGAAACGGAAACTGTGTAGCGCACCAATATTAGCGTTACCAGATGGTAGTGATGACTTCGTAGTCTACTGCGATGCGTCTATTCAAGGACTTGGATGCGTCTTGATGCAGTGGGATAAGGTGATAGCTTACGCCTCTAGACAATTGAAGATTCATGAGAAGAACTATACCACCCATGACTTGGAACTGGGTGCGGTAGTTTTTGCCTTAAAGATCTATAGACATTACTTGTACGGTACCAAATGCACTATTTACACCGATCACAAGAGTCTCCAGCACATCTTTGAGCAAAAGGAGTTGAACATGAGGCAAAGACACTGGGTAGAATTGTTAAACGACTATGATTGTGCTATCAAGTATCATCCAGGGAAAGCAAACGTAGTCGCTGACGCGCTGAGTAGGAAAGAAACTGCTAAGCCTTGACGTGTGCGAGCTTTGCAACTTACTATCAGCACACAGTTACCTGAACAAATCCGAGAGGCTCAGACAAAAGCCTTAAAAGCAGAAAACATTGGGTCTGAATCGTTAAGGGGAATGGAAAAACAATTGGAAGTAAAAGTGGATGGAATTCGTTACTTCATAGATAGACTTTGGGTACCTCTACATGGAAATCTGAGAGATTTGGTCATGAGTGAGGCACACAAGTCTAAGTACTCTATACATCCTGGATCTGACAAGATGTATCACGATCTGAAGGCGCACTATTGGTGGCCTAAAATGAAAGCGGATGTAGCTACTTATGTGAGCAAGTGTCTGACCTGCTCAAAGGTAAAAGTGGAGTACCAAAAGCCATCTGGACTACTACAACAACCCGAGATCCCTATGTGGAAGTGGGATCAGATATCAATGGATTTTATTACTAAGTTACCTCGCACTTCTACGGGATGTGACACAATATGGGTTATCGTGGACCGATTAACAAAGTCTGCGCATTTCCTAGCGATAAAGGAAACAGACAAGATGGAAAAATTAACTCGACTCTATTTGAAGGAGATCGTTTCGAGGCATGGAGTACCGATCTTAATTATTTCTGACCGCGATTCTCGTTTCACATCACACTTCTGGCAGTCATTGCAGAAAGCTCTATGTACGCGATTGGATATGAGTACTGCTTATCATCCACAGACTGATGGTCAAAGCGAGCGTACTATACAGACTTTGGAGAACATGTTACGTGCTTGTGTGATTGACTTCGGGAATAACTGGGAAGTTCACCTACCATTGGTGGAATTTTCTTACAACAACAGCTATCACACTAGCATAAAGGCGGCACCTTTTGAAGCTTTGTATGGGAGAAAGTGTAGATCACCAGTTTGCTGGGCTGAAATTGGTGATAGTTAATTAACGGGTCCCGAGTTAGTACACGAGACAACTGAGAAGATTGTCCAGATAAGAAACCGCATGGCCACAGCGCGAGACAGACAGAAAAGCTATGCTGACAAGCGACAAAAACCTTTGGAATTTCAAGTTGGTGACAAAGTCTTATTGAAAGTCTCACCATGGAAAGGCGTGATTCGGTTTGGTAAGCGAGGAAAGCTAAATCCGAGATATGTTGGACAATTTGAGATCTTGGAAAGAATAGGTCCAGTAGCTTATCAATTAGCCTTACCTGATTCGCTAAGTGGAATCCATGATGTATTCCATGTTTCAAATCTAAAAAAAATGTTTAACGGATGAAACTATGGTTGTACCGCTGGAAGAAGTTCAAGTAGACGAACAGTTACGCTTCATTGAGGAACCTATCGAAGTGATGGATCGTGAGGTGAAAACGCTTAAGCAAAGCAAGATACCCATCGTCAAAGTTCGTTGGAACTCGAGACGTGGACCAGAATTCACGTGGGAACGTGAAGACCAAATGAAGCTTAAGTATCCTCAGCTATTTGAAAAGACGATGCCAGCCGGCGAAGGTATTGATTTAAATTTCGGGAGGAAATTTCTTTCAACAAGGGGATGATGTGACAACTCATCCAAAACTCACTCGATTTCGATTTCCTTGTGCCAATGCAGTAGACCAGTGATGGATCACTCACCATGTAACGCAATTTTCGGGATGAAAATTCTTTCAACATGGGGATAATGTGACATCCGGTAATTTTCCGTTACCAAACTCCGTTAGTTTCCTTAAGTCTTGCATACACTTCTCGTGAGCACACACTAGTTTTCGTTGAACGTTGGTGACTTAATAATAATTAATAATGTTAAACAGATAATAATCTAGCTGTTGACGTGATTCTTAAGTTGTGCTTATCTGCTTACGTGATTTAAATATTATTTGTGAATTTTATCGCGTAACGTGGAAACGTGTGTGTTTAATCCGTATGTTTTGTATTTGGTAAAGATAAAACATATAATTGTTATTAGTAGTTCATATGTTTATTATCTTAGTTAAAAATATTTTAAAAGACTATTTAAAAGCCTAATCTTTATAAAATACAAACTATGAGGGTTAAAAGGGTAATTATAATTAATTAAGTTAAAAAAATAAAAACCCTAGCCCCCACACCTTCAATCGGCCACAACACCTACTACACACACACACATACACTTCGAATTTCAGCAAGAACAAGCAGTTTGGTCACGGTTGTGGTCGATTACAAGGCATAGAACACGTTGGAATCATCAATTGCAAGCCATTGCACGTTTAAAGGTTAGATTTTTACATGTTTTTCATGTTTTTTCACCTTGGCCGAAACCCTAGTTCGAAACTTGCAATTGGAGGCTGATTTCTTGATGTTGGTTGGTGTTATTATGTTAGTTGGATTGTATATATGTTAGTTAACGTCGATTATGCAAGAAAGCTATGATTTTGATATGTTGTTCATAGGTTACTAATAATAGTAACTTTATTTGCATGAATGTGATGATTTGATGGTGAATAGATGTTATTAATGTGTTTGTGATGATAATTGGATGTTAGATTGATGATATTGATGCCAGAAATCCAAGAATGAATGCTGTAGTTCATGTCTTACAAAGATAGTAACTTTTGGCTATGAAGGTTGATGAATTGTGGTAATTGGATGTTGTTGATCATGTCTAGATGTTATCATGAGCTTGAATTGGTATATTATTGATTAATTCATGAATGTCTTCAGTGTTTGATAGATTTTGGGATGTGCTTTCCCAAAAGGGAAACTTTATTTGCACAAAATCTCGAATATGATGGTTTGAGTATGTTTGTGACGTTACGATCATGTTAGTATGTTCATGGATGATTTCTAAGATGGTAGAATGTATTATTTGGGTTGTATGAATGTTTAGTTGGTTATTTATCTGATTTGACCTGTTGTGGGAATTCATGGTAATGGGTCATATGGGTATGTTAGGACTATTGTTGGTTTGTGGTTGATCATGATTGAACATTTTGGATGATATGATTTCTGTTAAATGGTATGTTGATGATCATCATACACGCGTGCGAATCTGAGACCCCTACTTAGTAGGATTTGCAGGGTTTAGGGTGTGAAGTCGTGAGTGGCTTCACATGGCATGCTGTGCATGATTTGATTCTATGTATGATGCATTGGTTGTGTTGTAACTATGTTGAGCATGATAATTGTTTGAGATTCGCATGACTCGTATGATATCTGGCTGTATGATGATCTAGTTGGTACATGTGATTAATGAAGTGTTATATGTAATCAGTTTGTATGTTAATCATGTGTGATGTACTGTTTTGCTTGTTTGAATGAAATTTCACCTATAATGTCACCAACGGGTCAAACGGATCAACTGGGTCAAATGTGTCTTGTCTTTCTTAAACCTTGAGTTCCTTGGTTTGTAGAGCACTTAGGGTTTCATATTGATTCTGTGTACACATACTTATGTACTCCTGTGTTCTAGGTGACCTTTGAAGGTTGTCTTTCCCCTCATTCTTTTAAGTTAAGCTCTAAGTTAATTCTTGCATGTATCAGGTGAGTTCATGCCCCACACTTTTACATACTCTCTTTTGGGGGAGATAGCATACTGGTTTTTTTACAAACGCTTTATCATGATAAGTTGTGTATGGTATAATATAGTGTTGATTACCATGAAAGTCCACACACTTCCGGATTGTTAATAATGATGGTTAGCGGGAAATCTTGGGTAGTACAACTGGGTCTGACGAGCCCCACCTGTGCGACTCGAGGTCAAACGGGTGCATTATTGTCCTAACGAACATTTGTCACGACCTGGTAAGTCGTGGTAGCAGGCAACAAACGTAACACAGTCAGCTTCAATCGCGAAATCACTATGATTATTACTATTTGTTTATAGACTAGCTATCTATTACAATACACATCTTATATTTTGCAACTATCATTGGTTTATGTTTAAACGCAAACTCTTGAACTCACCAACCATTGTGTTGACTCTTTTAGTATGTTATTCTCAGGTTAAGGTTGCTATTGCCTAGGAGCACGTTACACGGGTCAGCATCATGGTATTTGGCAGCATGTTATGAAACATTGTTTTGGGTTAAGAATGTTTAAACATCGTGTTTTGGTTTTGCTTAATACTTGGGCGCGTATGTTTGCGCATTTTCAAATCATGTTTCATCGTTTTGGGTTTACTAGTTTATTTAACGCTTCCGCATGTTTTTAAAGATTGAAATTTGGTTGGTTTTATTTTTAATGTGGCATAGTGTCGTTCTAAGTAGCTATTGACTGTGATCCTGGTTTGTTCACACGCCTCGCGGTAAAACTCCGCACGTGGATTTTGAGGGTGTGACACATCATAACATCATAAATCACCCAAATCATATCCCACCCACATTCACACATACACACACATACACATTCATACGGGTATAAAACCCAGTTTCGTAAAAACATACATACATGCATTTCCAGCCCCAAAATCAGTTAAAACAAGTAAAAAGGGGGTTCTAGAACTCACTTGGACTCAGTGAGTAGCTTCTCAATCAATCTTTCTAAGAAAGGGTCGCACTACACAGCCTGCAGATAAGTTAACACTCAAAGGGGTTAATTTCTGCCTAATTTCGCTGCTAATTTCGTTGCATGATCAGCAGTTTCGCTGCCACCTTCGCTAGCAGTTTCGGTGGCATCTTCGCTGCTAGTTTCGCCCAACTTTCGTTGGAAATTCACGTCTGCGAAACTACCTGCGAAACTATAGTTTCGCAGGAAGATCCATAGTTTCGCTGGACGACTACATAATTTCGCTAGATAAACACCCAGTTTCGCAGAACGGGCTGAAATTAGGAACCAACCCATTTTTGACCCAAAACATCAATCTTTTACACCCAAAACCTTGGTTTATCACCCAAGAAGCTATATCTAAGCTTCTTACATGTTTTCTTACACAAAAACGTGAGTTTTGGGTGATTCTTTGCCACTTTCAAAAACCCCAAACCCTATAATCCGGGTTTACCCTAAAAGAACCGATTAAACAATGTTTCTTACCTGGATTCTTGGTCTTTTCATGTTGTTTGGATGCCCACAAACACCGATCTTCAATCTCTTGATCAACCGAGCCTTGGATTACCACTTTCTCTCCACTTTCTCTCTCTACACTCTCTCTCTAAAAGTTGGTGTTGAGCTGCAAATGAGAGTTGCTCAAGCTGACCCGTTTATATATATCGGGTGTTCCCGGGACCTTAAACTCGCCGAACACATAACCCGCGAGGTCTACTCCGTCCATACTCCATTTCCCGCTTATTTTCTTTAAATAATCCCGACTAAGCCCATTATTATTAATTTGCTCGTTTCCGCTTTATTCCGGGTGTTACATGCTTAAGCTTTTCACAGATTTTATAAGAGCATGTTCGGTAATATTCTACATGTTCAAAGAAAGATTTGGTGCATAGTTTTTCTCTTACTTCAACTGGTATTTTAGGATATTTAGGTGAAGAAGTCTCAGAGTTAGAAGATGAATTTTCAACCTTTGGTTGATCTGACTGTGCCATTAATGCAACTTCTTCTAAATCCTCTTTAGGATAAGATTTATCACTCCAGTCATATTCTTCTTCCTCATTCTCAGAATTACCTTCAGCTTTAGGATCACTATCCTCTGACCAATCTTCTCCTTGAACTTCTGCAATAAGAGATAAACTAGAAGTTAGATAAGCAGTAAATTGCTCTGCATAAGCACTCCAATCATATCCATCCTTAATGCTAACAACTAGAGCTTTCTTTGGCTCTTCAGATGACTTAGATTCATCTTTAAGTTTAGGCATTGGTAAGCTTTGGTATGGCTTTTGGAATGTCTACTGATATGATTGTTGAAACCTCTGATTGCTTGAACTCGATTGGCTATTTCCTCCTTTGTTTCTAGGAGCTTTGCATTCCCTTGAAAAGTGACCATAGCTATTGCAGTTGAAACACCTTGACTTAGACTTGTCAAATCCAACAGTCTTGTTAGCACTTGGCTTGTAGTTCCTCTTGACATAAGAGTGTTTCTGAGTCCTGTATGCAATCATCACCATCTGCCAGTTTAGATTTCCTCCACATCATCTGGATCCATTTCAAATAAGTCCTGCAAAACAAGATCTAATTGAGTTAAATGACTACCTTGATAAGCTTGAAAACTATCCATAAAAGCAGTAAAAGCAGATTTGGACTCTTCATCCTGTAATAGGATGTTAATGACATCTTTAACTTTGCTAGTTTTAGCAGAGTTGACAGATGGAGTCGCAGTTTGAGGTTTAGAGCTTTGAGGTTGAGGTTGAGATGCATAAGCAGGAGCACTTGTATATGAAGAATCTGTACAGAACCCTGCTCATACAAATTGATCACCCTCTTCTTCTGGTAAATTCTCATTCTTTGCCATAAAGGCATTCTCCACTGTATTAGCTGGAGATGAAACATATTTGTACTGAGACATTGAGGACGCTCTATCATTATTTCTTGAGCTTTCATCAATCTCTACTAATTCAATCTTGGCAATCAATAGATCAAGATCCATAGGAAATTTCTCAGTATGCTTCAATAGTGTTACTGTTTGTTTCCATGAAGATGTAAGAGCATTAAGAAGTCTAAAATTTAGATCTTCGAGATCATTTTTGTTGCCAGCAGTTGACATCTCAGTTGTGAGTTGCATAAATCTATTCATCATTTGGTTTATAGTTTCACTAGATAAATGCTCAAACAGCTCTAACTGCCTCTTCAGTTTCTGCTTCTTGAGATCTTGAATCTCCTTACCACCTTCACAAATTATCTTCAAAGGTTTATACATGGTATATCCAGTTTGATATCCATCAAGTCTAGTTAAAAATTCAAGTGGTAATCCTTTACACATCAAAGAATAGGCTTTAATGTCATTCTTTACTTTCCGTAGATCATCACCTTGTAACCCATCTTCAGGATATGATTCTGGAGAGTCTTTAGTGTAAACAAACCCTCTATCAGGACCACCTGAAGTGATAAGAATATGCCGTCCTATTTCTATTGACTTCCACAAGTCAGTGTCAATAGAATTAAGATGATGTTTCAATCTAAGAGACCAGTTCTTAAAATCAGCTCTGTTCTTCAACTTAGGAACTCTGTTCTCTGAATCTTCTGACTTTACCATTTTATAATTTTGATTTTAGAAAAAGATTTGTTTTTGTTTTTTTTAAGTTTTTGAATTTAAACAATGAATTGAAAATATTTTTGGATTTTTAAATTTTGAAAAATTTATAGGTGTTAAGTTGATGCACCTAAACAGTGATGAAGCGCCCAAACAGTTGTGAACTTCCGACTTTGACTTAGAAACGTCCAAGGGATTGCCTTAGTAGAATTCTCAAAACGCCGAACTTGAAATGCGCCTGAATAGTTGTAAAACGTCCAAACAGTTGTCAGACGCCTGGGTGTATAAACGCCCAAACAAATCAAATGCGCCTATACAGTTGTAATGCGCCTAGAATTACTTTGTTTCTGAAAAGTTTCAAAGTGACCAAACAGTTGTAATACGCCTCAACAGTGGTCAAACGCCTAGACCAAAAATGCCTGAATAGTGGTCAAACGCCTGAACAGTTGTCAAGCGCCTATACACTTAGGCAATTTTCAGTAGTGTTTTAACCTAATGCGCCAACTTCAACAGATTCATACGAACACAGATCTTCTGAAATTATTCAAAACTTGTTGAATTGACCTAAAAACCTCCAATTAGGTAGTAATTGGATCAATTAACAATCCTTTATCTTCAATTTCACCAAACAACAACAACAATTTAATCTTTTGATTGAAAATCATTTCGAAAATGAAGAACAGGTTCGAACACTAATTTGAACAAATTCACTGATTTTGAACGAATTGAACTGCAAATTGTGATTCAATTCATGTTTCTAATGATGAAACACAACTGAAATCAACAATTGTTAGATTGAATTGCTTATCAATCACAGATTCAAGTGATTCAAAAGTTTGACAGTTTGACAAATCAAATCACTGAACCAACAGCTCTGATACCATTTGATAGGATCAAAATGGATCAATCTGTGATGATGTTGTGATACAATTCAATCAAACCAACATAAGTAATCAATTCAATGCAAACAAATCAGAAAAATTCATAGTTTTTCATTAATAGTAAGCATAGAAAGTACAAGTGTAAGAAAACAGTTACAATTTGTTCAAACTGATTCTAAGGTGCTATCTTTGCACAATACATAATATATGCTACTTATACTATCAAAGAAAATAGAAAGGAACATATATTTACATAATAAGTCCCTAAACTATGACGAAAACTATACAAAGACTAAAAGACTAAATGTTAATCTTCGAGAGCCTTCTACAATACTCCCCCTAAGATTGACATTGTCTTCAGTCTTCAAAATCATCAATCTTCTATCTTCTGTCTTCAAAATTCTTCTATTTTCAGTCTTCTTCAATCTTCAATCTTCTGTCTTCAAAATTCTTCAGTCTTCAGTCTTCTTCAATCTTCAATCTTCAATCTTCAGTCTTTTGTCTTCTCTCTTTTGTCTTCATGCATCAAAGAAGTCTTCTGGTTCTTCTTTAATCTTGAAAATCGGCTTATCTTTGTACATTTCTTGCTCTCTCAAGGCTTTAGCAATGGCAGACTTGAACTTGTTTGCTAAAATTCCTAGCTCCAGTTTTGATTCATTCGTCTTTATTTCTATTTGATTCATCACCTCCAATGTTTCTTTAGATAAACCTGCAATATCAATAGTAGCATAAAACTCAATTGGCTTTGGATACTCTTTGGAATGAATTTCCAACACTCCTTTGCTCGAGATCCTTATGAATTCTATTTCCTTTATATCCTTCTTAACTATGTTTGCATAAGCTAAGGCTTTTCTTAGAGATATTCTATCCATAGCAGCATTCATAACTTTGTTAATCAATAAGAAATACTTTTTCTCATTTTCTGCAACTTCTTGTACATCTCTTTCAAACTTCTGGATGGACAAAAATGAGATGTAGCCAGGATGTAAGAGTTTCAATTCAGATACACCAAACAATGAAATCATGTCACTATTCCAATCGTCTATATCTCGAACTAACTTTAACTCAAACGTATCCGCGTTGTAGACCCATCTCAAAATTCGTTTTGACTTTTGAGTTCCATCAATAACTTTCAAGCCAGGATTAGTTACCTTCTCAAAGTATTGATCGCTAAAAGCATCCAAAAAAATTTCAAAAACAATTTCCCGTCATTTTGGTCTCTAATTTTAACAAAAAGAGTCTCATATTAAAATGTTGCAAGAAGCTTTTCCACTTTAAAATGTTTTTCAGGTTCATTTTTACATTATGTCAAACAGACACATGATTGAACTTTTTAGCTTCATCCTTTCCTTTCCAACAGCAGTCTTAAAAGACCTTTCAAAAGACTTGTCAAAGTCTTCCTATGCCAGAACTTAATGAGGAATCAAAATTGTCTGAAGAGCCAAAGAAAGCTCTTGTTGTCAGTGTCAAAGATGGCTATGACTGGAGTGCTTATGATGAACAATTCACAGCTGATCTAACATCGAGTTTAGCTCTTGTTGTTGAAGTTCAAAATGAAGACTGGTCTGAAGAAAATGATCCTACGGCAGAAGGTGATTCTAAAAATGATGATGAAGATTACGATTGGAGTGACAAATCTGACCCAAAAGAGGATTCAGAAGAAATGGCACTCATGGCTCAGTCTGAACAACCAAAGGTTGAGCATCCATCATCTGACTCTGAGACTTCTTCTTCAAGTTATCCTTAAATTCTTGTTGAAGTCAGAGAGAAAATGTGCACAAAAGCATGTTTTGATCAAGTTGAGCATTACAGAACATATTCATTTAAAATTTATGACAAACTTAAACAAGAAGAAGTAATGCACAAGAAACTGAAAAATCATCACAAAGTCTCTGATGAAAAGATCTTATCTCTACAAACATCATGGAATAAAACTCTTCAAGAACTTGAACTTGTTAAAATACAACATAAGGAGATGACTAAAAATTAGAAGAAGAACAAATAGCTCATGTTGCAACACAGGTGGATCTAGCTAAAGTTTAAAGTTCTAAAATAATTATACAACAGTTGGTAAGTGAGAGGAAAGATAAAAACAAAACAGGTCTAGGTTTTACACATAAGCCCATGCCTGAATCTATCACAAACACTTTACCAGAAAACTTTAACACACATGATCACTCACAAGAAAACAAAGCTAAGCTAAAAGCATTTCAAAATAAGAAAAAGAATTCTAAAAGTGATAAAGAGAAAGCAAATGTTGAAATATTTGAGGAACAAGATTCTAAAAAGATTAAAAATGGTCATCCAGTGAAAGTTAAATCTTATGAACCATGACCAAAGAATAAGAAAATGTTTGTTCCCAAAGAGCATGTTGTTAAAGAAGTAATTGTAAGAAATGATAAACAAAACTCAAAGAATAAAGAGAAAGTAAAACAAGATGAAGTAACATCTGAAGATTCATTTTCTTGTGGATTAAACAATCCAGATTTCATCAAATGGCAGAAAGAACAAAAAGATAAACAAAATGCAAAAGAGTCGTCTACTAAAGATGGTCAATCACAAAGCAAGCAGATATCATCAAGATCAAGAAACCAGAGAAGAAGAAGGAAAAAATGCTAAAGCTAAATTCTCTCAGAATATAAATCAAAACAATCAAAATCAAAGAACAAATCAATCTAATCAGTTTAAACCAGTGAAGTTTGTATCTGCGGGTACTTTTGATATGAACACAATTCCTGAAATTAAATCAAACTCAAAGAACAAATCTAACTTTGATCTGAAAACAGGTTCAGTTCCAAAGTCTTCCGCTGTTAACAAAAGATTTGTATCTAAAGTGTCTTGGAATGGTGTTAATGAACAAAAGTTAAAACCCAAATTTCAAAAGTACAAACTCTCATATCAAAAACAACAGATTAACTTTGTAACTCCTAAATCAAAACAAGGATCAAATGTGGCTTCCACATCAAAGGTTAATCAACAGTTGTTTAAATTTCAACAAAGGTACTGTGATATATGTGATATGTACAGTAATATAACTGATGAATGTTTCTTTAACAGGTACTGTCCCATTTGTGATATAAAAAATCATTCAATAGCTGATTGTTATTTTAACAAGTATTGTACCATTTGTGATGAAAAAACTCACAAAACTGAGAATTGCTACTTCCAAAGGAACTCGCCAAGGAATGGATATGCAAATCCACAATTTCAAAGAAATCAAGTTTTCAAAGATTGACAAAACTGCCTTCCTTAGGCTTGAGATCTTTTCGAAGGATTGATTCTGATTATGATGATTCTTATGCTGTGAAGACAAAGAATTATAATCAAGGAAAATTCATTCCACGATCTGTGAGAATGAACAATGGAAAGTTTGGTAATCAAAATTTCTCTAAAAATGTTTCATCTGATGGTTTGAATTATCTTGACGATGATCTTGAAAAATGTCACCATGCTTTACGAACTGTGCAAATCAAGATAATCAAAAATTTGTTAGAAACGGAATTGGTAAATTTACACAGCAAAAGAAGCCTGATTTGAATAAGCTTCATTTCAAACAGTTTACCATTGTTGATAAATTTGGAAAGACACCATATCGGCTTGGGTTGATAACTAAACTTAAATCTCTTTGAAATGCAGGTACGCCCAAGAAGACCTATTAACACATGGTATGTTGATAGTGGGTGTAGCTGGCATATGATAAGCAACCATGCCTTGCTTCAAGATTTTAAGTTAAAAGATGGTACTCATGTTGCATTCGGAGGTGATGCAGGTGGTTAAATAACATGAGAAGTGTCAGACCCCAACCTTAACGGCGGAAACATCGAGATGTGAGGGTTAAGATTGTTCACAGCCACATAACGCTACCATTAATTGTAAATATGATTATCATAAGATTAAATAAACATTACATCCAAGAGTCTCAACGAAATAAAGATAACAAATGTTCCAGTTTCCAAGTTTCAAGATATTTTATTTATTTTTTTCTAGGTCCAAATCCTAGATGTAAGCATGCTTCAAAAGATAATCATCAACCTTGTGCATTTCCTGAAACATGTTAAAATAAAGGGTCAACTTTGAAAGTTGGTGAGTTTCCATGGGTTAGGCATACATATATTTATAAAAATTTACAAGTAGCAATTCATGTCAATGGTTACGAATAAAGCAAGTTTATAGATAACATATAGCTACAATCAAACCTTGACAGATTACAAGTTTACAATATTAAACGATTAGCTAAGTGTACTCGGTTCCCATATTGCTCAAGAATACAACACTAGGAGCCGGCAATACCTCGGCTTTAGCACCAAATAGGCTTGTAAGGCCCATAGATCTATGACGTCGCCAGGCTAGCAATAGTTAATGATTGTCAACATATAATGTTCATCATATAAGGCTCACAACAATACAAATAACCATGACAAAAAGTAAAGATGAATTGCATGTGCGTTTACAAGTATCAAGATGTTTACAAGTGCAAGTTTATAAAGTTAACATGTTTCACCCCAAAAGGTGTGAAATAAAGTAAAAGAGGGGCATGGAAAAACTCACATGATATATATATATAAATAGGATGATAACAAGAAATAAACGGTGCTCCAACGAATCCTTTTTCAAGTTACCTAACGTATATATTTCAAGGTTAAGATTAGAGGTAATATTAACAATTAAACGTGAACTAGGGTTTCAATAGGAATTTGGGGTTTTTATAAATAATTAAGGTTAGCTAATGAAATTAAATATATTTTAATCCAATGAAAAGAAATATACCATTTAGGTAATTTAATATGGAGAAAAGAAATTAAATCTTTTATAATAATTTATAAAGTTTAAATATATGATGTAAATAGATTTTTTTTATAATTATTTTAAATAACATGATTAAACAATAATTTAACGTATTGACCAATAATAATTTATTAATTTAAACTATTATTTAAAATCCATTTTATAAGAAATAATCCAAAAATAACCTTTGTTAAATGTTTTATTAAAATAATATTTAATTATTTAAATTTAAAAATTTACAGAAAATAATTTGGTGTCCTTAAAAATATTTAAAGTTTAGAAGAATAATTTTTATAATTATTAAAAATTTTCCATAATTTATTTTAAGGCTGAAAAGCCCTAAAAAAATGTTTGAGGGTGCCCGGGTTCGAACCCAAGACCTCAAGAATGACATAGGAGTGGTTTACCATTAGGCTAGGACGCCTATGCCTGACAGAAAGTGAGTTTTAATTCTTAAATCACAAATTCAAAGAAACCCCCAAACCATATGAACCCTAGATTCGATTTCAACCTAATTGAACATGAATTCGAATATGATTCCTGTAATAAACATATGGTTTTTGATCCTCAAGGAAAACCGAGTATGTGTGTGTGTTTAATTACCCGAAAGATGTTAGAAATCGATGCTACAAGTCGAAGAACAGTCGCAACCAAGGTTGGGTAGTGTTCGTGATGAAAACGTTGATATTATCCAAATTCGTTGCACAGGAAGCTTCCAAGGATCCCGATGATCGAAAGCCCTCTATTAATTTTGATTGTAAACGGGCAGACTATGGTGAACGACTTGGTTGTAGGTCGACGATGAAGATGATGATAGAATTCGTTGCAAGTGTGTGTTTCAACTGAAATTGAAGTTGGTATAAGTTCCGGAATGGTTATCCAATCGTTAGAGTTCAATTGATTGATTAATCATCAGTTTTTTGTGTCGATCGTTTTTGAAGATTGATGGTTTCGGTTACGAGTTCAAAACGTCCATTTTAATTCAAATTAAGACGTATCAAGTGTTCAAACCGGTTTCAGAAACGATTAGCATTGATTAGAACTTCAATTTCGAGGGTTACTGTGGTTTGGGGAGTCATCGGCCTTCGGCCGGAGGGTGGCCGGAGAGCGGCCTGATTTACGGGGAGAGAGAAAGAGGTGGGGGGTTGGGTTTTGTAATTTTACGATTTAGTCCCTGTAGTTTTGATTTGATCATTTTATGTAAGAACTTTATATTTAAAGTTCCTAAATTGATAATAATGCCCCCTGAACTTAATTAAACTTTAAGTTTTAATTATTTTATAACTTATTAATTATTTAACTTTTATAACTTATTATTTCTATTATTATTATTATTTTTATTTTATTTTGACTATTATTATTATGTTTATTATATTAAAAACAAATTATTAACTCTTAAATTAATGAATTAATGCACAATAAAAGAAACATTCATAAACAACCCATATAGTTTCTTAAATGACATAAATGGTCCTTACAAGAACATAACAAGGTTAACTATTAATTAACGAAAACACGAAAGGTTACAGTCTCCCCAACTTTTAAGAATTTCGTCCCGAAATTAAGAATGAACTAAACAAACAAATACGGGTATTTCTTCTTCATATGCTCCTCACGCTCCCAAGTAAACTCAGGTCCATGCTTATTCTCCCAACGAACCTTGACGATTGGGGTAGTAGTGGTCCTAGTCTTCTTCATAATGCGGTCCATGACTTCAACGGGTTTCTCAACAAAATGTAATGACTCGTCGATCTGGATGTCATCTAATGGGACATACAGACTTTCATCAGCCAAACATTTTCTCAAATTTGAGACATGGAAAACAGGATGAACCCCGCTAAGATCGAAAGGTAGTTCCAGTTTATAAGCCACTTTCCCAATCCTTTTCAGGATCTTGAAAGGTCCTACAAATCGTGGAGCTAATTTACCCTTCTTCCCAAAGCGAACGACTCCCTTCCATGGTGAGACTTTAAGAAGAACCATATCCCCAACTTGGAATTCCAACGGCTTGCGTCGTTTATCGGCATAACTTTTTTGTCGACTTCTAGCCACTTCAAGGTTCTTGCGAATCATGGAGACTTTATCGGTTGTTTCTTGTATGAGCTCAGGACCAGTGATGAAATTTTCACCAATGTCAGTCCAGCAGATCGGGGAACGACATTTACGACCATAAAGCGCTTCGAAAGGTGCCATCTTGATACTCGAGTGGTAACTATTATTATACGAAAATTCCGCGAGAGGTAAATGCGTATCCCAGTCACCACCAAAGTCAAGGACACAAAGACGTAGCAAATCCTCTAGGGTTTGAATGGTTCGCTCGGTTTGACCGTCCGTTTGAGGATGGTAAGCCGTGCTTAAATCCAGTTGAGTACCCAAAAGTTCTTGCATAGACGACCAAAAGTGCGAAGTGAAACGAGCGTCTCGGTCGGATATGATATGCAAAGGTACGCCATGACGACTCACAATCTCATCAATGTATATACGAGCTAACCTTGACGTTTTGTAAGTGTCACGTATGGGTATGAAATGTGCCGACTTGGTCAATCGGTCAACGATCACCCATATGCTATCATGACCACGAGAGGTGCGAGGTAGTTTGGTTATGAAGTCCATGGATATGTGTTCCCATTTCCACATGGGAATCTCGGGTTGTTCAAGCAATCCACTAGGACGTTGATGTTCAGCTTTAACCTTCGTACACGTAAGACACTTAGCTACGTAAGTTGCTATGTCTTTCTTCATTCCAGGCCACCAGTATTGACCACGCAGATCCATATACATCTTATCGGAACCAGGATGAATTGAGTAACGAGTTTGATGAGCTTCATTCATGATAAAGGTACGAAGATTATCACGGTTTGGAACCCAAATTCGATTCAAGAAATACATCAACCCATTGGGTTTCGTTTCTAGTTGAGCTCGAAGGTTGTACTCCAATTCCTCTCCCATTTTTCCTCCTTCTTGAACCGCTTGTTGAGCCTCCATGATACAAGTCTCGATGTCATTCTCAATCCTCAAATTTTGCAGCAGCACCGTAGTCTCGTTAACATCCAGACGAATCTCAGTATCAAATTCTCCCAAGGTATCAAACCATTGTCGTCGATCGCGAATTTCTTGAAACGAGACCATCTTATTATGAATCTTACGACTTAGTGCATCGGCTACGACATTTGCCTTTCCAGGGTGGTAACGAATGTCACAATCATAATCACTAATCAACTCAACCCAACGTCGTTGTCTCATGTTGAGATCCTTTTGATTGAAGACGTGTTGTAGGCTTTTGTGATCGGTGTAGACTATACATTGCGTCCCATAAAGGTAATGCCTCCAAATCTTTAAGGCAAAAACCACAGCACCAAGTTCAAGATCATGTGTCGTATAATTCACCTCATGGACCTTCAATTGTCTCGATGCATATGCTATGACCTTTCCTCGTTGCATGAGAACACAACCAAGGCCTTGTTTAGATGCATCACAATATACGGTGAAATCATCGTTTCCATCGGGAAGGGTCAAGATAGGAGCATTACACAACTTGTGCTTTAAGGCTTCAAAGGCTTCCTCTTGTTCAGACCCCCACTCGAATGGTTTATTCTTTTGGGTCAAGGAAGTAAGCGGTTTCGCGATTCGAGAGAAGTTGGCAATGAAACGTCGATAATAGCCAGCAAGACCAAGGAAAGAACGAACTTCGGTTGGAGTTGTGGGAACACACCAATTTTTCACAGCTTCCACCTTTGCAGGGTCAACGTGAATTCCTTGACTATTCACCACGTGTCCCAGAAATTGGACCTCCTCAAGCCAAAATTCGCACTTTGAGAACTTTGCGTATAGTTGTTCTTTCTTCAATAGCTCAAGAACTTGTCGCAAGTGATGTTCGTGATCGGTTTTGGACTTGGAGTAGATAAGTATGTCGTCAATAAAGACAATCACGAACTTGTCTAGATACGGCTTGCATACTCGATTCATGAGATCCATAAAGACAGCAGGAGCATTCGTTAAACCAAAGGGCATAACCATGAACTCATAGTGTCCATATCGGGTACGGAACGCAGTTTTTGGGATATCATCATCATGAACTCGTAATTGATGATAGCCAGAACGTAAGTCAATCTTTGAGAAAATAGCAGCTCCTTGAAGTTGGTCAAAAAGATCATCGATGCGAGGAAGAGGGTAGCGGTTCTTGATGGTAAGTTTGTTAAGCTCACGATAATCGATGCACATACGAAATGATCCATCTTTCTTCTTCACGAACAGAACAGGTGCACCCCAAGGCGATGAGCTAGGACGGATAAAGCCCTTGTCGGACAGTTCTTGAGTTGACTAGCTAGCTCTTGCATTTCTGACGGTGCAAGTCGATATGGTGATTTAGCCACAGGGTTCGCTCCCGGAATTAAATCGATCTTAAACTCGACTTCACGCACGGGAGGTAAACCGCTAAGGTCATCGGGAAACACTTCAGGAAAGTCTCGTACAATCGGGACATCCTTAAGATCGTTCCCTTTGACTTTCGTGTTGACCACGTAAGCCAAGAAAGCCATGTAATTCTTGCTTAGACATTTTCGGGCTTGAGTACACGACATGAGTTTGAGTCCTTTGGAGGATTTTTCACCGAACACTTTCAATGTATCCCCCGAAGGTAAAGGAATTCGAATGCACTTCTCGAAACAAATAATTTCCGCATGATGTTTGGCTAGCCAATCCATGCCAATGATAACGTCAAAGCTTCCAAGTTTCATAGGAATAAGATCGATAAAGAAATCATGCTCGTTTAGGCTCAAAATGCAATCACGAATAACGACATCAACGGTGATGGGTTCTCCATCGGCGACTTCGACAGTAAGAGGTCTTTCTATTTCGTATGTGGCTTAGCAAGTATAGGCTCAAATTCTAACGAGACAAAACTCTTATCGGCTCCAGAGTCAAACAGAACGTAGGCATAAGAATTATTAATAAGAAACATACCTGTTCAGTTTTAAAGACGTTTAACGATACAGGTAAAGCAACAAAAGAACTTGGATCATAAAGTTGGGGTTGGATTTGACATACCGTTCACCACATCGTTGTTTGCTTGTGCTTGGTTTGCATTGATGTTGAAGGCACGTCCTCGGGCTTGTGGTACGTTACCCGCAAGACGAGGGCATTGTGGGCGAAAATGACCAGGTTCCCCACAGTTGTAGCAAGCACGATTAGCAACTAACGCGGCATTGTTTGGTGCACGGTGACAAGTAGCCACCAAGTGTCCATACTTACCGCACAGTGTACAGATACGGCACGGGGTATTACCCGCATGATGATACTTACAGACATTGCACAATGGTAGAGGACCAGCATAGGCTCTAGCAGCAGGTGCTTGTGTAACAGGAGCGGGTTGTCTTTGAGGTACCTTGGGTGTAGCCACAGCGAAATTACGCGCCGGTGTGAACTTGCGTTTCTTGTTGTTGTAAGACGGTTCATTCTTACTCTCCTTAGCTGCTTCAGGGACCGCCTTTTCAGTCTTTTTAGCCCTTTGACAGACAAGGTGCCCGCTCGAATATGGTTTTCAGTAAGTTGAGCGGTGATGGTAATGGCATCTTCCAAAGTTGTGGGTCTACTTCCCACCACGGCATCTTGGATTTGAGGTGGCACCCCCTTGATGAACTTCTCAATGTTCCTAGGAACAGTGTCAACCATGTGAGGCAACAGGATGCTCAACTCGTGATGCCTAGTTGAATAGGCCAAATGATCTCCACCATCTTGCTTGAGATTCCAAAACTCCTCCTCCAGCTTTTGCAGCTCACTTCTCGGGCAGAACTTTTGGATGGCAATGTTCTTGAATTCTTCCCAAGTTAGTGCCAACACAGCATCAGCACCACGATTCCTCTTCTCACTATTCCACCACGTAAGTGCTCTTTGTTGAAGAACACTTGTGGCATAACGGACTTTGAGTGCCTCGGGACACTCACAGTTGATGAAGGTGTTCTCCATGCTTTCAAACCACTCGAGAAGTCCAGTGGCTCCTTCCTTCCCACTAAAGCTAGTGGGTTTGCACGAGTTGAAGTGCTTAAACGTGCAGGTTTGGTTGTTTCTTCCTTGATTTGCACTATTCTCTCCTTGCCCATTGCCATTAGTGTTGTTACTAGCGTTGGTCATCAAGGTGCTACTCAGTTCGGCAACCATGGTCGGAATGACTGCAGCCATTTGACGGGCAATCATGGCGGCTAATTTGCGGTCGGAGCTACCACGCTTTCCATGATGACGAGACATGCTGGATACAAAATAAGTTAGTCACAGAAATTTGGAGGTAGAAATAATAAATCAAACAAAGATTTTTCAAGACTTGTAAAACACACATGGAATGATTCCATTTGGTACGCATTACCATTTGGAAACGTTGACACGTCAAGGTGAGTTAACTCCAATTGCCTTAGAAACTTGTGTATATTGACCATAGTTTATCACTCATCCCAGAAATCCCCAGGTAAGCATAACTAGTCCCACGGGATTTATGCGAAATGCTTACCTTAGCCCGAAGGCTTTTTGCCAGGAAATCCAGAATACAGGTGTCTATGTGTCACACAATATTTCTTTAGGTTCATGGAATTAAAACCTTGATGAGATTTTCATAGATTAGACATAAAGTCTAAAGATTTGAACCTTTCGATATAAAGCTTACGTTCCCACGTGTCGTCGAGAATAAGTTTAAGAGATTTCATCGTCGAGAGAATAAAGGATTAAGAATAAGTTTTAGGGAGACAAGGCAACCAAGTTTCTCAATTATAAGGCAATCCTAACTAAAGGCATCAAGTTGCACATTAAGAGGCCCTCCTTAACAAGTAGCATTATGTAGCATGCAACAAATATATTACAAGATCATAAAGATTTTTCTTATGAGGTTCATGCATCAACTATAGTCTAGGTCACCATTTCTAATAACCTAAATCCCTATAGTTATGGGCTCTGATACCAATCTGTCACACCCCAACCTTAACGGCGGAAACGTCGAGATGTGAGGGTTAAGATTGTTCACAGCCACATAACACTACCATAAATTGTAAATATAAATCATAAGTTGAAATAAACATTACAACCAAATGTCTCAACGAAATAAAATAACAAAGTTCAACTTTCAAGTTTCAAGATATTATTATTTTTTTTCTAGGTCCAAATCCTAGTGTAAGCATGCTTCAAAAGATAATCATCAACCTTGTGCATTTCCTGAAACATGTTAAAATAAAGGGTCAACTTTGAAAGTTGGTGAGTTTCCATGGGTTAGCATACATATATTTATAAAATTTACAAGTAGCAATTCATGTCAATGGTTACGAATAAAGCAAGTTTATAGATAACATATAGCTACAATCAAACCTTGACAGATACAATTTACAAGATTAAACGATTAGCTAAGTGTACTTGGTTCCCATAGTGCTCAAGCATACGACACTAGGAGCCGGCAATACCTCGGCTTTAGCACCAAATAGGCTTGTCAGGCCCATAGATCTATGACGTCGCCAGGCTAGCAATAGTTAATGATTGTCAACATATAATGTTCATCATATAAGGCTCACAATATTACAAATAACCATGAAAAAAAGTAATGAATTGCATGTGCGTTTACAAGTATCAAGATGTTTACAAGTGCAAGTTTATAAAGTTAACATGTTTCACCCCAAAAGGTGTGAAATAAAGTAAAAGAGGGGCATGGAAAACTCACATGATATATATATATAAATAGGATGATAACAAGAAATAAACGGTGCTCCAACGATTCTTTTTCAAGTTACCTAACGTATATATTTCAAGGTTAAGATTAGAGGTAATATTAACATTAAACGTGAACTAGGGTTTCAATAGGAATTTGGGGTTTTTATAAATAATTAAGGTTAGCTAATGAAATTAATATATTTTAATCCAATGAAAGAAAATATACCATTTAGGTAATTTAATATGGAGAAAAGAAATTAAATTTTTATAATAATTTATAAAGTTTAATATATGATGTAAATAGATTTTTTTTTAATATTTTAAATAACATGATTAAACAATAATTTAACGTATGGCCAATAATAATTTATTAATTTAAACTATTATTTAAAATCCATTTTATAAGAAATAATCCAAAATAACCTTTGTTAAAATGTTTATTAAAATAATATTTAATATTTAAATTTAAAAATTTACAGAAAATAATTTGGTCCTTAAAAATATTTAAGTTTACAAGAATAATTTTTATAATTATTAAAAATTTTCCATAATTTATTTAAAGGCTGAAAAGCCCTAAAAAAATGTTTGAGGGTGCCCGGGTTCGAACCGGGACCTCAAGAATGACATAGGAGTGGTTTACCATTAGGCTAGGACGCCTATGCCTGACAGAAAGTGAGTTTAATTCTTAAATCACAAATTCAAAGAAACCCCCAAACCATATGAACCCTAGATTCGATTTCAACCTAATTGAACATGAATTCGAATATGATTCCTGTAATAAACATAGGGTTTTTGATCCTCAAGGAAAACCGAGTATGTGTGGGTTTAATTACCCGAAAGATGTTAGAAATCGATGCTACAAGTCGAAGAACAGTCGCAACCAAGGTTGGGTAGTGTGTCGTGATGCAAACGTTGATATTATCCAAATTCGTTGCACAGGAGCTTCCAAGGTCCCGATGATCGAAAGCCCTCTATTAATTTTGATTGTAAACGGGCAGACTATGGTGAACGATGGTTGTAGGTCGACGATGAAGATGATGACAGAATTCGTTGCAAGTGTGGTTTCAACTGAAATTGAAGTTGGTATAAGTTAGGAATGGTTATCAATCGTTAGAGTTCAATTGATTGATAATCATCAGTTTTGTTCGATCGGTTTTGAAGATTGATGGTTTCGGTTACGAGTTCAAAACGTCCATTTTAATTCAAATTAAGACGTATCAAGTGTTCAAACCAGTTTTCAGAAACGATTAGCATTGATTAGAACTTCAATTTCGAGGGTTACGGTGTTTTGGGGGAGTCGCCGGCCTCGGCCGGAGGGTGGCCGGAGAGCGGCCTGATTTACGGGGAGAGAGAAAGAGGTGGGGGGTTGGTTTTGGAATTTTACGATTAGTCCCTGTAGTTTTGATTTATCATTTATGTAAGAACTTTATATTTAAAGTTCCTAAATTGACAATAATGTCCCCTGAACTTAATTAAACTTTAAGTTTTAATTATTTTATAACTTATTAATTATTTAACTTTTATAAATATTTCTATTATTATTATTATTTTTATTTTATTTTGACTATTATTATTTGTTATTATTAAAAACAAATTATTAACTCTTAAAATTAATGAATTAATGCACAATAAAAGAAACATTCATAAACAACCCATATAGTTCTAAATGACATAAATGGTCCTTACAAGAACATAACAAGGGAACTATTAATTAACGAAAAACACGAAAGGTTACAAGAAGGAACAGTGTCCATGGGATTCTTAGCTTTGATAAAGTAACTATTGTTCACAGTTGAACTTTAATCTTTTATGTGTTTCCCAAATTTGTGACAAATCTACTCTGTTTGTTTGATGATTCTTTGTTATATTTTGAGGCCAGGTTTTCAGATAAGTAAAGAATGGGTAGTTGTTAAAGCTATTCGTGATAGAGATGTATACAAGTTAGATATGTCTCGAGTAGATCCATCTACAGAAACAACATGTCTAATTGCTCAAGCATGAAATGTCGAAAGCCAGTTATGGCATAGACGTCCGGGCATTCCAATTTCAATAACATGAGCAAACTTGTAGAAGGAAATCATGTAGTAGGTCTTCCAACAAGGAAGTTTGCTACAACAGATCACTGCTTAGCATGTTTAAAAGGAAAGTAACACAGAGCATCTTATAAGCCCAAGCTGATAACTCAAATTCCAAGCCTCTCCAGATGTTGCACTGGACCTCTTCAGACCAAATAATGTGCGCAAGTATTGGAAAGAAATCTTATTTTAGTTATCATTGATGACTTTATAACATTTTCATGGGTTTCTTTTGCATGCTAAATCTGAAACTGCTGATTTGTTAAAAGAATTCATCATTAAAGTAGAAAATCAATTAGAACAAAAGGTGAAAGTTATCAGAAGTGATAATGGAACTGAATTTAAAAATTCTAATGTTGATATGTTTTGTGCAGAGAAAAAGGTATACTCGTCAGTTCAGTGCTCCTAGAACTCCATAACAACATGGAGTTGCTGAAAGGAAAAACAGAACTTTGATTAAGGCCGCACGCTCCATGTTAGCAATGCAATGATTCCAATTACTTTCTGGGATGAAGCCATATCCACTGCATGTTTTGTACAGAATCGTGCATGATTGTGAAAGATGAAAGAAAACCTTATGAGTTGATGTTGGCAGGAAACCTAATATAGATTTTCTTAAATCTTTTGGTTGTCCAGTTTTGATTTTAAATTCAAGTGACCAGCTAGGAAATTTGAAGCAAAATCTGATGATGGATTTTTGTTGGATATTCGTCAGTTTCAAAAGCCTTCAGAGTTTATAACTCTAGGACGAATGTCATTCTTGAAACTTTTAATGTTAAATTTCTTGAAAACTCTTTTCCATCAGTTGCAAATGGTCCAGCTTGGTTGTTAGATTTAGATTCTTTGTCAAACTCTTTTAATTCTAACTTGTTTGACTCTCTAGGTAATAAAAAGATGTAAGGAGGAGATCTCGGATCTTTCAGTGATGATTCTGATTCTGATGATATGGATGATTCTAGCCAGATTACCCATTCTTCTCATTTGTTAAAGATCTTGTATTTCGTTTTGAATCTCATGATCAATCTCACTCTCAACAAGCACAAGAACATCCTATTTCTGAAAATTCAATGTTTCATAACCTATTCCTAATTATGGTCCTGAAATTGTACAACCTTAGTCCGGAACGTCATCGGTTTCTGATGATGTAGTTGTTACTGATAATCTTGATTACCTTATCAACTCACAGACTCAAGTTCCTAATTTCAGTCCACATACTTCGAACTTATTGCATCATCTTTCCGACTTGAACCAATCTAATATGGATGTTAATGTTCAAGGAAATGAGATTCCAACGTCTCGTATTCACAAGATCCATCTACGTCTCAGATTATCGATCCATTGAATGAGAGAACGACGAGAAGTCATTCAGAACAAGCAAACCTCTGCTTATACTCATGCTTTTTATCTCAAATTGTTCCTAAAAACGTCAGCGAAGCATTAAAGGACACTAGTTGGATTGAGGCAATGCAAGAAGAGTTATTGCAATTTCGCAAACAAGAAGTGTGGAAGCTTATGGATTTACCTGAAGGAGAAAATGCCATAGGCATAAAATGGTTTTTAGAAACAATTCAGACGATAGGGAAATTGTTGTTTGCAACAAAGTGAGACTCGTTGCACAAGGTTACACTCAAGAAGAAGAAATAGATTATGATGAAGTATTTGCACCAGTGCAGGACTTTAATCAATTTGTGTCTTGCTGGCTTATGCATCATACATGAAATTCAAGGTGTATCAGATGGACGTTAAAGGTGCTTTCTTGTATGGACCAATCACTGATGATGTGTATGTCAAGCAACCTCCTGGTTTCAAGGATGCAGAATATCCTCATCGTGTGTACAAGCTTAGTAAAGCATTGTATGGTCTCCATCAAACTCCTAGAATTTGGTATGAAACGTTATCACAACATTTGATCCAGTAAGGATACACGAGAGGGAAAATTGATCCAACTTTGTTTATAATGAAGGATGCTAATGATCTCTTATGTGCTCAAGTGTATGTTGATGATATCATATTCGGTTCTACAAGTCCAAAATTGTGCAATGAATTTGAAGAAATCATGAGGTCTTGTTTCTAAATAAGTTCTATGGTAGAAATTAACTTTTTCCTTGGTCTTCAAGTGAAGTAGTCTGCAAATGGAATTTTTATTAATCAAGAGAAATTCATTGAAAAACTCTTGAAGAAATTTAAACTGCAAGATTGTCAATCCATTAGAAGTCCAGGTGACGTAAATACCAAGATTGAACCTGATCCGAAAGGAAAATCAGTTGACCAAACTTTATACAGATCTATGATTGGATCTTTGATGTATCTTACTGCATCTAGACCTTATATAATGTATGTTGTTTGTGTCTATGCCAGGTACCAATCTGACCCGAAGGAATCTCACCTAATCGCTATTAAACGAATATTCAAGTATCTCAAAGGAAAACCAGCTTTAGGGTTGTGGTATCCTTATGAAGGAAACTTCGATTTACATGGATATACAGATAGTGATTATGGAGGATGTTGCCAAGACCGTAAATCTATGACGGGTGGATGTTTTTAGGTCCCAGATTAGTCTCGTGGCAATGCAAGAAACAAACAAATGTCTCTGTTCAACCGCAGAAGCTAAGTACATAGCTGCTTCAGCAGGATGTTATCAAATCCTTTGGTTACAAAACCAACTGCTGGATTACGGGTTCAATTTTCATAAAACTCCTATTACATTGATAATACTACTGCTATGTTTTCTCAGCTAATCCTGTCCAACATTCAAAAACAAAGCATATCGAAATTCGATATCATTTTCTCAGAGATAACTCTATAAAAGGTTTAATCATTTTGATTTAAATTAAAATTGAAAAACAGTTGGCTGACCTATTTACAAAAGCCTTTTTACCAGGTCAGTTTGAGTATTTGGTTGAGTCAATTGAACTTATTAACCATGTTTAAAACTGGTTTTGAGTAATTGAGTTGTTTGAATCATAAACATGATAAGAACCCTCCCTTGCTAAATAAGAAGCTTTATAGAGAAAACTATCAAAGTTAACTGCCTGATTGTATATATTGCGTGTGCATGTTCAATAGAAAATGAAAAAAGCAAATACAAATATAGAAAATCGTAAAATCAAAAGAGAAAAATTTAAAACAAAAACCCACGAAAATAGAGTTTAGAGTTTTTCTTGTTAGTTAATTATTTAGGACTGAATCTGTCTTTGCAATGTGTGTGAAATGATAGATACGTTCTGATTCGTTGCATACTTCACTCACTACTAAAGTCTGATGTGATCAGATATGATATGCAGGTAAGCTCATGCAATTATACTGAAATTATAAATTTTTTTGATTAAACTAAATCATTCATGCATCCATGTTTGTCCATTTTAGTTCCAATGAGTAGTGTTGACTTCTCAAATTGATTGCTTGTAAAGTCACAAACTCACACTGGTGGCGATATGAATAACCATGAGCTCTAATTATTTAAAGCATTTATTCTCACTTGATGCAAAAGACCTAAAGTGATGAGATATCCTTTGTTGTAAGTCATTACAAACCTGGATATTCTCACTTGATGCAAAAGATGCCAATGTGCACAACCTAAACATGAGATTGGTTATAAGTATATGTCAGGTTAAAAAGTTGTGAAAAGTGATTTCTAGCATAGAGTTGAGCTCTCTAAGTCTAAGTGTGACTTACATAATGTCATATCTAATCATACCTTAATCAATCCAAGAATTGAAAAAGTAAGTGTGCTGAGTATCTTGCCAAAAGCACTCATTTTCTGTCCTTAGATCTTATGTCTCCTCTGCTGCGGAACGCTGACCTGGAACACACTGATCAGGATTTAATCACTGTCGATGATATCCATCATTTTAATTTTATTTTAATGTGCTGATCTTAACTGATATAATCTCACTGCAGGCATGTGATTCAATTGTATATAGTAGATTTTTCTTCTGCTTCATTTTTATTTTTGCGTGATTTTCTGTGTGCAGGCATGTTAATAATGATTAGTTTGCTCTACTTGCAAAATAAAAGAAACTTCTAAGTTGTGAACATAAAAGTTTAGGGGGAGTAAAAATGTAAAAGAGAAAATCAATGGAGAGTGTCAAAATGTGAAAAAGAAATAAAAATTAAGTGCTTTGGATGGAAAGGATGAAGCTAAAATTCAAGCATGTGTGTGTTTGATATGATGAAAAATGAACTGGAAAAGAATTCAAAATAAGTGGATAAGCTTCTTGCAAACAAAACAAGACTATTGGTGTTGTAAAAGTTTTAAAGTAGAGACTAAAATGATGGGAAAGTGTTTTGAAAAATTAAAACATTGATTCAAAGTTTTTTTTTCAAAATGTGCTTTGTGGTGTTTGAATTGAAAATTCATGTTGAAAAATGAAATATGAGTTTCAAATGATTTGTGTGATTTTAAACAAAAACCATTTATTGTTAAATTTAAGGGTAATTAATGTAATTTTGGGTGATAGTTAAAATTTGACAAGTGTTGAGATAATGTGCATGAACAGTACTAATGTGCATAAAGAGTGTTCAGATGGATGTTGTAAAATTTCAAGTGTCAGACTCATAGAAGGTTTCTCATGCGCCTGAATAGTACTCATAAGTCCAAATTAGGAGTATGATGAATTTCAGGAATTTGTACAAGTGTTGAGCGTTTTGTTCCATACATGCGCCTAAACAGTTGTCATATTGCTGAAAATTGTTAAAGTGTTGGGCGTATCAACTTATTCTCATGCGCCTGAATAGGTTCAGACTTTCCAAGTGGTTAGACGTTTGAAGGTGATGATTACTCCAAGTGTTAGGCGTTTCATCAAGTCTTATGCGCCTAAACAGTGCCCAAGCGACTGAACAGTGCCCAAACGCCTGAACAGTACTCATGCATCAGAAGACTTAGTGTGAAATTTAGTCTCATGTGCCTTCACAGTGCTCATGCGTCTAAAAATTTAGTGTGAAATCTAATCACATGTGCCTTCACAGCGCTCATGCGCCTAAGAATTTTTACACTTATATATATTCAACACTTGTAGTTCTCAGTTATGCTAGTCACATATGCCTTCACAGTGCTCATGCATCTGATTCACACACTCTCATACCCGATACATTCATTCACACAACAATTGATTGTACCTATTAATCATTGTGATATATAGGTATATTCATTGAATCAAAACATCATGTTAATCTTAAAATGTCAGATTTCATTACCTAAATTCAATCTTTGATTGGGTATTTGAACTCTATTGAGGCGTTCGAACCCTAGATGTTAAGAAAATTTAAATGTGATTTAAATGTGTTATAATAACTGAAATTGAACATCAAATGAGTGTTATAACATGATTTCGAACAGATTGTGAGAATCAAATCTCAATTTCATCAAAATATGTTCTTGATGATTCATTGTTCATCAGTCGGTGTTTAAAGAAAAAAATGAACAGTCAGTTCATCATTTTCATAAAAATTGTTATGTTAATCATTAAAATTCATCTAATATTGAGAAGATTTTAATTGTTTTAGTGTATTTTAGATCATTAAAACTTAAACGTGATTGTGCTCCGCTCTTGAAGGAGTGTGTTCAACACATAGAAATTTTAAGAGTAAACTGTTAGGTTTTAAAATTTAAAATATGCTAATTCAATTGAAATTCAATTGAAATTCAATCAATTTTCATGTTTCATGCTTCATTAATTGAATTAATCATAAATTGTGTTGAATCAAAATTGTAACCAGTGCATAGTCTGTTCATGTAATAGGTTGTACAAAACACTTAGAAATTTTTTAAAGTGTTTTTGGTTCAAAATTGATAACACACACTATGATTGAAAATTTGAAAATTCAAATATGACTAATATTTTGTTCTATGTATACAGATGGCATATCTTAAATTTGAGCCAAAGCATAGCATAGCAGCCTTTCTTAATGAGGATGTTCGTGAAGCTGTTGGTTATGAAGAGATGATAAGATTTCTATTGAGAACAAAGTATGTATATGCTATGTGTGCTCAACCAGTTATATATGCTCGTCTCATCAAAAGATTCTAGAGTACTGCTGAAATTGCAAGAGATGATGAAGGAAGGAAAGTTATTAGAGGGTTTATCACAAATTATCGTATGATTGAGTCTCTGAGCAGTCAATTAGAGAAGCTCTAACACTTGGTGATAATGATCCTGAAGATTTGGCTGAACTCACTTTTAATGAGTGTACAGAAACATTTCTAGCCATGGGACATCCAGATCACTTTCTAGAGAAACAGTTTTTCAGAGCAAGAGTGTATAACCACTGGAAACTTCTTTGTTATATCTTTCAACATGGAATGTCTAAAAGAAGTGCAAGATGGAACTCATTCCCTATAGACATTGCATCTCCTATTATATCCATTGCCATAAACAGAAGGTTTAATATGGCAAAATGGATTATGAATGGCTTTATTTTCGATTTGGAGAAAGGAATCAGGAACAAATACTTGATGTATCCCAGATTTCTTCAGCTGATTATCAATGAAGAGTATCCTGATTTCCATGCTTATTGAGTAAGTAGTGAAAGATTAGTTTTGGAGCACATGACAGAAACTATATATAAAAGACTTGCTATTGTGATCGGTGCTCAAAATGTTCACAAGTTTGATTACATGAGAGCTGTAGCAAGAGATGATGTGAACATAGATGAAGATCATTTTCATTTGATTGATGATGAACCAATTGATCCAAATGATCTGATTGAAGAAGTTCCTCAAGGACTGTCTGAGTCTGAAGCTAAGGATGATGATGAAGATAATGAAGATAATGATGAATCTGAAGATGAAGGAAGTTCTACTTCAAGTAATGATAATGATGATGATGATGATGATGATGATGATGGAGGTAATGAAGTTGAAGAAGTTAATGAAGATGTAGTTGTTATAGAAGTTGAAAATCTAAATGAAGATGTTCAAAATGTTGATGAGTTAATGAATGTGAATGAAGATACTAATAAAGTCAATGCATAACAAGAAATAGACTGTGATCTTCAAATTGTTGCTACATTTGAGTCTGTAGTACCTGATGAAGGTGAAAGGTCAAGTCAACATGATACAGTTCTTACTGAAGAATTGAACACTGAGCAGATAGTAGAAGCATTGAAAGAAGAGAACATCAATCAGCTTAAGATGATCGAGCAGCTGATAGATGAAAATAATCAATTAAAAGCAAAATCTTTGAAGAAAGATTTTAAAATTGCTGAGCTTGAAGAAGTACAAGAGATGAATGTAAAGAACTTTGATGTTTTACTCAGAGATTATGATTTGACAGAAGAAAAATACATGAAGTTGAAAGAAGATTATGAAAAGTTAAAAGAAGAACTTGAAAGTTGGAAAGAAAGCTTAAAATCTCAATCTTCTCAACCTCAAGAAAAAGACTCGTTAACTTCAGAGATAGAAGTTATTCCTGAAATTCAACCTACTGAAGTTGAAAATTATCTGAGGTGGTGAAAGGAAAAAGAAAGATAGATGAATCTGATATTCAAGTATTAGCTGAATCGTCATCCAACCTTCCTTCAAAGATGCTAAAAATTGTTTCTAAAACTCTAAATGTAGGTCATTCTTCCTTACAGGAAATTGAAGAAGCAGACATACAAGAGCAAATCGGAGCACTAGATGACTTAGATCCAGATTTTTCGAATGCATGGTATGATGAAGTACTAGAAGAAGAAGATGTTGCTAAAGTTGCCTATTCTCCAATTAAAGCTGTCACTAAAGAAATCCTGTTAGATATTGATGACAGATACAATTATCTGGTCAAGAAGAAATGCAACCGTGTATTTTTGGATGGTCTAACAGTTTCATAAATCAATGAAGAGTATGAGAAATGCATTATAGCAGAGTCTACAGCTCTGGTTGATCCAGATTAAATAGTTATGGAGCATGGAGCCGATGCAAGAAAGTATTAACATTAAAGACCTTCCAGCATCTGAATTGCATCATCCTGATCCTGAAAACAAGACAACTATTGAGCTTAGGCTGTGGCTACAATCAAGGAATTATCCAAGAAAAAAATTAAACAGACTGCAAACTGAGTCTCTAAGAAATTTGGTTAAAAGTTTTCAAGAGACTGAAAAGCAAAACAACAAAATGATTGTGCTTGAAATGGATAATTCTCAATATTTGGATATTACTAAGAGAACTAGAATCTTAAAGCCGCAAGAAATTAAAGAAATGGAATTAGTGAGAAGCAGTCATGAAAAGCGAAAAGAATTAATTGAGATGTTCCCAGAGACAGAGAAACATGCATACCAAGTCTCGATCGAACAGAAGCAATTATGGAATTAGGCAAGAACTGCAGGAGATTTAGTAAGGAATGTACTGCATAAAGGCCAATCCATCTCTGAATTGCTCAATGCAATGATTGTGCTAGATAATACAAAGAATACAAAGTGTAAGTAACAGATACAAAGCGTCTAAACTAAAAGTCTAATCTCTAGATGTCTCTAGATGTCTCTAGATGTCTTTAGATGTCTCTAGATGTCTCTAGATGTCTTCCTACACAATACATATTCAGCCTATTTATACTAATCAAGAAAACAAAGGAACATATTTATAATAAAAGTCCCTATACGATGACAAAAATGTAAAAGACATACAAAGACAAATGTTATCTTTAAAAGAAGCATCTACAATACTCCTCCTAATATTTACATGTCTTCGGTCTTCAAAATCTTCGGGCTTTAGATCTTTAATCTTTAATCTCCAATCTGGTCTTCATCCTTTAATCTTCAGTCAAGTCTTCAGTCTCCAGCTTGATCTTCAGTCTTCAAACATCAAAGAAGTCTTCAGGTTCTTCCTTGACTTTGAATACTGGTTTCTCCTTGTAAGTCTCTTGCTCCCTTATAGCCTTTGCAATTGCATCTTTAAATTTCTCAGCAAGCACACCTTGTTCAGGCTTCTACTCATTTATTTTTATCTCCATAGACTTCATCACTTCCAAAGTTTTCATAGATAATCCGGCTATATCCACATTTTCATAGCACTCTATTGGATTTGGATTATCTTTGCAATAAATTTCCAGTACACCTTTACTTGATATTCTAATAAAGTCAATGTCTTTGAGATCTTTCTTTACTATATTTGCATACGCCATTTCTTCCTCAAAGATATTCTTTCCATTGCTGCATTCATAACTTTGATGATGGATAGAAAATATTTCTTATCATTTCTGCATTCTTAGGAAATACCTTCTCAAACTTCTGAATGGACAAAAATGAAATATAACTCGGATGAAGTAATTTTAGTTCAAATACTCCAAACAAAGTGATCATCTCATTGCCCCAATCATTCAAGTCTCGAACTAACTTCATCTCAAAAGTATCAGCATTATAAAACCATCTCAGGATTGGTTTGGACTGCTGTGATCTTTCAATTACTTTAAGTCCCGGATTAGTGATTTTTCCAAAAAATGCATCACTATACGTATCAAGGAACTTTTCTTCACCCACATCGTTTTCTACTCCTTTTTTCTTTTCTTTAAGTTTTGGAAATATTCTTTATCCTCTTGATCACAACATGTTTGCAAGAAGGATGGCATTCTGTCTATTCCTAGGTGAAGAAGCTCTACAAACATCTCTCCACGCTTAGCTTTAGAATGGTTTATCAAAGGCAATTTTGCTAATTCTTTTAAATCTTGTACTGGGAGCTTGATAATGCTTGAGAAAAAGTGATACACGTCACATATAGCATTAACTCTCTTAATCAAAAATACATCAAACACTTCATCAATTCCAAGATACGATCTTGACCTCTTTTGTTGTGTCAGGAACAATCATAGCATTTAATAACTCTGAGATAGATTGTCCTTTTTGTACAACATTTCGTACAAGGTCACCCACAGATCGAGCTTTGTTCCATAATTGCCTTTGTTCCAAAGAAACTTCATATCTTTGTCTTTCTGTTTGTGGAAACATGTTTATTAGCTCTCTTCTTCTTTCATATCTTGAACTATCCATAGCCATTGATTTAATCTCATGTGGCTTCAAAATCCTTGTTCTTTTAGTTATTTCTAAATACTGAGGATTGTCAGTATCTAGAATGATCATCTTGTGTTGTTTGTTTCTTAGTCTCTTGAAAGCTTCTCACTAAGTTTCTTAAGGATTCAGCTTGTAATCTTTTTAATTTCTTCCAAGGATAGTTCCTTGATTGCAACCACATCCTTAATATGGTTACGTTTATGACGTCTGGATTCGGATGGTACAATTCTGATGTTGGAATATCCTTAACATTTATACTTTCACTTAGTGGATTCCATTCACCATGCTCAACCACAATCTCATTAGGATCAATCGGTGCACTTGACTAAGCTGCTATGCACTTTTCAAATTCTTCATTGATCTGTGAGATAGTTAATCCATCTAAGAATACTCTGTTGTATTTCTTCTTTACTTTTCCTCAACTCATCAATCAATTTTCTTTCTCTTTCATCTCTTCAATTAACTTTTTATTAGCATCTTTCAGCTCTTCAATTCTCTTAACTTGATTCTCATTATCCTCTTTAAGTTCATCAATTTGTTTTTGTAACTCTTCAACCTTATTCATATTTTCTTCATGAATAGACTCTTGTACAAACTCAATTAATACAATCTATTCTTCACCACCAACCATTTCCTCTATCATTTTAGCTATTTCTTCAACTGATTGGCTTTCATCAACTAGCTCTTCAGTCATTTGATCAACTTCTTGGATGTTTTCTTTTATATTTTCATCTATTTACTCAGTATCACCATCTATTTCTTCAATAGCATCATGACTTTCTTCATGTGCCTCTTCAACAACATACTCAGATTCTTGTACTTGCTCATGGATCACTTCCAGAGCCTTGACATTATCATCACCTTCATTACCATCATCTCCATTATCATCATCTGATGAACTAGAACTTCATCATCAGCTTCATCATGTTCATCATCATCATCATCTTCTTCATCATCATCAGCTGGAATTTCTTCAATAAGATCACCTAGATCTAATGGCTCTTCTTCAGTTAGATGATAATGATCTATAGTGATATCAACTTCATCATTTGCCACATTCCTGATGTAATCAAATAGAGGAACATTCTGAGCACCTGTCACCATAGATAATCTTTTGTGTGATATCTCTGACATGTGTTCAAGAATCAATGTTTCTCCACTAAAACCATTTACCCTTATGTCAGGATATTCTTCATTAATGATCATTGAAGGAATCTTGGATACATTAGATACTTATTCCTTATGCCCTTTTCTAAATTGAAAATAAACCTATTCATGATCCACTTGGACATATTAAATCTCCTGTTTATTGCAAGTGCTACTATTGGAGAAGCAATGTCAACAGGGAAAGAATTCCATCCTACACTCCTCTTGGACATACAATGTTAGAATATATAGCATAGAAGTTTCCAGTGGTTGAATACACGGGCTCTGAAGAACTTTTTCTTTGGAAATTGATTAGGATGACCCATTTCCATGAATGTTTGACTACATTCATCAAATGTCAGTTCAGATAAATCTTCAGCATCATTTTGACCTAATCTCAAAGCATATCTTATAGAATCTTCTGATACTTCAATCATCCTCATGTTGGTTATAAACCCTCTAACTAGTTTCCTTCCATTATCATCAGCATCAATATATGCAGTGCTCCAGAACTTTCGAATCGGACGAGCATATATAACAGGCTGGTAACACATAGCATATACATATTTGGTTCTCAGCAGAAATTTGATAATCTCTTCGTATCCAATGGCATCTCTAACTTCTTCATTGAGAAGAGCAGCCACATTATGTTTGGGCTCAAATTTTAAATCTGCCATCTGCAAAGAAGACAAAGAAATTTAGATTTTGAAAGTTATATTTTCACTCAATTTAAAGTTTATTGACTTTTACAATTTAACCATTTTTTTTATTTTTACACTTGAATTTGCTGAGATTTTTATATTCTGATGAATTACACACATTTAAACGAATTTGTTTCTTAGATGATTTAACATTTTAAATTTTAACTTTTATTCAAAACAATTTTCAATATAGATTTTGATTTATTTTCCATTTTTTTTATTTTATTATTATTATTTTTTTTATTTTTTTTTTTAAAATTTTTTTCTCTTGACTATCATCTTCAAGTCGACTGCTTGATTATCATCAAACATTCAACTTTGATGAACACTCGATTGAATGCACAAAAGGTTCACAATCCAGTTCATTTCATCATATAATCATCAATTTTCATTCAATATCCTTTGTTAAATCACATTTTAACAGATTCAATCATTAGGGTTCAAACGCCTAAACAGGTTCAAAATGCCCAAATTAGTCAGCTTATTAATCTGAAATTTGTGTGATTTTGAGTTCGAACTTACATTTAGAATCGATTTCTATCACTTTCGAGTGCAACAACAACACAAAAATCAACTTAGAATGAGGATTTAGGGTTTATCGGAATGTATGGGTTTGAGAAACTAAGTGTTCAGGGGAGATTTTGAGAATGAAATCTGAGAAACACAAAGTGTTGTTTATATACTAAGTGAAAAAATTTAGGCGCATGAGCACTGTTTGTGCGCATGGGCTTAGGCGCATGAGAACTGTTCAGACGCATAACACTGTTTTGTGCGCATGAGCTTAGGCACATGGGCACTGTTCAGTCGCTTTTGCACTGTTCAGACGCATGAACTAAGAAGAAACGCCCAATACTTAGTTTCTACATAGACACATTAGAACTGTTTAGGCGCATGGGATTGTAAAACGCCCAACACTTAACAATATTTTCAGACTCATGACAACTGTTTAGGCGCATGACTACTATTTGTCCGCATGAAGTAGTCAAAAACGTCTAACACTTGCACAAATTCTGAACAAATCATCATGCTCCTACATTTGGACTTTTGTCCACTGTTTAGGCGCATAAGATTACTTCCATGTGTCTAACTTGTAAATTTTCATAATCTTCCACCTGCACACTGTTTATACATATTAGCACTGTTCACATACTAATATTTAAACAATTTTCAAATTTTAACTTTAATAAGTTAAATTTTGACTTTTACCAAAAATTTTCAAAATTAACCCTTAACTTTAATATTTTTTTTTATTTATTTTTCATCCTTAAATTTTGAAAAAAATTTTTGACCTTTTATTTTTATTTTTGTTTTAATGTTTCAAAATTAGTTTCCCGTCATTTTAGTCTCTAAAATTAACAAAAACTCTTATTTAACTTTTGCAAGAAGCTTTTCCATTTAAAATGTTTTTCAAGTTCATTTTTCATTTTGTTACACACACATGCTTGAACATCTGTAGCATCGTCCTTTCCATCCAAAACATTAGTTTTTGATTTTTCATGATTTTACATAGCTGAAATTTAACAATCATTTTTCTTTTAAACTCTTTTACTCCCCCTAAACTTTTAAGTTGATAAAACTTATAAGTTTCTTGAATTTGTCACATGAAGAGCACACTAATCATTGTTAAATTGCCTGCACACAGAAAACATGCAAAAAAATTAAAATAAAAACAGAATACAAATCTAATATTCACAATGAATCATGTCTGCAGTGAGATCATATTAATAGTGATCAGCACATTGAAATAAAAAATGATGGATAGTCACAAACAGTGATTAAATCCTGATCAAGTGTGTTCCAGGTCAGCATTTTGCAGCAAAGGAGACACTAGATCTAAGGACAGAAAATGAGGCTTTTGGTAAGAGACTCAGCACACTTACTTTTTCAATTCTTGGATTGTTTAAGGTACAATTAGATATGACATTATGCAGTCACACTTAGACTTAGAGAGGTTAATTCTCATAAAGATATGCAAGAAGTCACTATTATCAACTTGTTAACCTGACATAACTATAACCAGATCTCATTTGGTTTGTGCACATTGGCATCTTGTTACATCAGTGAGTATATCCAGGTCTGTAATCACTTACAACAAAGGATATCTCATCACTTCAGGTCTATGATGACTCATAACAGAGAAGTGTTAGATGCATTAAATAATTAGAGCTCAATGGTTATTCATATTGCCATCAGGTGTGAGATTATGTCTTAACAAGCAATCAATTTGAGAAATCAACACTACTCATCAGTGCTAAGATAGACATACCATAAATGCATGAGTGATTTAGATTGTAGACACAAGAAGTATGCAACTGATCATACTAATGTACTATCATTTCTCACGTATTGCAAAACAAATTCATTCCTATATAATTAATAAAGAAAGACACTATTTTGTGATTTTTGGTTTTATATTTTTATCTTTTGTTTTTCAATTTTCTATTTTTGTATTTGGCTTTTGTTTTAAAAAAAACATGCACACACAAAAATAAATTCAGGCAATTAACTTTGACAGGTTCTCTGACTGTGTCCTATTCATATAAGGGAGGGTTCTGATCATATTTAGACTCAATTTACTGAAATTCTCAAAAATCAATTTTAAGTGTGATTAATAAGACCAATTGACTCAACCAAATACTCAAACCGTCCTGGTAAGAAGGCTTTAGTAAAAAGGTCGGCCAATTGTTTTTCAGTAGCAATTTGAATCAGAATGATTAAACCTTTTTCAGAGTTATCTCTGAGAAAATGATATCGAATTTCGATATGTTTTGTTTTAGAATGTTGGACTGGATTAGCTGTAATGAACATAGCAGCTGTGTTATCAATGTAAATAGGTGTTTTAAGAAAATTGAACCGTAATCCAGTAGTTGGTTTTGTAACCAAAGGATTTGAGAACATCCTGCTGAAGCAGCAATGTACTCAGCTTCTGCAGTAGAAACAGAGACATTTGTTTGTTTCTATCTTGACAACATCCGCCATAATCACTATCAGTATACCCATGTAACTCAAAATTTCCTTCGTAAGGATACCATAGCCCTAAAGCCGGTTTACCTTTGAGATACCTGAATATTCTTTTGACAGCAATTAAGTGGGATTCTTTCGGGTCTGATTGATACCTTGCACAGACACAAACAGCATACATAATGTCTGGTCTAGATGCAGTGAGATACATCAAAGAACCAATCATCGATCTGTATAGTGTTTGATCTACTGATTTTCCTTTCGGATCAGGCTCAATCTTGGTGTTCACATCAGTTGGAGTTCTAATTGACTGACAATCTAGCAGACTCTTCAATCTAGCAGCTTAATTTCTTCAAGAGTTTGTCGATGAACTTCTCTTGGTTGATAAAAATACCATCTGCAGATTGCTTAACTTGTAGTCCAAGAAAGAAATTTATCTCTCCCATAGAACTCATCTGAAATCGAGATTTCATGATTTCTTCGAATTCATTGCACATTTTGGACTTGTAGAACCAAATATGATATCATCAACATACACTTGTACACATAAAAGATCATCAGCATCCTTTCTGATAAACAGAGTCGGATCGATTTTCCCTCGCGTGTATCCATGTTGGATTAAGTGTTGCGACAATGTCTCATACCAGATTCTAGGGGCTTGATGTAGTCCATATAAAGCTTTGCTCAACTTGTACACACGATGTGGATATGTAGCATCTTCAAAACCTGGAGGTTGCTTCACGTACACATCATCGGTGATAGAACCATACAAAAATGCACCCTTTACGTCCATTTGATACACTTTAAAATTCATGAATGAGGCATAAGCCAGGAAGACACGAATAGATTCAAGTCTTGCAACTGGAGAAAATACTTCATCATAATCAATACCTTCTTCTTGAGTGTATCCTTGTGCAACTAATCTTGCTTTATTACGGATAACAATACCTCGATCATCAGTTTTATTTCTGAATAACCATTTTGTGCCAATAGCATTTTCTCCTTCAGGTAAATCCACCAGATTCCACACTTCTTGTTTGCGGAACTGTAATAATTCTTCTTGCATAGCCTCGATCCAACCATTGTCCTTTAACGCTTCGGTAACGTTTTAGGAACAATTTGAGAAAGAAAGCAAGAGTATAAGCAGACGTTTGCTTGTTCTGATTTACTTCTCGTTGTTCTCTCACTCAAAGGACCAATAATCTGAGATGTTGGATGGTTCTTGTGAATACGAGATGTCGGAATCTCATCTCCTTGAACATGAACATCTAGATTGGTTTGATTCAAGTTGGAAAGCTGATGCAATAGGCTTGAAGAATGTGGATTGAAATTGGGAACTTGAGTCGGTGAGTTGATAAAGTAATCAAGATTACCGGAATCAACTATCATCACCAGAGATAGATGACGTTCCAGACTCAGGTTGTACAATTTCTGTACCATCATTAGGAATTGATTGTGACACATTTTGGTCTTCTGAAACTGAATGAGAATTGTCTTGATGATCTTCATTATTAGACTGAATAATAGAATCTCTAACAAAAGAAAAGAAGGGATAGTTTGAGCTTGAATCATCTGCATCGTCAGAGTCCGAATTATCACTGAATGAACCGAGATCTCCTTGAATTTTCTTTTCACCTGTAGAATCAAGCAAGTTAGATTGATTAAACAAGTTTGATTGAAAAGAGTTTGACAATGAATCTAAATCAAATAACCATGCAGGACCATTTGACACTGATGGAAAAGAGTTTTCAAGAAATTTAACATTGAATGTTTCAACTATAACATTAGTCCTAGAGTTATAAACTCGATAGGCCTTTGAAACAGATGAATATCCAATGAAAAATCCATCATCAGATTTTGATTCAAATTTTCCTAAATGATCACTTGAATTCAGAATCATAACCGGACAACCAAAGATTTAAGAAAATCTATGTTTGGTTTCCTGCCAAACATTAACTCATAGGGAGTTTTAAGTTTTTCTTAACAATTAATGAACGTTCTGAACAAAGCATGCAGTTGATATTGCTTCATCCCAGAATGTGATCAGATTTTAGCATCGGCTAACATGGATCGTGCTGCTTCAATCAATGTTGGTTCTTCCTTTCAGCAACTCTGTTTTGTTGAGGAGTTCTGGGAGCACTAACTGATGAGCTATTCCTTTCTCTGCACAAAACATGTTAAGAGTTAGATTTTTGAATTCCGTCCCATTATCACTTCTAATTATTTTACTTTTTGATCTAGTTGATTTTCTACTTTTATGATGAATTCTTTTATTAATTCAGCCGTTTTAGATTTTGCATTTAGAAAGAAAACCCATGAAAATCTTGTATAGTCATCAATGATAACTAAACAGTAAGATTTTCTTCCAATACTCTTCACGTTGGTTGGTCCAAAAAGGTCCATATGCAACAACTGAAGTGGTTTGGAATTTGAGTTTATCAGTTTGGACTTATAAGACGCTCTGTGCTGTTTTCCTTTAAACATGCTGAGCATAAATCAGTTGTGGCAAACTTCTTTGATGGAAGGCCAATAACATGATTTCCTGCTACAAGCTTGTTCATGTTTTTGAAATTTGAATGCCCGAGACGTCTATGCCATAGCTGGCTTTCATCATTTGATGCTTTAGCAAAGAGACAAGTTGTTTCTGTAGAAAATCCACTTGAGACATATCCAGTTTGTATACATCTCGGTCTCTGACAGCTTTAACAACCACGCTATCCTTGCTTATCTGAAATCCTGGCTTCAAGATATAACAGAAAGAATCATCAAAAAGTACAGAGTAGGATTTATCACAAATTTGGGATACGCTTAACAAATTAAAGTTCAACTAGAACAGAAGTTGACTTTATCAAAGCTTATAATCCCGTTGGATACTGTTCCTTCTCCGGTTATTTTTCCTCCCGCATCACCACCAAAGGCGACATGCGTTCATCTTTTAACTTAAATTCTTGTATAAGGCCTGATTGCCTGTCATATGCCGGCTACACCCGCTATCCACATACCAAGTGTTATTGGTCTTCTCGGGAGTACCTGCAAAACAAAACAATTTAAGTTGAATTATCTACCCAAGCCGAAATGGTCTTGGGTTTTCCAAACTTGTCAACAATAGTAAATTGTTTAAAGTGAAGTTTGTTGACATCAGGTTTATTCTTTATGAATTTACCAATTCTGTTATTTGTAACAAAATTATGCTTGTTTGGAAAATTCATGCTTTTTACTGACCATTGTTTGAAAAGTTTTTATTTTCAAAACTTTTGTTATTAATTCTCACTGACCTTGGAATGAAATATCATTGAAGTATTGTTTAGGTTCACTGAATTATTTCTTTTGAAAGAGTTCAAACCTAAGGAGGGTTTGTGTGTAATCTTTGAAAATCGACATTTTGGTTTCTTTTATATTGCGGATTAACATAACCTTTGCTTACTATTGAGGTGGCAAATCCTCTCCTCTGTGAATTCTTTTTAAAATAACAATCTTTAGTGTTGTGAGTTTGCTCATCACAGTAAGTACAATATTTGTTAAAATAACACTCTGAAGTTGAGTGATTTCTCATATCGCAAATGTGACAGTATTTGTTAAAAAAACATTCAGCAGTGTTGTGATTGTACATGTCACATATTTCGCAGTACCTCTGTGGAGTCTTAAAATATTGCTTATTAACTTTGATGTTGACGCAACATTAGAACTTGGTTACTTTTAGGTGTCAAAAAGTTAATTTGTTGTTTTTGATTTGAAAAATTATTCTTTTGATTAAATCACTTTTCTTTTGCACAATTTGTTTTTTTGTTTTTGAATATGAATTTCATTCTTGTTTCCTTAGATACAAATTTTTAACGACAGCGGAAGTCTTAGAATCTGAACCGTTTTTCAGATCAGAGGTTGATTTGTTCTTAGGATTTTCTTTAACATCTTGAATGAGTTCACATTCAACAAACCAGCAGATACTAATTTAATCGGCTTTAATTTTGTTTTCTGATTTATTTCTTTTGCCTGATTTTCTTGAATTTTCAATTGATCATTTTGGCTTTATTTATCTTTCTTCTTCGTCTCTGATTCCTTGATTTTGAACCAGTTGTTTGTTTAGATTGAACATCTTAGTTGAAGATTCTTTTTCACATTCTTTCTTTTTCTGGTCTTTTTCCATTTTATGAATTCTGGGTTATTTAGACCAAATGAATTTGAATCTTCTGATGTTTCTTCATCATTTCTAGCTTTGTTTTCTGTCATCGTACTCATTTCTTCCAAAACTGATTCTTTAGGAACATCAATTTTCTTGTTCTTTGGTCTTGGTTCATAAGATTTAACTTTAACCGGATGACCATTTTTAATTTTCTCAATATCATTTTCTTCAAAATTTTTTTGTTTTCTCTTCTTCATTTTCAGACATCTTGGTCTTGTTCTGAAATGCTTTGAGTTTTGCTTTGTTTTCTGGAGAGTGATCGTGAGTGTTAAAGTTTTCTGGTAAAGTATTCGTTATTGATTCAGGCATTGGTTCATGAGTGAAACCCAATCCTGCCTTTTGTTTATCTTTACGTTCATTTACTAGCTTTTCCACAATGGTTTAGAACTTTTAACTTTAGCTAGATCAACTTGAGTAGCTGCATGAGCTATCTTCTCCAGTTCAAGATTTTTCGTCATCTCTTCGAGTTGTTTTGATACAATTTCAAGTTCTCTTAGAGTTTTGTTCCATGATTTTGAAGAGAGATAATCTTGTCATCAGATGTTTTATGATCCTTTTTCAGCTTGTTATGCATTTGTTCTTCTTGCTTAAGTTTTTCACATATCTTATAAGAATAATTTCTGTAGTATTCGACATGTTCGAAGCAAGACTTTGTGCATAACTTTTCTCTGACTTCTGATGGAATTTCAGAATATTTAGGAGGAGACGTTTAGAGTTAGAGCTTTCAACCTTTGGCTGATAGATTTTGCCATCAAAGCAACTTCCTCTGAATCTTCCTTGGGATCAGACTTATCACTCCAGTCATAATCCTCTTCCTCGTTCTTAGAGTTTCCATCAGCTTTTGGATCATTAACTTTAGACCAATCTTCCTTTTGTATTTCTGCAACAAGAGATTAATTGGAAGTTAGATCAGCAGTAAATTGTTCAGCGTAGGCACTCCAATCATAACCATCAGTAATATTGACAACTAAAGCTTTCTTAGGTTCCTCTGTTGCTTTAGAATCATCTTTCAATTCTGGCATTGGTAGGCTTTGATAAGGTTTCTGAAATGTCTTCTGTGATGATTGCTGAAACCTTTGATTGCTTGAGCTTGATTGACCATTTCCTCCTTTATTCCTTGGAGCTTTGCACTCTCTAGAGAAATGACCATAGCCGTTACAGTTAAAGCATCTTGACTTTGACTTGTCAAAACCTACTGTCTTGTTTGCACTTGGTTTATAGTTTTTGTTGACATAGGAATGCTTTTGAGTTTTGTATGCTATCATTACCATCTGCCAATTCAAGTCCATTTCCTCAACGTCATCTGGATTCATTTCAAATAAATCCTGCAAAACAAAATCAAGTTGAGTTAAATGGCTACCTTGGTATGCTTGAAAACTTGCCATAAATGCAGTAAAAGCAGTTTTTGACTCTTCATCTTGTAATAAGATGTTTATTACATCGTTAACTTTGCTAGATTTAGCAGAGTTAACAGATGGAGTCTCTGCTTGAGAGTTAGAACTTTTAGGCATAGGAGGAGATTGAGGTTTATTCTGATTTGTATAGGCAGGAGCACTTGTGTAAGTAGAATCAGTGAAGAACCCTGCACCAACAAATAAATCACCCTCATCTTCTGGTGAAGTTTCATTCTTAGCCATGAATGCATTCTCCATAGTGTTTGCTGGAGAAGCAACATACTTATATTGTGACATCGAAGCTGCTTTGTCGTTGTTTCTAGAACTTTCATCAATTTCGACAGATTCTATTTTAGCAATCAAGAGATCTAGATCCATTGGAAATTTCTCAGTATGCTTTAACAGAGTGACTGTTTGCTTCCATGAAGATGAAGAGCATTGAGAAGTCTGTAGTTAAGATCTTTAAATCATTCTTGATCCCTGCAGTCAACATCTCTGTAGTCAGTTGAACAAATCTGTTCATCATCTGATTTATTGTTTCACCAGACAAATGTTCAAAAAGTTCTAATTGTCTCTTTAGCTTTTGCTTTTTCAGATCCTGAATCTCTTTTCCACCTTCACATATTATTTCAAGGCCTTATACATGGTGTATCCAGTCTGATAACCATCAAGCCTTGTAAGAACTTCAAGAGGTAGACCTTTGCACATTAAGGAATATGCTTTAATATCATTTTTAACTTTTCTGAGGTCTTCTCCTTGTAGATCATCTTCTGGATAAGGTTCATAGAGTCCTTTGTATACACAAATCCTCTATCAGGTCCATCAGATGTGATTGGAATGTAAGGACCTTTTTCTATTGATTTCCATAAATCAGTATCAATAGAATTCAATGGTGTTTTAATCTCAATTACCAATTCTTGAAATCTGCTCTATTCTTCAGCTTGGGAACTCTGTTCTCTGAGTCTTCTGATTTTACCATTTTTTAATTTTTAATTTTTAAAAGTGATTTGTTTTTGTTGTTTTTAATGTTTTGAATTAACAATAAAATGAAAATATTTTGGATTTTAAAGTTTTTGAAAAATTTCTGAAAATTTCTAAGTGGGAAAGTTGATGCGTCCAAACAGTAGTGAAATGCCCAAACAGTAGTGAAATGCCCAAACAGTAGTGAAACGCCCAAACAGTAGTGAAACGCCCAAACAGTTAGGGTACACCTTTTGACTTTGACCCTGAAACGTCTAAGGGATTGCCTTAGAAAAATTCCAAAAACGCCCAAGTGAGATGCTTCTGAACAATTGTGATACGCCCAAACAGTTAGGCGTCTGGGTGTCAAAACGCAAACAGTTCAAATACTCCTCAACAGTTGAAAAACGCCTGGAATTACTTATTTTATGATACGTCCAAAGTGTCCCAACAGTTGAAATGCGCCCACACAGTGGTAAAACGCCTAACAGAAAAACGCCCGAATAGTTGTAAAGCGCCTAAACAGTTGTTATGCGCCTATCACTTAGACGATTTTCAGTAGTGTTTCTGACCTAATGCGCCACATTCATCAGCCTCAACGAACTCAGATTCTTTCAATTTCTTCAAAATTTGATTAATTGATCTAAATTTCACCAATTAGGTCTGAAATCGATCGATTAACAATCCTCTAACATCAATTTTATCAATTAACAACAAAAGTTAATGTTTTGATTCAAAGAACAGTTCGAACAAACTAAGAACAGTTCAAAGACTTTTTGCTCAAATTCACAGATTTGAACGAATTGTACTGCTAATTGTGAATCAAATCATGTTTCTGATGATGAAACAGATCTTAATTCAATAATTTTAAGACTGAATTGTTTATCAATCATAGATTCAAGTGATTATGAGTGTTCGACAGTTGAAGAACAGTTTCAATCACTGAACCGAAAGCTCTGATACCATTTGATGAGCTCAAAATGGATCGATCTGTGATGGTATAAGAACGCAATTCAATCTAATACACAGAAGTATTCAATTTAACACACAAAATCAACAAAAATTCATATTAGTTTTCATTGATTAGTATAGAAGAATACAAAGTGTAAGTAACAGATAAAAAGCGTCTAAACTGAAAGTCTAATCTCTAGATGTCTCTAGATGTCTGAGATGTCTCTAGATGTCTCTAGATGTGTTCCTACACAATACATATTCAGCCTATTTATACTAATCAAGAAAAACAAAGGAACATATTTACAATAAAAGTCCCTATACTATGACAAAAATGTAAAAGACATCCAAAGACAAATGTTAATCTTTAAAAGAAGCATCTACAGAAGTATGATGAGATTTTTATGCCTTTTTAATCAAACGTGTAAATTCTATTTGTGATGTCTATCATTTTTACACAAGCATCATAGCTCTACCGGTGCAAGATCTGAAGGAATTAAATAAGTTGCTTTGATGAATCCTACAAAATCAATTCGAGGTGAAATTTTGTTAAGCTTTTAAATCGAGGAATTTCAAGAATGGACTCTTACCTCAAAACAAGATGTGATCAAGAAGACAAAGAGTATTTCAATCATTAAAGAGTAAAGAAAGATAGCTTCTCATGCTGAAGAAGAACAACAATTTTGGATGCTTACAGTGATCAATTTTTTGAAAAGGTCACTAATCCGAGCTTGAAGGTGATAGATGGAACTCAAACTTGTAAACCTGTTTTGAGATGGTTCTATCATGCTTATTCATTCGTGTAGAAGCTGGTTGGAAACTTACAAGATTGGGATCAAGATATGATTTCATTATTTGGAGTTTTTGAACTTCAATTTCTACATCCTAGTTATATCTCATTTTTGTCTATTCAAAAGTTTGACCGTGTTGCGTCAGAAATGCAGAAAATGATAGAAAATATTTTTGACAATTATCAAGGTAATGGATGCTACGATGGAGAGAATTGCATTGTGAAAAGCTCTAGCATATGCGAATATCGTGAAGAAAGACATAAAGTCTATTGATTTTATGAGAATTTCAAGCAAAGGCGTTTTGGAAATCATTCTCACGATCATCCTAAACCTTTTGAGTTCTACGCCAACATTGATATTGCAGGTCTTACAAAAGAAACTTTGGAGATACTGGACAAAATAGAGATAAAACCAACAAGTCGAAGCCTAAGCAAGCTATTCTTGCAAAGAAGTTCAAGTCAGCAATAAAGAAAGCATTGTATGAATTGGAGATTTATAAAGAAAAAGCCGGTGTTCAAGATAAAAGAAGAAATAGAAGAATTCAATGAAAATAGAAGATTAACATTTTATCTTTTGTGTTTTTGTCATAGTATAGGGACTTATTTTGTAAATATGTGTACCTTGTTTTTCTTTGATAGTATAAATAGGATATTTTATGTATTGTGTAGGTAGACCTAGAGAACGAAACAGTTAGAACAAAGAACCATTGTAACTACCTCTTACACTTTGTATCCTGAGCATTTGCTATCAATGAAATCTATGAATTTTTGAAGTAATTTCTTGTATTTGTGTACTTTATTTATGAATTGATCATTACATTACGATACCTTCACCGATTGATCTATTTTGAACCTATCAAGCATGATCCACTATTTCCCCCTTTCCATATCTTACAGACAGTGGAGATTGCTATGTGAGTAAAAACATCCGATCCTATGGAAGAAAGGGAAAAGGCTGTCATTACTGTTGATCCATAAATTGATCAGCAGGACAAAGACAACATAATTAGAACCTCAAACATGACAAATTAATTGAGGATGTCTCTACGAAGTCAGTCTATGAGAAGAGGAATTCAGGATGCTAAGAAACTACATCTGGTGGTAAGGGTGCAGAGGTTCAGCCTAGGACCTTATCGTTGGATGGAGTTATAGACTAACAACACTTTTTGAGAGATTGGTCAGATGACAAATGCAGAAGTTATGTCAACTATATTACTAACAAATACATATAAAAGTAAAGACACAAGATGTTCTTTTAAAGTATGCACTTGATTAATTATTTCTGATTACAAGTAGTAAATATCAACAAATAACAAGTGAGCTAACAAACTGACCTCAAAACTATATAAGTGAGAGGTATTTATACTAAGAAAGCTAAACACTAGGAATAAATTCTCCTTAAATGATGTTACCAAAACTCTTTCTCATCCTTTAGGCATCCTTATCAGCAGCAACTCATATGAGTATCCTCTTATATCACTTAAGAGGTTTTCAAGAGGTAGACTAACCAAATCCTTCATGTTAGTCGAGACTGTCTAAAGAGAGCATATTCTTTGAGTTAAATCTTGTCGTCATAGGCAAAGTTTAGACATAAGGTGTTAGTTGAGGAATTTAACTCTAATGGGTGATTGCATCATGAATGCTCAATGGAGACACATGTGGAGCATCTTCTTTTTCTCTCCACTTGGTTCTGCTTTAACTCTATTCCTAATTTTTATCTTTAGAATAGAAGCCATTGATTTGTACTTGTCTGGCATACCTTCATATTCTTTGATCAATAAGAACATCTTCTGTAGGTCTTTAAAGTTAAGGTTTAGAATTTCTAACTCAGTCAGGAAGAAGGACTTGGACTTGTTCTTTCTTTCAATGAAATATCTCTCAACCTTCAAAATATCCTAGTTGATGATGTTGTACCAACCTTATGAGTTTTCATCTTGGTCAGATTTCGAGAGTTCTTCATCAGGTTGTTCAAGATTATCCCAATCTCTTTTATTGTTTTGGCAGCTATAGTGATGACCACATCTTCTATTTGATTAGATTGAGTTTTTAATGGAGATTCAGCTACTGATGAGCTTGTTGACGATGGAGATACATGCTCAGTAGTTTGAGTAGTTTGGAGCGTAGGAGGAGATGATTATCGTTGAGTGCTGGGTGCAGGATCAGTTCAAACACTTTTATCATGTGTCTTTGTTTTGAAGCCTATTTTGACTTTTTTAGATGAGACTTGTAAATTCTTATCAGCACCTTCTCTACTTCCTTTGCATTAGAGTCATTGTTGATGTAGCTTAATGTTAATCTTGTTAGGTCAGCTATCTCAAATCTATTGAAGCAGACAAGTTGATTTCTGTAAGGCCTGTTCCTGGGAAGCCTCATAGCTGGTCATTCATAACATAAAACATCTAAAACAATACATTCGCAGCGGAAAATATATCTTTTCATTAATAAGTAAACTTGTGTCAATATATCGTGTCATTTCATTTACATTTCAAAATTGTATTAATACAATGACATTCCAAAAAATATGGATGCCAAACTTGAACTATCCCAGAGCTTCCATGTCCACGCTTGCACCTCCTCAGCATCATCAATTACTTACCAACTAATATGCATACAAAAGTCAGTGACGTTGAGTGAGTTCTAGTTTTTATAATAAAATACTTTACTTACGTTTAAACATTTCCTTTACTTTTGTATGTGAGCATACATCATACATACATCTTGATAATAATCATTTATTATCTTTCATTATCGTTCATCCTTTCGTTCATTTTCCATTATCTTTCACTACATCTAGATCAATGCATATGCTAAAACCCCAACATCGTGCACAAAGTGGGTACTATGCCGAGGTTATAAATAAGCCCCCACACATTGTGCATGAAGCGGGCTACAATAAAGGGGTAAAGCGACAAGGATCCCGTATCACTTTGGTCAATCTCAGGGATTGGACCCTGAAGCGCATCCTCATGGGCTAGTTAAGCCTCGCTTCAGTTGAGCTACAACATACACTTTCATTCATTAGTTGTTCCACTTTTCATTATCGTTATCTTTCACTTTCATTAAATAATACTTTACTTACTATACATAACACACCAAGTAAAGTCATATTGTAAAACATATCGTTTTGAAGCCCGTTTAAACATGAAGAGATAACATAACACATAAAACAGCAGGTCATGTGAAAACTTAATCCATGCGAGTACATAATCTCACGTGAGAACTTCTTCTTTCGCACGAGAACCTTACTATGGTCAAACCTTGCACATCAAGTCAACATAGTCACGCGAAAACCTACTGGTCGTGCGAGAACATTCTTATCACGCGAGAACTTTCCCAGATTGTAATCTCCTACCATACAATTCTACCTACTCGCATGAAAACTTATGGATTTCCCGCCTAAATACAACTTATCATGTCTAAGGCTGTTATAACGCTTAACACCATAAACAACATCATCATAAGCATAAACAAGAAATTTAGTATGCATAATAGCCCAAAACATAAAAACTTGCATAAAAAGGGGCTAGAAACTCACCTCTTGAAGATCTAGCACAAAAAAGATCTTCCCAAATGAAAACTACACATTCACGGGTTACATTCATCAATATTCTATTCTTAGTACATAACACGAGTTACATACCTTAAATCCTTCAATTCTTCACTTTCTCTCTCTACACACGCTTTCTCTCTCTACCAGCAACACTTTTCGCTCGAATAATAGGGTTAAATGGGTGTTCTTAGCTATTTATACCCAGTTCAAGTTTTCACTCAGGGTTCTCTCGCGAGAAGTCCCATTTCACGCGAGAACTTCTTCTGTCCTTCATTTCTTGAAATTTTCTAGGCATTACAATTTCATAGTAAGCCACCCTTCCAGGTTTTGATTTGGTGATGAAGTATGTGCCCTTGTTTTTATCATATTTCCATTCCACTGTTAGATCATATGCTAACAATGGAGTTTCAGGCATCTCCTTACCAGCTTCAGCTTTAACTATGGACAGTATCTTTTGGAGTAGAATTTTAGACTTCTTATTTCTACATCCAATGTTGTTGAGGTACTCTGCAATTTGCTATAAGATGTCAAGAGAAAGATCAAGTATTTCATTCTCATGATAATAGTATATGATCTTTCATTTGCCTTGTTGACTGTAAATTTCATCATTTGGGCTAGATGCCTAGCATCCAAAACCTTTATTCCTTTAAGGATTTTCTTTCCACCTTTGGGTCAATCACCCTCACCTTTACTATTCTTCTTGGAAAGGACTGATGAAATGGGTTGATCATCATCAGAGGTAGTTGAGTCAGAATCAGAGATGCAAGATGCTCAGTTAGCAGATGGGAAGACCTTTGAATAGTTTTCTTGGTCCTTGTTTGTTGTCCTTCTCATTGCTCTCTTGCTACTTTGTAATTTGGGAGCTCTCCAGCTACAACCTTCTTTTTGATTTCTATGATGTTTAGATCAAGAGTAGACATACTTATTGGTCCTACTTGTTTGCCAGAAAACCATACTATTTAAGAATGTCTTCATTTGTTTCTTATTTATAGTCTCCTATTGACTTTCTCTGCTTGCTTTCTCTTTGATTCAACTCTCTTTCTTCTAGCCAACCCTATTGATTTCTCTATCTTAGCATGAGTTGTAGCTATTAACTTTAATTTATATTAGCAAGACTCTATACCATGACCTCATCAAAGTTGAATACTTTCAGCTCAAGTGGAGCTGCAGGAGACATTTTTCTTGATCTTTTTTCTTCTTTATCTAAGTGAAGGCCATTTGTTTAGATTCCGCAGTTATGGAAGAGGAGCTTGCTGAGCGGTTGTCCTTAGAGGAGTGCTTTCGGTAGTTTGGCTAGATAACTTCGATGGCACTTTCTTGACAACCTTGGTCTTTGGTTTAAATGTGTGACAACCTGCAATTTCAGGTAAATACCTGGCCCCGACTTAGTCATAATTATGTATATCATGCATGAAGTTCAATTGAATTCTATTTATTTGAAGTCATTCAATACATTGCAAATTTCATGCATAACATTACATGCATCGATGATTCGGAGAAATTACCATTTTACACGCGGTACAATCAGCACACACGAACTTTGGTGGGAATTAATATATATGTGTGTTTATATGTATATATATAATTATTAATAGTATTAACATATATCATTGCAAACAAAGTAATGGATTCTGTTAAACAGAAAGCTGACATTATTTTGTTAGTAAAACTCTAAAACGATATTTTGTAAAAGTAATATTGAGATTATTACTTTTACTCGATTTTACGATGTGTTTCCAAAAAATTTACTTAAAATAATATATATATTATATGTTATTGCCATTCTTAACTAGTTACAACTCAAGTCAAGCCAATATATTATTTTACAAATCGTACCCTAAGTTCATACTAAATTACAACTATCCGTGGACACAATGGGGGAGGACAAGACTTATATCAATTCATTTAAATATATATTTTCGAGTAAACACAAATCACCAACAGATTGTTGTGTCAAACGAGCTTTTCATAACAAAGATAAGTTGGTTGATTCAGTTACATGTGCACATTACATGTAGTAACGATTACTTACACATAAGTTGCCTAAATTATTCTAGGGTGAACTTAGGTCGGATTTCTCGAGCATTTGGGATACTCGCCAATTCCATACCCGATTACTCACTGTCAGGTAAGTTTCACGGCTCTATTTTTACTTATTTTCCTTTTGGAGGAGATTATATGCAAATTACTATTTTCATGGACACATTTATTTGTCAATGATTTCACATGTTATATATGTTGGTACTTACCGTATGAAGTCCCCTGTTATTCGACCGTTAGTTATTTCCCAAAGCGAGGTAAGTTTGAGGACCCCCACCCAGGTTGATTACCCTAACCTTGACTGGAGGCCTAAACGGGTGCATTATTAGCCTGTTCACCCCCGTGCTTATGCTAGGCATGGGTAGGGGCAAAATTTTAGTTACAATCTACTTTTTGATGTGGTGCTTATATGATATAGTAGTATTGTATGATCGACAATTAAATCATGGAAAGACTTATGGTCCATTACACTGTTTACTATTACTTTAAAATCTGTGAACTCACCAACTTTATGTTGACCTATTATTCATGCATGTTTTCTTAGGTATTTGATATTTGCATCAAGTTAAGCTAGCATGGATCACATCACATTTAGGGCCATTCATGTTGTTTGGGACATTTACTTCTGTATTTTTCATGTTTTCAAACAATATACATTATCACTACTACTTTCACTACTTAACTCTGAAAACAATTTTGTATTTTTTAACTTATTTGCAATGCATGTTTTACTAAATCATATAGTGATTGATCAGTAACTGTGATTCCATGATGATCACGCCCCGCTGGAAACCGCCCTGGTTTGGGGTGTGACAGATTGGTATAAGAGCTATTGTTATAGGGAACTAGGTTGCACTTAGTGGGCCTAGACTATAATCATAGCTCATTGAATCACTTTAGGATATTATGTATTAACTCAACTTATATTAACTACACTTGTGTGTTGCCTTATCACAAAGATGTCTTCCGCATCTAGGCCGATCTATATCTTTGTCTCGGATGAAGAATATGAGCCCACATTGCCGACCTCATTCACGGGATCTACACCTTCCTTTCTAATCTCTATGCCTGATGTTGTGTTCCAGCCAACTAGTCCCACAGAGGCCGAGACCCAGGCCCTGCTTCTACCCCTGTCCCTACTCCCACTCTAGACCCCATCCTTGACACCATCGAGACATTACCTATGACTTGATATTCTGGGTTACCTCCTCCTCCCCCAAGCATATATTGGTGGATGCCTGTACTATGTACTCATGCCAGACTCCTAAAGGAACTCCTTCCAGAACTCACACGCATCATCACACCTATGATGCTGATGGCTATTCCAGTGACCATGTCACACGTTTTATCGAGCCATCGATTGATTATAGCCACGTGGCTACTAATGCTTAGCCAGCTGATCCCATCCCCGAGCTAGTTGACACCATTCCTAAGCCCACTAATCCCTCCCCTCAATCAGCCGACACTGAGGTAATTGACCTGGATTCTCAGTCTATTGATTCAGTCTCTTAGATGGTTAATCCACTAACCCACTAGATTCTGACCCGGAGCCTGCTAAGACCATTCCTTGATCTATTGATTCTATTCCTCAGCCTGTTGACCCTGTTCCCCAGCCCATTGATTCAGTTTCCTAGCCTATTGACCCTACGCCCTAGATTCTCGACATTGACCCCCATGATCTCACCTCTGAGCTTGTTTGTTGGATCATATGAGGCTGGTGCAACCAAAACAACACTTAGAAGATTTTGATGTACAATTGATGTGGTCTTCCAAAGACAAAGCTGCTTTTCCGAAGACAAGTCAAAAATCTTTCGAAGCTCAAGGTTGAAGAACTTCCGAAGTGAGAACTCAGTCTTTCGAGACTAAGTAGTTCTTCTTCCAAAGTATACAACTTAGAAGATCCTAAAGACAAAGTTTTCTGAAGAATAAAGTCTTGAAGACTTGCAGAAGACTCAGAAGAAGTTGATTCTTCCAAAGTATAAATGGCCTTAGAAGAACTTATTCTTCCGAAGCCATTTAGCTTCAAAAGAACCAACTATGAACCAGTGGACATAAGTATGGCCAGTCTGACATCTGCTGCAACCTCTAATAAATTGCATGGTGCTTTCCCACTCCCATGTAGTTGACCATACTTTAATCCACTATTCACCCATTATCAGTTAGTACAGTTGCCACTTTTAGTTGGTGGCAAACGGTAAGTCATGGACCTGTAATGACTACCTAATCTAGGATAGTATCTTATCTTAGATACTTTACTTCTAGCAATGTAGTATTTGTCTAGTTGTAGATTCCAGCTGGCTATCCAAGTATAACTGGTTGTATAGTAGTATATATAGTTTCTCATTGTAACTTGTAACCATGCTTGTAAAAGTCTTGTAATACTGAGTTGAGAAGTAATATATACAAGTATCTTAAAAACTATTCTTGTGTTCATCTATTTTCATTAACTTATTATTACTTGTGAACGTAGTTTGAGATTCTGCTTCATCAAACGAGTGAGATTAAGTGAGCTTGTGAGATAAACTTGTGTTGTGAAACCAACACCGATCCTGCAATTGGTATCAAAGCTTTTTAGGCTCTTGATTATGAGATCTAACCATCCTAAATCACCCTTGTTTCTTCACACCTACTCATTTCTCTCAAATGGCTCTTAACCAGAAATTTTCTTAGTGTGAGATAGGAACCATGACCAAGGTTCCTATCATAACCCCTAATGATTTTGGAACCTGGAGCAAACATATTGAAAGCTTTATCAAGTATCAAGATAGCCGCATGTGGAGATCAGTCACTCATGGTCCTTACCAACCAAAGGTGGAATCCCTAGCTCGTAATGGTGCCATGATTGAGAAAGCTATTAAAGACTACTCTGATGAAGACTTCCAAAAGATGGACATTGACTGCAAAGCCATGATTGTGTTGCTTACCGCTATACCAAACTCCATAATGGTAGGCTTTCAGCATTGCGAGACTGCCAAAGAACTATTTGATGCTTTAAAGTTGATGTACTCTGGTTCTATTGAATCCAAGGAGACCAAGAAAGATGTGTTGAACCAAAAGCTTGAGAACTTCATATACATTGTTGGTGAGACCTTGAGCCAACAATACTTCAGGTACATGGACTTGATCACCTCTCTTCAGTCTATGGGAGAGGTTCTTGAGAAGAGAGACATAGTGAGAAAATTCATGAGTGCATTTCCTCGTTAGTGGATTTTCTACCGTGTCTCTATCAAGAGAACTGAGAATCTCAACACTCTCACCATGACTAAACTATATGGAATCCTTGAAGGATACCTTATGGAGATGGAAACTCAGAAAGGCCATCAGATGAATAGACCCTTAAACCTTCCTGTTAGCAATGCTTTACATGTTACTGAAGGTACAAGAACTCCCCAGCCCCAGTTGTACCTGAACTACCCTAATAGCCATCATCCTCTTCTGGGCCATACATCACATTACCTTAGACACCCAGGCCTTAACAGTCTTAACAAAATCCTTTCCAGGTTAGTTGTTCTTTTGTTTCAAGGAATGAGCACTCTGGAGATTTTCAATTCTGCTTTAATGATCTAGAGTGTTTTAGCCCAGATGATGTTGAGTATATGGTCATTGTCCAGAAGATGGCTCTTCTGACCTATAGAGCAAAGAAGTTCTTTAAAAAACTAGGAGGCAATTCCCTCAGAACCCAACCAACAGCAAATTTGGGTTTGACAAGTCAAAGGCCAAGTGCTACAACTGCAACCAGCTTGGTCACTTTACAAGGGAATGCAAGGCTCTAAGATCTAATCCTGGAGCAAATCAAGCCTCCCAACATCCTGCTACCCCAAAAGCTACAACCAAACCTACTGAACAGCAGACTACAGATGTTACTCAAGAAGTTGATTGGAGCTTCATGGTGCAAGATGTCACTCCTGCTTAAGCTCTCATTGCTGGAACTGAAGACAGTAAGATATATGAACATCTTTGTATTCCAGCCTGTATTGCTAAGGTTACGTTGTATCAGGACTACAACATGGAGATTAAATCTGATATTGAGTCCTTAAACATATTAAAATCTGATTTTAAGAGAGCAAAATCTGATTACAAACTCAAAATTAAAGAGTTAGAGAAAACTGTGTCCTCTATAAAACATGAACATTCCAACTACAGGCTCAAATAAAAGATTTAATATCCAAGTTGACTGAGGCTCAAGCCCAGCTAGTAATAGCTGAGGCTAAAGCAAAGAAGTATGCCATTCAAGAGCATAACTTCAACACCATCATGGCATCATCCTCCCAATCAAAGGTGTGTTAGCAAAACAAAAGTGGGCTGGGAACCAATGAAATTGCTCTACCACACTCTTATGTGTCTCTTAGACAGCCAAGATGTGGTACTGATAAGCAAGAGGTTCCAACTACTGACCCACTACCCAATAACCAGAAGAATGATGCAATAATGGTGATAACCACAGGGAAGGATAAGGTAGAAAACCTCATCCCCACAGCTGTTGATCAACCCTTAACCATCAAAGCCAGAAAGAACAAAATCAGGGCAGCAAGAAAAACTGCCAAGAAGGTGGCTGAGACTAAGTTGAAGAATGACCCATGGCAAAAGGGTGTATTCATCTCAGCTGGATTCCAAGTGGTTGGAAGTTCTGATTCAGGAAAAGAGTGTAGTACCAACACTCCTATCCAGTTGAAGGATCAGAAATTGAAGGGTAGGGTTGTTGATGAAGAAAAGAAGTGCAAGAACCAGCAGCCCTCATGCCATATCAAGAATAACATTGAGTGCATAATCTGTGGTCTGCATAACCACATGGCTAAAGATTGTTACTACAATCCAACAAGCATACATTATGCAACCAATGTTAAGAAAGAACGAGTCAAGGATGGTTTCAAATTGGACCTTACCATATGGTCCAAGTGTTAAGGAAAAGAAAGTTTGTTTCCAAAACCATGTTGCCTTCGGAAGAAACTCATTCTTCCGAAAGGAAAATAGCTTTGGAAGACAAGCTAAAGAACAAACAAAGGAACAAAAAGAATCCTTTGAAACCTTCCAAGAAGATTGTTTCGGAAGAAAAGGTGGTGAAAACTTCTTCCGAGAAGAAAGAAGCCTCGAAAGCAAGTCATGTTGCTCAAGCCTCATCAGGCTTATCTACACTGATCAACCAGAGGATGGAATGGAAGATCAGAAGAGATGATGTAGCCCAACCCACTTTTCACAAACCATAATTTAACCTCCATGCATAAATTTTGGTTTAATTATATCACCTACATTGGAAGAGCCTAAGACTAAAAAGGCTTGGGTTTCCAGTAGTAACTAATCTTTTCACCTTATGTGCAGGGACATCCACATGACAAGAATAGAAATATATGAATTATGGATAGTGGATGCTCCAGGAACATGATAGGGAATAGATCTCTCCTACAACAATTCGAACATTTTGATTCAGGTTCTATTCAGTTTGGAGGTAAAGCCGGAGGATACATTTCTGGTAGAGGTAGTGTATCTAATGGTAAGTTAAAAGTTGACAAAGTAAACTTTGTAAAGAAGCTTGAACATAATCTCTTAAGTGTTTCTCAATTCTGTGATTAAAAGCACCAAATGCTTTTCACAGAACATGAGTGCATTATCCTCAAACCCGGGATGACAATTCCTCAGGAATTGGTGCTTCTTAGATCTCCCAGGAGAGGGGATATGTACAAGCTGGATATGAACAATGCTTCCCCACTGGGTGAAGTATCATGCTTTCTTTCCAAAGCTAATGATGATGAGTCAACTCTTTGGCATAAAAGAATGTGCTATGTTAATTTTAAAACCATGAATAAATTGGTTAAAAATAATTTGGTATGTGGTGTGCCTAAAAAGGAGTTTTTCTATAAAGATAATTGTGTTGCTTGTCTGAAAGGGAAGCAACACAAGGTCACTCACAAATCCAAAAAGGTTAACTCCATCACCACCCCATTACACTTAATGCACATGGATCTTTTTAGTCCCACAAATATAATGAGCATTGGAAGAAAATCATATTACCTTATGATTGTTGATGATTTTACAAGATTTACATGGGTTTTCTTTTAAGAACTAAAGATGAAACTGTTGAAACTTTAAAATCTTTTATTCTTAAAATTGAAAATCAGAAGGATCACAAGGTAAAAATCATTAGAAGTGATCAAGAGACTGAGTTTAAGAATCAAGTTCTTGACTCATTCTGTACTCAAAAGGGATTGCCAAACAATACAGTGCTCCTAGAACTCCTCAACAAAATGGTGTTGCTGAGAGGAAGTCCTAAAGGCATGAACATCTCTGGAAAGAATAGAGCATCAACAAGTTGTCAGCCAACTGAGCCTAATAACTCAACAGCTGACAGCTCCAGCATTCAACACCAAGCTGATGAAGACAGTGATCTGGAGGAACATGCAACTGTTGATGCTGCTTCATAGCGAAATACCATTGATGGTGTTACACATTCATTCAATGTGTCCTTATTTAATGAGTGTGAGACATCAGCTGGTCATGGTGTTCAAAATACTAAGCAAAACTTCTCAAACCTGGATCTATTATGCAATTAGATGTGATTCCTAGGCTCAGGATACACAACACTCATCCAGTCGAGAACATTATTGGGGATGTCTCAGAAGGTGTGAGAATAAGAAGTTAGACCCACAATGTGAATGTTTGCATGTACTCATGCTTTCTCTCTCAAATGGAACCTAATAAGGTGGAAGAAGCCCTCAAGGACAACAATTGGGTTGAAGCAATGCAAGAGGAGTTGCTTCAGTTCAAGAGGCAAAAGGTATGGAACTTGTGTCCATTGCCACCTGGCCAAGTCCCTATTGGCACTAAGTGGGTGTTCAGAAATAGAAATGACGATAGAGGTTTGATCATCAAGAACAAAGCAAGACTTGTTGTTCAATGATACACACAGGAGGAAGGCATAGATTACACTGATGTTTTTGCACATGTTGCAATACTTGAGGCTGTGTGAATCTTCCTTGCTTTTGCAGCATCCAAAAACTTCACAGTCAATCAACTTGATGTCAAATGTGCATTTTTGTCTGGGGGTATTGATTGAGAAGTCTATGTGTGCCAGCCACTTGGATTTGAAGACCCACAACACCCAACTATGTGTGCAAACTAGATAAAGCTCTTTATGGGTTGCATCAGGCACCTAGGTTGTGGTATGAGACACTTTCTTAGTTTCTTCTGAAGAATGGCTATACCAGAGGCACCATAGACAAGACATTGTTCATAAAGAAGTCTGGGAAGGACATGTTGCTTGTTCAAGTCTAGGTCGATGACATCATATTTGGATCCTCAAATGACCAAATGCATAAAGACTTTGAAGGCATCATGAGAAAGAAGTTTGAGATGAGTTCTATTAGAAGATGGATTTCTTCCTTGGAATTCAAGTAAAGCAGATGGAAGAAGGGTTCTTCATCAGTCAATCTAAGTATGTCAAGGACATCTTAGAGAGATTTAAGATGAAAGATTATAAGCCAGCCAAGACACCTATACCCAGAAATCACAATCATTGTCCTAATTTCGAGGGGGAGGATACTAATCAGCATCCGTATAGGGCAATTATTGGGTCTCTGATGTATCTCACTGCAAGTAGACCTGATATCATGTTTGCAACTTGCATATGTGCAAGATATCAGGCTACTCCAAAGGTGTCTCACCTAATTGCTACCAAGAGAATCCTTAGATACCTTAAAGGAGCTCCCAAACTGGGTCTTTAGTATCCCAAGAATAGGGATTTTAACTTTTATGGTTACACGGACAGTGATTATGGTTGTTGCAACATCAACAAGACATCAACATTAGGATGATGTGAATTTCTTGGTGGAAGGATCATCTCCTAGTAATGCAAGAAGCAATCATGAGTATCCACATCTACTGCTGAAGCTTAGTACATTGCTGTTGCAAGCTACTATGCTCAACTGCTTTGGATTCAGAATTAGATGTTGGATTATGGTTTCAGCTTTATGGAGACCCCTATCCATATACATAACAAGAGTGCCATATCTATCACAGAAAATCCAGTCAAGCATTCCAAGATAAAGCATATTGACATGCATTTAATTCGAGATATTCATGAGAAAAATCTAATCAAACTAGTCAATGTCAATTCAAATGAACAATATGCTGATTTGTTCACCAAAGCCTTTGATGAACAAAGATTTAAATACTTAATCATAGATATTAGGATGATTAACATTGACTAGTCTTTCTCTTTTAAAAAACCTTTTTAAATGTGTCTTATCTATGATTTGTATATCCAATTTAAGCCCTGTTACAAAAAGGTTTCTTCTCTAAGTATGAATTCTTCCAAAAGAAAATTACCTTTGGAAGAGATCATTATCTATCTTCCAAAGGCAAATTCATATGCATAAATATTATCTTCCAAAGAGTTTTTAGCCTCAGAAGAACATTTGATCATAGATCAAATCTACTTCCGAAGCGTACTAACTTCTTTTCTCGGAAGAAGACTGTACTCTCGAAAGCAAACTTCTCACTGAGACATGGTTTGCTTTTGGAAGTAAAAATGGCTTCGGAAGACAATATAGAGTAAAACAAGTGTTTTATCTCTGAAGCAATTTTACCTTCGGAAGAAAACTTTTACTGTGTAACGAATATCTTTGGTCTCCACTTTGTAAAAAGTAAGATTTTATTGATGATTGTCGGAATATTTTAAACGGTTTATCTTACCGCCCTTGTCAAATCAAAACCTAAACTGTCCTTTCACCTTATCGGTTTGGCGTTTTACCCCCATTTGAAAACTACCAGCTCTCTTTCTTTACTTTCTTTACCGCTACAAAAGCCCCAAATTTCCATTATCCTCTTCACTCACTCTCAAATTCCTTCAATCAAATAGTATTCCCTTAACAATGGCCTTGAATCCTCAACATAACCAGGTCATCATCCTTGATTCTTCAAAGGATGTCGATTTTGCCCCTATTGTCGAATTTCTGTCACAATTGACATACTTCACTGCCCTCACTGTTAACCCCACCATCTACTCAAACCATATGGCTAAATTCTGGGCCAATGGTCAAAACGAGACGATTAACGATGAAAGGGTCAGCAGATCGAGGATCTGCGTTCAGGAGATCATAATAACTGAATCAACCATTAGGGAGAATTTGGATCTTCATGATGAGGGCGCCCCTACTGAATTCCCCAAATTAGAGTTGGAGGTTACCTACACTCAGATGGGATATAATGGTGATGTGAGCAAGTCTACGGTCTATAACTTTAACTTCTCCTACAATTGGATGTTCTTGCTGCACATCGTCCTACATTGCCTATCCAACAAGTCCGGGGGATGGGATCAAATCCCATATGATTTAGGCTGCCTAGTCCACGGGTGGGTAAAGGGCCTGCACTTTAACTACTCAAGATTTGTCTTGAACAACTTAAGAGGCAATCTCTCCCAAGATCCATTCTACATGTATCCCCGGTTAATTCAGCACATAATCAATTGTGAGCTAGACCAGGACAGACTACAATGTGCAGATGTTCTACTGGTCCCTTACATGCAGCCTGGCATATTCAAACCTCTAATGAAGGTGTCCACCAACTTCACTGGAAGATTCACTGATCTTCTTCCGGGTATGCTTGAGCCAACGGCTCCTGGTGACATCCCTGCAAGCCCAGCAGGTGATGAACCCACACCTGACACCACCACTCCAATGCCAATTGCTTCTTCTCACCCAATCAAGATCACCTACACAGGACGCCCCAAACGAATCCCTGATCAATCTACTCTGATTGATCAAGTCCCCTCTGTTCAAACCAAAAAGGTTAGAGTGGAACTCAGGGCTCCCAGTCAGCCAGAGGTCTAACCATCCTCCACCATTGAACTCAATATCAGTGTTGAGTCTCCTTAGTCTCAACCTAACGAGCCCTCAACCCAAGCCATTAGCACTCAAGGTGAGTCTCAACACTCCCCTAAGTAGCCATAAAGGGATAGCCACATCATTAGCTTAACTGCTATTACAGAGGAACCACTAGGTGTTGACCAAGGTCTCAGGTCACTAGATATAAATTCTCTATCCTTTATTGACCTATTAACCCAACCTAATGAGGACATTATGTTCCATCCGGGCCATGATGTTGATCCACCACTCTCAAGATCAACTGAGCTCCAGGGAACCCCTGATGTCTAGCCCACATCAGCTAAACCTAACTAACGTGAGTCCAACCGATGTGGAGGTGACTCATGTAGGCTCAACCACCAATAGTGAGAGTGTTTTACTAACCTCTCAGTATAGTGGTAACATCAGTAAGACTGAGTCTATGGCAACCTTGCAAATTGATGCCTCTAAAAGAGACATCAGTATGCAAGGGTATCCAGGGTGCCAAGAAACCACTACTGGTGGTGATGATGAACATACTAGGTATATTATCTCATCTCCTAATGATTCTTCAAAAGAAGATGAGGGTAGTCTAAACTCACTATCAGAGACCTACTTTCTAAAGTCTCAAACCGTGAATTAAAGGTTAAGACTTTAGAGGACAGGTCTGCCACTTAGCAACTTGAGATTGAACATCTAAAGGCTCAACTAGCTGAGAAACAGATTGAGAAGTCTATTAGGCATGTACTAATTCAAGTTTCTTTAAGTTCTTCTTCTAGCTCATCTACTTCTCAAGATGATGCTACCAAAAAGCGGGTGAATGTACATAAACAAAGACATGAGGAATCCAGCCTTGCCATCACTACTTCCCTTGATGCTATCTCTACATTCTATCCCATACAACAACATCTTGCAACCATCTTTCCTCAAGCACCTCCAATTACCATTCAAGTGGACCTAAGGATGCTTATTGACCTTAACAGATTCTTAACCAATTTTCTGATAAGCTCCTCCCTTGAACAACCCTCCCCTGATGTTGCCATAGCCTATTTTAGAGTTGAAGAGCTACAAAGGCTAAGTGCACCACCTACCTCTGAGGAGGAAGTTGGTCAACCTAAGGTCTCTATTAAACCTGAGATTAACTTCAAAGGGGAAATATAGACTGATGGCCTAACAACCAACTTAGGAGGGACAGGTAGTGTTGTTCCAATTACTTCCAAAGTAGAAATCCAAGCCGCCAAAGGAATAATTGAACTATCTTCCTTTTCTAATGACCTGTTCATCATAGAGGCCATTATTGTCCTGGCCTCTGAGGTCAATAGTGAGGACTTCCATACAACTCCCATCTCCCAAGAACCACAAGTTCAAACTCCCTCTCCCCAACCTGAAGCCTCTAAACCTGAGTCTTCAAAGGCTGAATCTTCCTCTGATCCTAAGGGGAAGAGGAAGCTCACTGCTAAAAAGCTTCTACAGGAAGAAAGGCTGGAGAAGCTTAAAAAGAAAGGAAGAATTGATACTGGAAAGTTGCTGGCTGGAAGCAGCAAAACAGCAGCAGCCACCCAAGAGAGTATCAACAACCAGAGGAGAGTGGAGGTCATAGACAGGCTCATCAGCCTGGGAGTAGACAATGAAGATATCTTTCTACTCCTACTTAATAAGCTTGTAAAGCTGGAGAAGGCAACCTTGCTACAAAAATAAAAGGAGGAAGCAAGGTTGGCCATAGAGGAGGAAGAAAGGACAAAGAAAGAGGAGGCAATGGAGAAGGAGTGGATGGAGAGAATAGCCTTTCTCTGTACTAGAGGCTATTCTAAGATGGAGCTAGCACCTCATGATTATGATACGATCTTGTTCCTTTTTCACAAAGAGCAAGATCAAATCAACAAAGAAAGGAAGAAGGCTGCTAGGGAGAAGCTGAAGGAGAGGAAGAAGATGGAGGAAGAGGCAAAGCTTGCAGCTGCCAAGAGTGAAGGTGATAAGGACTGGATGAAAATCTACCTTAAAGCCTATGGATTCACTGGTAGGCAGGTGGGTCCTATGACCCTAAAGACCCTACAGCGACATGTCAGCAACATCACGGCTGACATTTGCTTAGGAAGAAGGCAGGAGGTACTCCAAAGGCAAAGTATTCAGAGGATGGCACCCAAACCAACTCCAAACCCAAACCAGCACCCAAACCACAACCTATGCCTACACCTTTTCCCTTCCCCATTAAAACTAAGCCAACCACTGAACCTTACACCCCTGAACCCACACCATCAGCCATACCTACACCTTCACCCACTGCCTCTCAACAACCTCTACCACCACTTATCCTTAAACCTAAAACACAACCCCAAACCCAATCACTACCCAAACCATCTTCTGAACCTTCTAAACCCCTGACCTTAGAAGAGTTCAAGGAGATCAAAAGGAAGCTCATCAACTGCACAACCATGAGTGACATCTTTTGTGAGCAAGAGTCCATAAAGCTGGAATACATTGATGGCTCTTCCTGTTCCCTCATAAGAGATGCATTTCTTGATCTGCCAAGGGGAACACTGGACCAAGCTCTCCAACTTCTTGCAACCAACTTAGACACACTTAATGAAGAAGAAAATAAGTTAAGAAGGAGACTGGGGACTCTGCTGGACACAAGAAAAGGGGACAAGCTGCCAACCAATCCCCTCAATCCTAGAAGTCAAATTATCCAATGGAGGTTTGATAAAGCTACACACAGCTTTACTGTGGAAAGGGAGAATGGTCAAGTTAACAGACTTGATACATCTGCTCTGGTGCACTCTAGCAGCAGGTTTGACATTACTAAGTTAACAGAGAGACCATTCTCCAATCCCTCCAACTCTTAGATAGCTGCTCACATCAGGAATCATCTGAGCAGTCTTCATGTTGAAGAGCTTATAAAGAAAGCCAAGACTGAAGAAGAGTTGAAAAAGAGAGTAAAGGAAGAAGAAGAAGAAGGTGATACCAGAAAAGCAAGAACATTCCTGTAGATGGTTGAAGGTCCAACTTCAGATCCTATAGTTAGATAGGAATATGACTATAATTCCCATCAACTAACTCTCTTCAAATGGACGCAGCAAAGGGTACACATCATCCAGAGCAACAGATTGGATCTATTATCTACCGATAATTTGTACAAGCTTCTCACCACTACATTAGGGAAGAACAAAGAGACAGACAAATGTCTGCTCTCCCTGGTGTTAAAGACATTGAGGAATAGAAGGAAGTGAAGTTTTGGTAGCATCAGCCTAGGGGGAGTTTGTTAGATCATATGAGGCTGGTGCAACCAAAACAACACTTAGAAGATTTTGATGTACAATTAAAGTGGTCTTCCAAAGGCATTGCTACTCTTCCAAAGACAAAGCTTCTCTTCCGAAGACAAGTCAAAGATCTTTTGAAGCTCAAGGTTGAAGAACTTCTGAAGTGAGAACTCAGTCTTTTGAGACTAAGTAGTTCTCCTTCTAAAGTATACAACTTAGAAGATCCTAAAGACAAAGTTTCCCAAAGAATAAAGTCCTGGAGACCTGCAGAAGACTTGGAAGAAGTTGATTCTTCAGAAGTATAAATGGCCTCAGAAGAACGTATTCTTCCGAAGCCATTTAGCTTCGGAAGAACCATCTATGAACCAGTGGACATAAGTATGGTTTGTGTGACATCTGCTGCAATATCTAATAAACTGCATGGCGCTTTCCCATGCCCATGTAGTTCACCATACTTTAATCCACTGATCACCTATTATCTGTTAGTACAGTTGCTACTTTTAATTGGTGACAAAAGGTAAGTCATGGACCTATCATGACTACCTAATCTAGGATAGTATTTTATCTTAGCTACTTTACTTCTAGTAGTGTAGTATTTGTCTAGTTGTAGATTCCAGCTGGTTATCCAAGTATAACCAGCTGTAGATAGTAGTATATATAGTTTCTCAATGTAACTTTGTAACCCTGCTTGTAAGAGTCTTGTAATACTAAGTTAAGAAGTAATATATACAAGTATCTTGAATACTATTCTTGTTTTCACTTATTTTCATTAACTTATTATATTACTTGTGAACTTAGTTAGAGATTCTGCTTCATCAAACCGAGTGAGATTAAGTGAGCTTATGAGATAAACTTGTGTTGTGAAACCAACACTGATCCTGCATTATTAACCCCACCCCTGTAGCTGCTATCCCCAAGCTAGTGGCTATAGATGCCCACTATGACGTCAATCTGACGTTACCAGCACAGTCATACTGCCACTATCAGACTTATCCCTAGGGTGCGCTTCGTGCACATAGACGTAGAAAGCGGGTTCGCATCCTAATTTGCCCTAGGAAATAGAGGGTCAACTGTTATCTATTGAGGATAGAAAATATCTGGATGAACAGGCCATTCATACGATGCATGATAGGCTCACCAGGGTACAGCGAGAGATGACGACTTTGATGTAGAGAGTGGATGCGGCTAAGCAGAGAGCTACATTGGCTGAGCAGCGCATGGTGGCGGTAGAAGAGAGAGTGACTGTGATGGAGGAGCACGTGGAGTCCTCCACTTCACTGGCAGTTGTGTGTATGATTATGGCTATGGCAACAGTACAGACATGTGTATTTACTTGCTTATTTCGTTGATTACCTATCGTGAGTGGGCAATGCTCACGTAATATTGGATATGAACTTATTGTAAGAGTATGTACTCTTAAAATACTTTTTAATTCATAAAATTTACTATCAAGTTGTAGTATCTTATATATTGTGTGGTTGCTTGGTTGTTATGATTGTTTACTTTTGGTGCACATGTATTTAACATTGTTACATATTGTCTAATCTTACTTTTCATTATGATTTGAAGAAACATTCCACCACAAAGGAGAAACACCCGAACCAATGTGGGAAACAGTACTCCCATGACAGCAGTGGCCATTGAGCAGCTAGTGGCGCAACGAGTAGTAGATGCCATTGCACATCAGATGATGATTAGCCTCTATCATTAATTATTATCATAAAGAGAGCCAAAAGAAAAATAATTATAATGGCCTAAAGTGGAAGAGAAAATAAAAAAAGTATAAAAGTATTAAAAGCTAGGTACATAACTGAAATAAAAAAGTTTGCACTCAAGAGAACAAATGGAGTGATCACTTACCATGATCATAGGAATGAAATATTTGATTTTCCTCTTGACATTTTTGAGCAAATCGATGAGTATTTAAGTATCTTTGGATGTAGAAATAAGAAGACTAAGCATTTACTCCAATAAGTGCTGACCTTAGCCAAAGCTGAGTCTGGTGAAGCGATTCCCAAAACTCCCTTGTAACGCCCCGAAAGTCGAAGCGAGCAATTTAATAATAAAAGGCTTAGTTTAGGGTTATTTAATATAAATAAGAGGCTAAATGGAATATGGGCCAAATTAACCTTATGGGTTAAGGGATTGAGGTGTTTAAGTGCCCATAATTAGCCATTAAACAACCCTAATCAGCCCCATTCTTCCCCATTTGCAACCCAAGCCACCAACATTCTAGAGAGAGTAGAGAGAGAAAGTGGAGTAAATCAAAGATTTGAAGTTGCATTGATTAAAGGATTGAAGATCTGAGTGTTGGTGCATCAAACAACAACGAAAGAGCAAGAAATCCAGGTAAGAATCATTATCTAAACACCTATTTAGATCAGATCCGGATTCTAGGGTTTTGGGTTTTGAAAAGTTGCAAAGAATCACCAAAAGGTCACATTATTACATATGAAATCATGTAAAAAGCTTAGATATAGTTTCATGGATGAAAAACTAAGGATTTGGATGTAAAAAGTTGAGATTTTGGGTTAAAAACGAGCCAGAAGGTCATTTTTATGCGTTCTGAGAAACTGTCAGTTCTTCATGAGAAACTATGGATTCATCCTGCGAAACTAAGGCAATCTCCTTCCTGTGAAACTATAGTTTCACAGGTAGTTTCGCAAGTGCATAGGTAGACCAGTAGATTTAGCAAACCTAAGAAATTCCAATGAAAGTTGGGCAAAACTGCATGAGAAACTGCATGCGAAACTGCATGAGAAACTGCATGTGAAACTGTATGAGAAACTGCTTGAGAAACTGCATGCAAAACTGCATGAGAAACTGTGTAGAAATGACATCTTTGTGTGTTAACTTATGTGCAGACCGTGTACTATGATCATAGCCTAGGTAACCTAAACGTGAAGCTACTTGCTGAGACCAAATGAGTTCTAGCCCCTCTTTTACAAGTTTTTCCATGTTTTGGTGCTATTATGCCTAGTAAACTTTTAGTAAATGTCTTGTGATAACTTATGACGCCTTATGATGCCTAAATTAAATTTTTTTCCCGTATAATAGAAATGTTTTATGGTGAACTGTAATTGGTATGCTTTTTACGTGATAAGTAAAGTATATATTGAAGTGAAATATAATGTTAATGAAAAGTGGAACTTAATGAATGTTACCGGGCCCGTATGATGATGAAAAGTCTTGCAAGCAACATGTATGGAGGTTCACAACCATTGGGTTGTTAGCTCAACTGTGTGCGGATTTGATAGCCCATGAGGATGCACGTTACGGGACTAATCCTCGTGATTGACCATGATGATGATGGACCTATATTCATGAGCAGGCTTTGTGCCTTGCAGTGTGGGTCAACTGTCAGGGGTTAGCTACCATGATAAATGTGTACTGGCAGGGATTGGTATTTTGTTAATCAGATGTTTTGGGGTCTTGCTTTGTGGAAGCCCAGTTTATGAAAGATGAAAGATAATAAAAGAAATGATGATAATGAACACGATGAATGATGTAATGACAAATAATGAATGTTATGTTTATGAAATGTGTGTTCATTAAAAAGAAATGAAAGTATGTTTTGATAATATGTGCATAATAGTTGGCAGGTAATGGTAGATATTGAGGATGGCATAAGGATGGGAGCTACTTAGCAATCCAAGACTGGAATCCATTATTTGATAATATGTTTGAATTGAAAAATACAATATTTATGTTTTGTTAAATTAGAAGACAAATGTTATTTTACTATATGATCATGAAGTTTAAATGAATGTTTATTTAAATTCCGCTATAATGTTTTGTTGTAAAGTGATTTTATGCTATGATTGACCAACCGTGAGGCTTCCGGGAACAAGGCTTTACAAGTTGGTATCGTAGCCAAAGTTTAAGAGAATTGGGTAAAATATTATCAAAACCTAAACTTAAATTGAAAATGTGACCAAAGGAAGAATGCCAGCCCAAGTAGCTACGTGCCATCAGGTAAAAGTTTTCAAGTAAACCATTACTATATGCATGTGTTATTTGTTTTATGTGCTTGTAGATTTGAATACTGATCTGTGTTAGGATAGTGATTGCTTAGGCTAGGAGGGTGAGGTAAGTAGTTAATCACATTTTGCCACTGTAATTAAGGACGTATCATACTTATAATGATCTGAGCAATTTTCTTGAATGATCATTTTGGTGTTTGAATCTCATAGGAATTAAATATGAAGAGTAGGAAATCTACACGTGGAGGTACTCATGGTGGTTGTACTACCACGCCATGTGTCACCAGAAGCAAAGTTAAAGCTTCCAAGGTTGCACATCAGGAGTCAAAGATGCATAGCCACCATGAGGGTGAGGCAGCTACCCTTAAATCCACTGTGAGGGAAGCCATTGCTGATGAGGTCTACAACATGATGCAGAATGTTTTGCCGTCTGTGGTGACAAAGATGATCAAGGCAGTGAAAGAGGGAGAGAAGACTGAGGAGAAGGGGAAGAGGGCTGATAAGGAACCTGAGAAATCAACTGAAGACACAAAAAAGGGACCCACATCTCCTAGGGTTGTGGTCCACAGTGATGACAGTGATGACAAAAATATAAAGGAGACTGCTAAGAGGTGCAACTATGGGGCATTCCAGAGATGCGAGCCCCCGACCTTCAATGGCAACGACAATGCTACAGCCGCCCATCGATGGGTCCTGGAAATGGAGGCTGTCCTAGACATTAGTGAATGTCAGTAAGACCAGAAGGTGAAGTTCGCCACTCATTCATTCGTTGACTCGGCATTATGTTGGTGGGACAACATTTTCCAAGCAGGGGCTCAACGACCGATAGCCAGGATGAGGTGGTCTGAGTAGAAGGAATTGGTGCTGGAGGAGTACTATCCACATCGGGAGTTTGACAAGATCGAGAAAATGTTTTTTTATTTTGAAGCTAGGAATATGACCCAATAGTAGTACACAACTAAATTCAATAAATTGGCAAGGCTTGTGCCAAAGATGGTGACCCCAGAATCTAGGAAGTTTCAGCGATACATGCAAAATCCAGATGAACATGATTGCAGCCAGACCAGGCACATTTAGGACTGTGATAGATTTAGCTGGGAGGTTATATGATGAGAGAGGCCCGATGCTCATGCAGAAGAGGGTTGAGAAATGGAATGGGAATAAAAATAGGAATGGGAAGAGGCTTAGAGATGATGGTTCTAGGGTTGGGGAGAAGAGGACGAAGTTTGATGATCGATAGAGGGGATAAGAGAAGGTCATTGAGGAGGACAGATGTAAGAAGTGTGGGAAGAGAGACCAGGGTGAATGTCATCTAGGGACAAATGTCTATTTCAAGTGTGGTAAGGAAGGTCACTACGCTAGTGAGTGCTGGGCGATAAGGTATTACCTTTGTGGCGAGATGGGACATTTGGGAAAAGATTGCAGGAGGAATAGAGTAGAAGGTTCAGGGGTAACAAAATCTAGGGAGAAAGGAAAAGGGGATGAGCAGAAGATGAAAGCAAGGGCATTCAACATGACTTGCGAGGAGGCCTGAGCAGATCTAGAAGTAGTCTTAGGTATGTTTCTGGTGGATCATGAATATGCTTCTGTGCTCTTTGATTCTGGTGCTAGTAGGAGTTTTATGTCTGCTACCTTTTTTTGTTTGTTGCATGATAAGAGTAGGATGGTAGACGAGCCTTTTTATGTAGAAACAGCCATTGGTAAGTCCACCGAGGTGACTGAGGTGGTTAAGGATTGCCTGATAGAGTTAGAAGGTTGTAAGTTCTCGACTAGGTTGCATGTTATGGCCTTAGGAGGTTTTGATGTGGTGTTAGTCATGGATTGGTTAGCTAACTATAACATGAATATAGTATGTAGTAAGAAGAAAATTCTTCTGACCGCACCTGATGGTAGTTTCGTTACTGTTCGAGGGGATAGAGTGTGTTGTGTGTTGAAGGTGGTGTCGATGATCACGGCTGATATGTACTTGAGGCGTGGGTGTAGACCTTACTTGGCCTATGCAAGGGATGTGGAGGCGCTAGAGCCAAAATTATCCGATGTACCGGTAGTGCGTGATTTCCCAGATGTATTTCCGGAAGACCTGACCGGTGTGCCATCTGACCGCTAAATCGAATTCCAGATTGATTTCCTACCGGGAGCACAGCCCGTTGCTAAAGCACCGTATCGTCTAACTCCCTCAGAGAGGGTAGATTTGATGGCTCAGTTGCAAGTTTTATTAGATAAAGGCTTCATTCGACTGAGCATCTCTCCATGGGGTGCTCTAGTTTTATTCGTCAAGAAGAAGGACGACAGCATATGGATGTGCATTGATTATCGCGAGCTTAATAAGCTGACTGTAAAAAATCAATATCCGTTATCGAGAATCGATGACCTGTTCGATCAGCTCTAGGGTGCCAACTAGTTTTCGAGGATAGACCTACGATCTGGTTACCATCAACTGAAAGTGAAAAAACAAGATATTCCTAAGACCGCTTTCCGAACGCGTTATGAACACTACGAATTCCTTGTTATGTCCTTAGGTTTAACCAACGTGCCAGCTGCCTTTATGGATCTTATGAATCGGGAATGTCAGCCGATGTTGGTTAAATCAGTAATAGTGTTCATCGACGACATTTTGATTTATTCAAAAAGTGAAGAGGAGCATGCCGATCATATTCGAGAAGTATTGGAGATGCTCAGAAGGGAAACGTTATATGCTAAGTTCTATAAATGAGCATTTTGGCTACGCGAGGTTCAATTTCTTGGTCATGTGGTTACACCTGAGGGGATCATGGTGGACCCTGCGAAGGTTGAAGCAGTGATGTAATGGGAATCTTCGAAGACGCCATCCGAGATCCGCAGTTTCTTAGGTTTGGCGGGTTACTACAAAAAGATTTATTCAGGATGTCTCCAAGATAGCTTCCCCTTTGACTAAGTTGACCCATAAGGATGTGAAGTATGAATGGGGCCCAACCCAGGAGAATGCCTTCCTAGAACTGAAGATAAGGATAACTCAAGCTCCTGTCTTGACGTTACCTGAAGGGAATGATGATATGGTAGTCTACTTAGATGCCTCATATGCAGGATTGGGTTGCATGTTAATGCAACGGGGGAAGGTGATAGCCTATGCTTCCAGGCAATTAAAGGTCCATGAAGCCAATTATCCTACCCATGATTTGTCAACAAAGATAATAATGATATTATCAAGTTGTACGTATGTTGTGTGATCACAAACAAAAAGGTTTTTACTAAAGATAAATTATTTTATTGTATAAAACTAGAACTCACTCAGCAACGCTGACTTTTCATGCATTTTCAGTTGGCATGTAACATGTTGCTGAGGATGGCACGAGGGTGAAGCTACTTGGTGGGCAAGACTGACATCCATCTCATGCAATAATAATGATGTTGTTTTGTAATCTTGTAAACAACGATGTATTACATGGCAAATATATTTATTAAAGCATGAAATGGTTTTTGATGAATTATTCCGCTGCAAGGATTTATTTACTTAATAAATTTTAATATGTTTTGTTATAAAAGAGGTTGTGATTGACCAACTGTGGGGTTCCCAGGTACGGGGCCTTACAAGTTGGTAATAGAGCCAAAGTTTAAGAAAAATGGGTAAATATTTTCAAAACCTAAACTTAAAATGAGAATGGGACCGAATGGAGGGATGCCAGCCCATGTAGCAACATGCCATTAGGTAATTTACTTAAGGTTAATCGATATTATATGCATGTGCTATCTGATTTATATGCTCTTAGTAGATTTGGATACTGATGTAGTCAGGATAGGAAATGCTTAGGGGATGAAGAGTAAACTAAGTGGCTAATCACAACTGGCCACTGAAATTAGAGACTTACTATACTTGACATAAACTAAGCTATTACCTTAAATGACCGTGTTGGTGTTTGAATCTTATAGTGTTTAGAGGATGGCGGGTGGTAGATCTTCAAAGGCTTCGCGAGGAGGTGTGCAAGGTGGTCGTGGTGCTAGGCCACGAGTCACCGGGAACAAGGCTAAGGCTACTGGGATGGCTCCTGCAGAGCCCGAGCTTCATCACCAGGAAGGCGGTGATGAGAGTGTTAATTTGAGAGCCTCTGTGAAAGAGGCAGTGATGGAGGAGGTTCATCAGGTCATGCAGACGATCCTCCATCTGTGGTGACCGAGGTTATTCGTGCTGTGAGGGAGGATGAAAGGAAAGAGAAGGAGGAGAGGAGGAGGACCGTTGGGAGAGGTTCAGGTGAAGGGGAGCAACCAGAGACTGAGATGGTTGTCTCCAGCAATGATGAGGAGGAGGAAACGGTGCAGGAAACCACCAAGGGGTGTAGTTATAGGGCATTCCAGAGATGCAAGCCCTCAACTTTTGATGGAAATGGTGATGCTACTGCTGCTCACCGATGGGTGAGGGAGATGGAGGTGGTACTCGATATCAGTGAGTGCCGAGAGGATCAGAAGGTGAAGTTTGCTACCCACTCATTTATGGACTCGGCCTTATGCTGGTGGGACAACATTATCCCGGCCGAGGGTAGCAGGGTGATTGGGAGGATGAGGTGGAGTGAGCTGAAGAAGCTGGTGATTAAGGAATTTTGTCCTCATAGGGAGCTCGATAAGATTAAGAGAGAGTTCCTACAGCTAGAGGCGGGAATTGTTTGCTTTGGCATATTCCTGTGAGCGTTCGACTACGGGGATGTTGTCTTCATCTTCTTATGCTAAGTCTAAGGGGAAATGGCCAGTTCATCCTGATTCCCCATCAATAGTTAAGCTCTCATTTGTGGTGTTCGCTAAGTCTAAGATGAAGTTGTACAAGCTTTAATGCAAACACCACACAACATACACCACATCAGCAAACTCCAAATCATTTGTGGACTCGACCTTATGCTGGTGGGACAACATTGTCCAGGCCAAGGGTAGCAGGGTGATTGGGAGGATGAGGTGGAGTGAGCTGAAGAAGCTGGTGATTGAGGAACTTTTTCCTCATAGGGAGCTCGATAAGATTGAGAGAGAGTTCCTACAGCTAGAGGTGGGAACCATGACACACCAGCAGTTTACTACCAAGTTCAATAAGATGGCAAGGCTGGTGCTGGATCAGGTGACGCCAGTGTCAAGGAAGATCAAGAGGTATATTCAAGGTTTGCCGGCAGACATCAGCAGGCACATGATCGCCGCCCGGCCAAAGTACTTTTAGGTCGGTGGTTAATCTGGCAGGGAGGTTGTATGATGAAAGAGAAGTGGTAGTGGTGGAGGTGAACAAAAAGGGTGGTGGTGACAAGAACTGGAATGGGAAGCGGTTTGGTCGTGGTGGTTTTGCCCCGAGCAACAAGAAGGCAAGGATGGATGACCGAAGGGTAGGGTCGGCGGGTACTCGGTCAAGGATGTGTAACAGGTGTGGGAAGGAGCATACGGGGGAATGCAAGTGGGGATCAAATCTCTGCTTCAAGTGTGGGAAGCCCGGTCATAGGGCAAGGGATTATGAAGTGACGAGGTGCTATAATTGTGGCGAGATAGGGCATACGAGTAGAGATTGCAAGAAGCCGAGGGCTGAGAGTTCTGGGGGAAAGAAGGGGACCGAGAAGGATGGACAGGGAGCAAAAGCCAGAGCACTCATGATGAATCGGGAGGAGGCTAGAGTGGACCCCGATGTTGTGTCAGGTACGTTCCTAGTAAACCAAGCTTATGCCTCGGTATTATTTGATTCTGGTGCTAGTAAGAGTTTTATTTATGTTTCCTTTTATGCTAAGTTGCCTGTTAGGAGTAGAAAGATTGATGAGCCCTTCGATGTAGAAACTGCCATTGGTAAGTCTACCAGGATTTCTGATCTGATAGAAAATTGCGACAAAGAGTTGGAAAGACATAGGTTCTCTGCTAAATTATTCGTGATGCCCCTAGGCGGATTCAATGTGGTTCTAGGGATGGATTGGTTAGAATCCTATGAGGCAAATATTGTGTGTCGTAAGAAGATGATCCGATTGACTGCTCCAGATGGGAGTGTGCTGACGATCTACGGTGATCAAGTTACTACGGTTCCGAAGGTGATTTCGATGGTGGTGGAAGAAAAGTGCATGAAACGTGGATGTAGTGCCTACCTGGCTTACATAAATGATGTGGATGCGTTAGTACCACAATTGGCCAATGTACCAATTGTGTGTGACTTTCCAGACGTGTTCCCAGAAGATTTACCAGGTGTGCCATCGGACCGCGAGATTGAGTTCCAGATCGACTTGATACCTGGTTCTCAACCTGTTACTAAGGCACCGTATCGATTGGCTCCGTCTAATATGAAGGAACTGATGGTTTAGTTGCAAGAGTTATTTGACAAAGGGTTCATTCGACCGAGTATCTCTCCCTGGGGTGCTCCGGTCTTGTTTGTAAAGAATAAGGACGGTAGTATAAGGATGTGCATCGACTACTGGGAGTTAAAAAAGTTGACCGTGAAGAACCGGTATCCACTACCCAGAATTGATGAATTGTTTGATCAGCTCCAAGGAGCCAGTTGGTTCTCGAGGATAGATCTTAGATCTGGTTACCATCAGTTGAAGATGAAGGAGCAGGATATACCTAAAACAGCTTTTCGCAAGCGTTATGGACACTACTAGTTTCTCGTTATGTCTTTTGGTGTAACTAATGCGCCAGCTGCCTTTATGGATTTGATGAACCAGGTGTGTCGGCCGATGTTGGATAAATCAGTGATTGTGTTTATCGATGATATCCTGATTTATTCAAAGAGCGAAGAAGAGCATGCCAGTCACATTCGTGAGTTATTGGAGACACTTAGAAGAGAGAAGCTGTATGCTAAGTTCTCTAAGCTTTCTGGTTACGCGAGGTTCAGTTTTTGGGTCATGTGTTAAATTCCGAAGGGATCATGGTAGACCCGGCAAAGGTGGAGGCTGTGATGCAATGGAAGACTCCAAAGACACCATCCGAGATTCATAGTTTCTTGGGTTTAACGGGCTATTACAGGAGATTCATCCAAGACTTTTCCAAGATAGCCTCACTATTGACCAAGCTGACCCGTAAGGATGTGAAGTTTGTATGGGGTTTGGAACAGGAGAACGCCTTTGAGGAGTTAAAGGCAAGATTGACTCAAGCTCCGGTCTTGATGTTACTCTAAGGGAATGAAGACTTGGTGGTCTATTCAGATGCTTCTTATTCAGGATTGGGTTACGTGTTGATGAAACGGGGAAGGGTTATAGCCTATGCATCCCGACAGTTGAAAATCCATGAGGCTAATTACCCTACTCATGACTTAGAGCTTGCGGTTGTGGTCTTTGCATTGAGGATTTGGAGGCACTACTTGTACGGGACGAAGTGCACTATCTTCACTGACCACAAGAGCTTGAAGTATTTCTTTGAGCAGAAGGATCTCAATATGAGGCAAAGGAGATGGTTAGAGTTGATCAAGGATTATGATTGTGAGATCCACTACCATCAGAGCAAGGCCAACGTAGTGGCGGATGCCCTTTGTTGAAAGGAGAGACCCGAGCCAATCCGGGTGAAAGCCTACCAGCTGGTGATGAACTTCGATGTGATGACACAGGTCAAGGGATTCCAAGATGAGGTGTTGAAAGAAGAGCACCTTAACTCTGAAAGGATAAGAGGTCTAGTCTCGAAGTTGGGTGAGAACACTCTCGGAGTTAGAACCCGTTTCGGGCGGATATGGATCCCTCGTTATAGAGACCTACGGGAGAAAATCATGGATGAAGCTCATAAGACTCGATACTTTATCCATCCCGATGCTACAAAGATGAATCATGATATGAAGAAAGATTACTAGTGGTCGGGTATGAAGCGCGATGTAGCGGAGTATGTGAGCAAGTGCCTTACTTGCTTGCAAGTGAAGGCTGAGCATCAGAAGCCATACGGGAAGATCCAACCTTTGGATATACACAAGTGGAAATAGAACATATCACCATGGACTTCATTATGAAGTTACCGCGTACGGCAAGAGGGTATGATGCCATATGGGTGATAGTAGACAGTTTGACAAAGAGTGCTCATTTCTTGCCAATCCATGAGACATATTCATCTGAGAGGTTGGTGGATCTATTCATTAAAGAGATTGTGACGCGTCATGGTGTACCAGTGTCTATCGTGTCTGACTGTGACACTCGGTTTACATCCAAGTTTTGGAAGACATTTCATGACGTGATGGGGACGAGGTTGCATATCAGTACGGCGTACCATCCTCAGACAGATGGTCAGTCGGAGAGGACGATTCAGACACTGGGGATATGCTACAGGCATGCGTGATCGATTTTGGAGGAAGTTGGGATGAACACTTACCGTTAGCTAAATTCTCATACAACAACAGTTATCATGCCGGCATTGGTAGCCACCATTTTTGATGCTATACGGTAGGAAGTGTACAACGCCCGTATGTTGGGGTGACATCGGACAAAAGGAGTTGGGGAGCTTTGAAGTGATCGAGGCTGCGATTGAAAAGTTGGAGAAGATCAAGGCCTTTATGAAGGCAGCAAAAGATAGGCAAAAGTCGTATGCTGACAAGAGGCGTAGACCGATTGAATTCAAGGTGGGTGATAAAGTTATGCTGAAGGTTTCACCTTGGAAGGGGATCATTCGGTTCAGAAAGCGGGGTAAGTTGAGCCCGAGTTATATAGGACCTTTCTGAATCATTTCTCGAGTAGGAGAAGTGGCCTAAAGGTTGGAGCTACCCGATGAGTTAAGTGGAATTTATCCGACATTCCATGTATCTCACCTAAGAAAGTGCTTAGCTGATGAAGACATGATCGTGCCACTAGAGGATATTGAGGTGGATGAATGGCTTAATTATGTGGAGCAACCGGTGGCCATCATTGACAGAAAAGAGAAGAGATTACAAAATAAAGTGGTTCCACTGGTGCGAGTACAGTGCAGGCACAGGAATGGATCCGAGTCTACGTGGGAGACCGAAGAAGAAATGAGATAGGATTATCCCCAATTGTTCGAGGAGTGACAGGTTTCGGGGATGAAACCTATATAAGGGGGTGGACTTGTAACACCCGGATATTTTAAAAAGAAGAAAAGAAGAGAAAAAAAAAGAAAAGAAAAAAGAAGTATAAAGCAAGAAGGGTGAAATAACCCAAGTTGAGGGGTTAAAGTTGTGCAAGAGGCAACATTTAATATTATTATGTTTAAAAGTGCCCATGGCCGCCCACTCCCTCTGCTCACCAACTGCCTTCGATAGCAGCAATAGAAGAAAAGCAGAGTTCATCGGTTTTAGAGAGAAGAAGAAGAAGATCGTCTAGAAGGTAAGATTTTGTGTGTTTTGTTCGGTTTCAGCTGGGTTTTCAGCTTGTAGACCGAGTCTTATGTGTTTTTCTGTGTTCGGTTGTGTGTTTTTTATGTGTTTAGGTGTTTGAACTCCAAGTGCTCTCGAGTTTGGAGGTGTTTTACTCGAAGGCTGTTGTAGGTGAGTTCTAGAACCCCAAATTTTCTATTTTTAAACATGTTTTGGGGTTGAAATGCATGTAAACTATTATTTTTGAAAATTTCAGTATGTAACCATATATGTTTCCCCTGTTTATGTGGGTATGTGTGTTTGTGAATGCTTTGATCGATTATATGGTGGTATGCTTATTTTATGAGCTTAGTATGCTAGATTTGTGCTAGGATTATGTAAAAAAAAATGATGATCGGGAACTAAAAATTTACATAAGTTAGAACTGGTATAGTGCCCATGAGCCTAAGTAACTGCCCATAAGCCTAAGTGTTGCCCATGCGCCTAAGTTTTCCCATGCGCCCAAGTACTCATGTGCCTGCATAGTACTCATGCGCCTGCATAGTTCCCATGCGCCTAAGTTTTTGCCCATACACCTAAGTGTTTGCTCATGCGCCTAAGTTTTCCCATGCGCCCAAGTATCCATGCGCCTGCATAGTGTTCATGTGCCTGCATAGTACCCATGCGCCTAAGTTTTTCCCATGCGCCTAAGTTTTTCCCTATGCGCCCAAGTGTTCCCATGTGCCCAACTGTTCATGCGTCTGCATGGTGCCCATGCGCCCACATAGTGCTCATGCGCCTAAGATGACTTAGAATTTTTCTGAAATTTTCGGAAAAATTGAAATTTATGATTAAGCTCTGGGATGTTAAGGTGGGTTATGTTTGTTCATGTTATGCATGTTATGCCCTGTTATTGATGTTCCTTATTACGTATTATTACGTGACTTTACGTGGTGTGTTAATGCTATTATATGTAAAGTATTATATAATGAAAGTGAAAGACATTATTAATGAAGTGGAACCTAATGAAAGAATGTAAAGTCTTGCAAGCAAAGAGGTTCACAACTCATTGAGGGGTTGTTAGCTTAACTGTGTGTGGTTTAGCTAACCCATGAGGATGCGCACAGGGGTCAATCCTTGTGATTGACCAATATGTATGAAACGGGACCCTTTTCTCTTGCCTCGGTACTGGAGTCAGCTTCGTGCACAATGTTAGGGGTCTATTTATAGACTTCAGTCCAGTACCAGCTTTGTGCATAATGTTTGGGGTATAGCATATGACATGGGTCAAGATGAAAGTGAAAGATAATGATTAAAGTACGAAATGAATGAAAAGAATGTTGAAAGATAATAATGATATTATCAAGTTGTATGTATGTTATGTGATCACGAATGAAAAGATTTTTACTAAAGGTAAAGTATTTTATTATATAAAACTAGAACTCACTCAGCAACGCTAACTTTTCATGCATTTTCAGTTGGCATGTAACTTGTTGCTGAGGATGGCACGAGGGTGAAGCTACTTGGCGGGAAAGACTGACATCCATCTCATGGAAAAATAATGATGTTGTTTTGTAATCTTGTAAACAACGATGTATTACATGGCAAATATATTTATTAAAGCATGAAATGGTTTTTGATGAATTATTATGCTGCAAGGATTTATTTACTTAATAAATTTTAATATGTTTTGTTATAAAAGAGGTTGTGATTGACCAACTGTGGGGTTCCTGGGAACGAGGCCTTACATAACATGACCAATTAAATAAACTTTAATTGTATTTTAATCAAAATGGTGCAACTAGGGATTGGTGAATCAATGTATTCATGAAAGTTTAAATAAATATATGGGAAAGGAACTAGTTAGACAAAAACATTAAACAATGATAGTTCTCGCATGGATATCTTTTGCTTTTCATAACAACCTCAAATGCTATATGGTTTTATTCTCAAGCCTTCTAAACACACTCCCGAACCAATCTAATCAAATATGATTATAATCTTCATTGGAATCACCTTAATCGATCACACATAGAACATAGTATCTATTGTTTTAATAAAACCAAAACCGAACATGACACCACACGAATGCCCCTTACGAATCAATCAACTCTTGCCCAAACTTATCCACAACACTCCACAACCAACTTTGAACACTCTTGCCTCAAAAATACATTAAATCAATCCAAATGACAACCATCGATCCACAGAATCCTTTATAGACCATCAATGGAAGGAAATGAGGTGCAAAGTACTAATAAACTACTCGTATTTCACTAGAGAAGTATAGAGAATCAAATTATAGTGGAGATGAAATTAATCAGAAGTCAAACGAGAAACTTAATGTGTGATCGATGAAAAAGAAGTCAAATCTAGGTAACACAACCAATTAAATAAGATTTACTTGTATTTTAATAAAAATTGTGCAACTACAGATTGTTGCATCAATGTATTCACAAAATCTTAACTAAATATATCAGAAAGGAACTAGTTAGACATAAACGATAAACAATTATAGTTCTCACATTGATATCTTTTGCTTTTCGTAACAACCTCAAATGCTATGTGGCTTTGATTCGCAAGCCTTCTAAACACACTCCAAAAACAATCTAATCAAATCTGATTACAATCTTCATTGGAATCACCTTAATAGTTGTTGCATGGATATCTTTTGCTTTTCGTAACAACCTCAAATGCTATGTAGTTTTCATTCTCAAGCCTTCTAAACACACTCCCGAATCAATCTAATCAAATCTGATTATCATCTTCATTGGAATAACCTTAATGAATCACACAAGAAACATAGTATCTATTGTTTTAATCGAAACCAATACTGAAAACGACACCACACGAATAACCATTAAAATCAAGCCACTCCTGCCCAAAACTTATCCATAAAACTCTAGAACCAGTTTTGAACACTCTTGCCTTAAAAATACATTAAATCAACCCAAATGACAACTATCGATCCACGGAATTCTTTATAGACCATCAATGGAAGGAAACGAGGTGCAAAGTACCAATAAAACTACTCGTAATTCACTAGAGAAGTAGAGAGAATCAAATTATAGTGGAGATGAAATTAATCAGATGTCAAACGAGAAACATAATGTGTGATCGATGAAAAAAGAAGTCAAATCTAGGTAACACGACCAATTAAATAAGGTTTACTTGTATTTTAATCAAAATTGTGCAACTACAGATTGTTGCATCAATGTATTCACGAAAGCTTAACTAAATATTTGGGAAAGGAACTAGTTAGACATAAACAATAAACAATGATAGTTCTCGCATGGAAATCTTTTGTTTTTTGTAACAACATCAAATTCTATATGGTTTTGATTCACAAGACTTCTAAACACACTCCCAAACCAATCTAATCAAATCTGATTATAATCTTCATTGGAATCACCTTAATTCGATCACACATGGAACATAGTATCTTTTAATCGAAACCAAAACCGAACATGACACCACACGAATGACCCTTAAAATCAATCCACTCCTGCCCAAACTTATCAACAACACTCCACAACCAACTTCGAACACTCTCGCCTCAAAAATCCATTGAATCAATAGAAATCACAACTATCGATCCACGGAATCCTTTATAGACCATCAAGGGAAGGAAACGAGGTGCAAAGGACTAATAAACTACCTGTATTTCACTAGAGAAGAATAGAGAATAAAATTATAGTGGAAATGAAACTAATCAGACGTTAAACGACAAACGTAATTTGCGATTGAGAAAAAAAGTCAAATCAAGGTAACCCGACCAATCAAATAAGATTTATTTGTATTTTAATCAAAATTGTGCATCTGCAGATTGGTGCATCGATGTATTCTTGAAATCTTAACAAAACACATGGGAATGGAACTAGTTATACAAAAACATTAAACAATGATAGTTCTCGCATGGATAGCTTTTACTTTTCGTAACAACCTCAAATGCTATGAAGTTTTGATTTTCAGTCCTTCGAAACACACTCCCGAACCAATCTAATACATTCAGGATATAATATTCATTACAATCACACTAATCGATCATAAATGGAATATAGTATCTATTGTTGTAATCAAAACCAAAACTGAACACGACACCACACGAATGACCCATAAAATCAATCCACTCCTTCCCAAACTTATTGACAACACTTCACAACCAACTTTGAACACTATTGCCTCAAAAATACATTAAATCAATCCAAATGACAACTATCGATCCACAGAATCCTTTATAGACTATCAATGGTAGGAAACGAGGTGCAAAGTACCAATAAACTACTCTATACACTAGAGAAGTATAGAGAATTAAATTATAGTGGAGATGAAATTAATCAAACATCAAACAAGAAACGTAATGTGTGATTGATGAAAAAGAAGTCAAATCTGGGTAACACAACCAATTAAATAAAATTTACTTGTATTTTAATCAAAATTATGTCACAACAGATTAGTGCATCAATGTATTACCAAAAGCTTAACTAGATATATGGGAAAGGAACTAGTTAGACATAAACATTAAACAATGATACTTCTTGCACGGATATCTTTTGCTTTTTGTAACAACCTCAAATGGTATGTAGTTTTGATTCTCAAGCCTTCTAAACACACTCTCGAATCAATCTAATCAAATCTGATTATAATCTTTATTAGAATCACCATAATCGATCACACATGGAAGATAGTATCTTTTAATCGAAACCAAAACCGAACACGACACCACACGAATGACCTTTAAAATCAATCCACTCCTGCCCAAAGTTATCCAACACACTCCACAACCAACTTCGAACACTCTTGCCTTAAAAATCCATTATTTCAATAGAAATCACAACTATCAATCCACGGAATCTATTATAGACTGTCATGGGAAGGAAGCGAGGTGCAAAGGACTAATAAACTACTCGTATTTTACTAGAGAAGAATAGAGAATCAAATTAAAGTGGAAATGAAACTAATCTGGCGTCAAACAAAAAACATATTGTGCGATTGAGAAAAAAAGTCAAATCAAGGTATCTCGACAAATTAAATAAGATTCATTTGTATTTTAGATCAGAATAGTGCAACTGCAGATTGGTGCATCAATGTATTCACGAAATCTTAACTAAACACATGGGAATGGAACTAGTTATACAAAAACATTAAACAATGCTAGTTCTTGCATGGATAGCTTTTGCTTTTCGTAACAACCTCAAATGCTATGAAGTTTTGATTCTCAAGCCTTGTAAACATACTCCCGAACCAATCTAATCAATTCAAGTTATAATATTCATTACAATCACACTAATCGATCATAAATGGGTATAGTATCTATTGTTGTAATTGAAACCAAAACCGAACACGACACCACACGAATGACCCTTAAAATCAATCCACTCCTGCCTAAAACTTATCGACAACACTCCACAACCAACTTTGAACCCTATTGCCTCAACAATACATTAAATCAATCCAAATGACAACTATCGATCCACAGAATCCTTTATGGAGCATCAATGGAAGGAAACGAGGTGCAAAGTACCAATAAACTACTCGTATTTCACTAGAGAAGTATAGAGAATCAAATTATAGTGGAGATGAAATTAATCAGACGTCAAACGAGAAATGTAATGTGTGATTGATGAAAAAAGAAGTCAAATATAGGTAACACGACCAATTAAAAATAAGATTTTCTTGTATTTTAATCAAAATTGTGCAACTATAGATTTTACATCAATGTATTCACTAAAGCTTAACTAAATATATGGGAAAGGAACTAGTTAGACATAAACGATAAACAATGATAGTTCTCGCAAGGATATCTTTTGCTTTTCATAACAACCTCAAATGCTATGTGGTTTTGATTCTCAAGCCTTCTAAACACACTCCCGAACCAATCTAATCAAATATGATTATAATCTTAATTGGAATCACCTTAATCGATCACACATGGAACATAGTATCTTTTAATCAAAACCAAAAGCGAACATGACACCACACGAATGACCCTTAAAATCAATCCACTTCTGCCCAAACTTATCAACAACACTCCACAACCAACTTCAAACACTCTTGCCTCAAATATCCATTGAATCAATAGAAATCACAACTATCGATCCACGGAATCCTTTATAGACCATCAAGGGAAGGAAACGAGGTGCAAAGGACTAATAAACTACTCGTACTTCACTGGAGAAGAATAGAGAATCATATTTCATTGGAAATGAAACTAATCAGACGTCAAACGACAAATGTAATGTGCGATTGAGAAAAAAACTCAAATCAAGGTAACCCGACCAATCAAAAAAGATTTATTTGTATTTTAATCAAAATTGTGCATCTGTAGATTGGTGCATCAATGTATTCACGAAATCATAGCTAAACACATGGGAATGGAACTAGTTATACAAAAACATTAAACAATGATAGTTCTCTCATGGATAGCTTTTACTTTTCGTAACAACCTCAAATGCTGTGAAGTTTTGATTTTCAGGCCTTCTAAACACACTCCCGAACCAATCTAATCAATTCCGGTTATAATATTCATTAAAATCACACTAATCAATCATAAATGGAATATAGTATGAATTATTGTAATTGAAACCAAAACCAAAAATGACACCACACGAATGACCCTTAAAATCAATCCACTCCTGCCCAAAACTTATCGACAACACTCCACAACCAACTTTGAACACTATTGCCTCAAAAATACATTAAATCAATCCAAATGACAACTATCGATCCACAGAATCCTTTATAGAGCATCAATGGAAGGAAACGAGGTGCAAAGTACCAATAAACTACTCTATACACTAGAGAAGTATAGAGAATTAAATTATAGTGGAGATGAAACTAATCAAATGTCAAATAAGAAACGTAATGTGTGATTGATGAAAAAAGAAGTCAAATCTGGGTAACACAACCAATTAAATAAGATTTACTTGTATTTTAATCAAAATTATGCAACAACAGATTGGTACATCAATGTATTACCGAAAGCTTAACTAAATATATGGGAAAGGAACTAGTTAGAAATAAACATTAAACAATGATAGTTCTCGCATGGATATCTTTTGCTTTTCGTAACAACCTCAAATGCTATGTAGTTTTGATTGTCAAGCCTTCTAAACACACTCCCGAATCAATCTAATCAAATCTGATTATAATCTCCATTGGAATAACCTTAATCAATCACACAAGAAAGATAGTATCTATTGTTTTAATCGAAACCAAAACTGAAGACGGCACCACACGAATAACCCTTAAAATTAATCAACTCCGGCCCAGAACTTATCCATAACACTGCACAACCACTTTTGAACACTCTTGCCTTAAAAATACATGAAATCTATCCAATTGACAACTATCGATCCATAGAATCCTTTGTAGACCATCAATGGCAGAAAACGAGGTGCAAAGTACCAATAAGCTACTGGTATTTCACTAGAGAAGTATAGAGAATCCAATTATAGTGGAGATGAAATTAATCAGAATTCAAATGAGAATCGTAATGTGTGATTGATGAAAAAAGAAGTCAAATCTAGTTAACACGATCAATTAAATAAGATTTACTTGTATTTTAATCAAAATTGTGCAAATACAGATTGTTGAATTAATGTATTCACGAAAGCTAAACTAAATATATAGGAAAGGAACTAGTTAGACATAAACGATAAACAATAACAATTCTCGCATGGATATCTTTTGCTTTTCGTAACGACCACAAATGCTATGTGGTTTTTATTCTCAAGCCTTCTAAACACACTCCTGAACCAATCTAATCAAATCTGATTATAATCTTCATTGGAATCACCTTAATTGATCACACATGGAAGATAGTATCTTTTAATCGAAACCAAAACCGAACATGACACCACACGAATGACACTTAAAATCAATCCACTCCTGCCCAAACTTATCCAACACACTCCACGACCAACTTCGAACACTCTAGCCTTAAAAATCCATTGAATCAATAGAAATCACAACTATCGATCCACGGAATCCTTTATAGACCGTCATGGGAAGGAAACGAGGTGCAAAGGACTAATAAACTACTCATATTTTACTAGAGAAGAATAGAGAATTAAATTACAATGGAAATGAAATTAATCAGATGTCAAACAAAAAAAGTATTGTACGATTGAGAAAAAAAGTCAAATCAAGGTATCCCGACCAACTAAATAAGATTCATTTGTATTTTAGATCAGAATAGTGCAACTACAGCTTGGTGCATCAATGTATTCATGAAATCTTAACTAAACACATGGGAATGGAACTAGTTTTACAAAAACATTAAACAATGATAGTTCTTGCATGGACAGATTTTGCTTTTTGTAACAACCTCAAATGCTATGAAGTTTTGATTCTCAAGCCTTCTAAACTGTAAGGCCGCGTTCCCGGGTTGCTTACAGCTGGACCGTCATCGCATAATATAGCCAAAATAGACATTTCTTTTGCAGCAGAAATTAATAACTTTCATTTATAATTAAAACATGTTATCCCATTACATAAAACATTTACATGTCAAAATACAATAACATCTCAAAAATGTGGATGCCAGTCTTGAAAACACTCCCAGTAGCTTATGCATCCATGCCTGCAACCCCTCAGCATCGACAAAATACCTGCCAACTATCATGCATACAAAAAGTCAGCTACGCTAAGTGAGTTATAGTTTTATAAATAAAATACTTTACTTTCGTTAAAACATAACCTTCGTAATTGTATGCGATCACACATCATATGTACACATTGATAATATTATTATTATCTTCATCATTGTTCAATTCGTACATTCCATACATTCATCATTATCTTTCACTTTAATATGGATCCTGTCTCATGCAATACCCGACTCATGTCCGAAGACCGACAGTACCGAGGTACGCGACAAGGATCCCCTTCGAGTCACAAAGACTCCCTTTGAGCCACAAGGACTCCCTTCGAGCCACAAGGACTCCCTTCGAGCCACAAGGACTCCCTTAGAGTCACAAAGACTCCCTTCGAGTCACAAGGACTCCCTTCGAGCCACAAGGACTCCCTTCGAGCCACAAGGACTCCCTTCGAGCCACAAGGACTCCCTTCGAGCCACAAGGACTCCCTTCGAGCCACAAGGACTCTCTTCGAGTCACAAAGACTCCCTTCGAGCCACAAGGACTCCCTTCGGGTCACAAAGACTCCCTTCGAGCCACAAGTACTCCCTTCGGGTCAATCTCATGGATTAAACCCCTTACGAGTCTATTGTGACACACAGTCACTCACCTCAGCCTGGCATACAAGTATGTTATGACAACACAGTCACTCACCCCAACCATGGCTTACGGGTCTTTTGTGACCCACAGTCACTCACCTCAGTCTTGCTTGCAAGACTATTATTACGTTTCATTTTTCATTATCATTATCTTTCACTTCGTTATATAAAACTTTACGTTCATTCATAGCTATACATCAAACCACGTAAAGTCATACATCATACACAACGTATTATAAAACATAATACATATGGTTTGAAAACCGTTAAACGAAGAAAGATAACACATACACCCATACATCATAAACATCATCACACCATCATGCACACATCAAACATAAGCCAACACATCCCAACGGGACCTATCTCAAACATCACCTCTTAAAGCCTTTAAGAAAGCCCTAAGTCCAAAACTAGGTGCAACATAACATTCTAGGCACATCAGCAGAAAATTCTAAGTATAAAACTTCTTGGGCGCATCAGCACTATTTGGGCGCATGAGCCCTCTTCGGGCGTCCCAACACTTAGCCACAGAAACAATTCTGGGCGCATGGGCACTATGCAGGCGCATGACCCACACTTAGCCAATTTCACACTTCCTGGGCGCATGGCACTATGCAGGCGCATGGCCCACACTTAGTCACATTTTTATACTTTCTGGGCGCACGGCCACTATTCAGGCGCATGACCTGGGTGCATCAGCCCTGTTCGGGCGCACCACCCTTGGGCGCATGAGAAAACTGAGGAACATAACACTTGGGCGCATGAGGACATTCTGAAATATGTCTAACACTGCCAAATTCACCCGAACATCATTCAAACACCACCCAAACACAGATCTAACATACTAAGGGCATCTAAAACTTACCAAGCACCATACTAAACCATAACAAGTCTAGAACATACAACCATAGCACATAACATCAAACAAAAGCTGAAACATATGGTTGTCTTAGAAAACCTTTTTCCCGGTATGCATAATAGCCCCAAAACACTTTAAAATCTATAAAATAGGGGTTCTTGAAACTCACCTTGAAGCAGCTCTTCAACCCAAACACTTCCACCTGTGATTTCAGCTTCAAAATCCCGAGAACAACCTTCTAAAACATCGAGAGCTTCGGTTACAAGCTGCAAACTAAGCTAAAACCGAACATAAACCGAGAACTAACCTTTTTGCAGCTTCTTCTTCCTTCCTCTTCTCCAAAAACCCGATTTCTTGCTCTTCTTCTTCTTCAGCCGAGGCCAAAAAGCAGATCTGCTGCTTTATTGGGCGGCCATACCCTCATTTATATTAAAATAATGAGTTTTGGCACTTTTACACCTTACACCCCTCATCTTGTGCCCATTTACTTTTCCCTCTACATACTTTTCTTTATTCTTTTTTTAAATAAAAATTTAGGGTGTTACAAGTCCACCCCCCTTATATAGGTTTCGTCCCCGAAACCTGTCACTTCTCGAATAGTTACGGGTAACGCTGTCTCACTTCTTCCTTGATCTTACACGTAGGATTAGTACCCTTCTGGGCTCCACTATACTCGCACAAGTGAAATCACCATTCTCCTTAGCCCTTCTTTTTCTTCTATCAAAATGACCCTCAGTTGCTCCACATAGTTGAATCCCTCATCAATCTCAGTATTCTCTAGTGGCACGATCACATCCTCATTGATTGAGCACTCTTTCAGACAAGATACATGGAATGTCGGATAACTTCACTTAACACGTCGTGTAGCTCCAGTCAACATGCCACTTTCCTTACCCGAGCAACAATTCAATCTGGTCCTTTATACCTCAGTGTTAGCTTTACTCGTCTTCTAATTCGGATGATTCTCTTTTCCCAAAACGAAGCCTTCATCATTACTCCACCGCCGTAGAGCGGCACCGAACTCCTTTCGGGCGCAATTGCTCAAACCACCTTCTTGCAACACTCGGTGTTTGCCTTATAGGTTCTAGCCAATTCACCCGAAGGTGTACATCTATCCATCCATGTCTATCCTGAACAGTCTGACGTCGCATCGAAGTCCGCTCTAGCCTCCTCCCGGTCATAGCGAATGCTCTGACCTTCATCTTCTGCTCTCCTTCCTTGCATCGGAGCTTCCAGCCCTTGACTTCGTGCAGTCTTTGATCCTGTGTCCACTCTCACCACACCTGTAACATCTTATTGCATGACAATCCCTTGCCAAGTGGCCCTTCTTTCCACACTGAAAACAGAGATTCGATCCCCGCTTACATACTCCTGCATGCTCCTTTCCACATTTCTTGCATACCTCTTCCCTCTCAGACATCCTCTTCCGATCATCGAACCTCATCATCTTACCTCCAGCACAAATTCACCATCCTCATCATCCCGCCTTCCATTCCCACTCCTAACATAACCCTGCTCTTCCTCCTCATCCATCATCGCCACCGCCTCTCGCTCGTCATACAGCCTCCCCGCCAAATAGACCGCCGACCTAAACGTGTTTGGCAGGGCAACAACCAGATGTCTGCGGATATCTACCGGCAGACCTTGAATATACCTTTTGATCTTTCATGACACAGGCATCACCTGATCTGGCACCAACCTTGCCATCTCATTAAACTTCGTGGTGTACTGTTGGTGAGTCATCGTTCCCGCCTCTAACTGCAGAAACTCCCTCTCAACTTTGTCAAGCTCTCTATGAGGGCAAAACTCCTCGATTACCAACCTCTTCAGCTCCTTCCACCTCATCCTCCTGATTGCCCTGGTGCCCTCAGCCTGAACAATATTGTCCCACCAGCACAAGGCTGAATCCACAAATGAATGGGTAGCAAACTTCACCTTCTGATCCTCGCGGCACTCGCTGATATCAAGTACCGCTTCCATCTCTCTCACCCAACGTTGTGCAGCAGCAGCACTCCTATTTCCATCAAACACAGGAGGCTTACACCTTTGGAATGCTCCATAGCTGCATCCCTTCGCAGTCTCCGGCACAGCTTCCTCATCCTCCTCATCATCACTGGAGACAACCATGCCAGCATCGGGTTGCTCCATATCCCTAGAACCTCCGACTTCACCTCCGCGTCATGTGGTTCTCCTTCTCTCACTCTCCTTCTTCTCATCCTCCTTCATAGCTATAATGAGAACGGTCACTACAGTCAGCAAAATCGTCTGCATGACCTGTTGGACTTCCTCTGCCACTGCCTCCTTCATTGAGGCTCTCAGGTTAGCACTCCCGTCCTCACCGTCCTGGTGACGAAGCGCTACCTCATCAGGAGCCGTCTATGCAGTCTTAGCTCTACTCCTCGTGGCATGCGGCCTAACACCACGTCCACCATGACCTCCACCTCGCGAAGCCTCAGAATACCTACCACCAGCCATCTAAACACTACAAGATTCAAACACCAACACGGTCAATCAAGGTAATAGCTCGAGTTATGTCAAGTATAGTAGGTCCCTAATCATTGTGGCCAGTTGTGTTTAGCCACTTACTTTACTCTTCATTTCTCAAGCATTCCCTATCCTGACTACATCAGTATCTAAATCCGCACAGAAGCACACAAGCCACATAACATGCGCACATAATACCGGTTAACATTAACTTACATAAAACCTTTACATAAAACTTTAACCTGCAGGCATGTAGCTACTAGGACTGGCATCCCTTTCCTTTCGTCCCATTCTCAGTTTAAGATTAGGTTCTTTTTGAAAATATTTACCCAATTCTCTTAAACTTTAGCTCTGATACCAACTTGTAAGGCCCCATTCCCGGGACGCTTACAGCTGGATCGCCATTGCATAATATATTCAAAATAGACATTTCTTTTGCAGCGGAAATTAATAACTTTTATTTATAATTAAAACATGTTATCCCATTACATAAATCATTTACATGTCAAAATACAATAACATGTCAAAAATGTGGATGCCAGTCTTCAAAACACTCCCAGTTGCTTATGCATCCATGCCTGCAACCCCTCAGCATAGACAAAATACCTGCCAACTATCATGCATACAAAAAGTCAGCTACGCTGAGTGAGTTCTAGTTTTATAAATAAAATACTTTACTTTCGTTAAAACATAACCTTCGTAATCGTATGCGATCACACATCATACGTACACATTGATAATACTATTATTATCTTCATCATTGTTCAATTCGTACATTCCGTACATTCATCATTATCTTTCACTTCAATATGGATCCTATCTCATGCAATACCCGACTCATGTCCGAAGACCGACAGTACCGGGGTACGCGACAAGGATCCCCTTCGAATCACAAAGACTCCCTTCGAGCCACAAGGACTCCTTTCGAGCCACAACGACTCCCTTCGAGTCACAACGACTCCCTTCGAGCCACAAGGACTCCCTTCGAGCCACAAGGACTCCCTTCGAGCCACAAGGACTCCCTTCGAGCCACAAGGACTCCCTTCGAGCCACAAGGACTCCCTTCGAGCCACAAGGACTCTCTTCGAGTGACAAGGACTCCCTTCGAGCCACAAGGACTCCCTTCGAGCCACAAGGACTCCCTTCGAGTCACAAAGACTCCCTTCGAGCCACAAGGACTCCCTTCGGGTCAATCTCATGGATTAAACCCCTTACGAGTCTGTTGTGACACACAGTCACTCACCTCATCCTGGCATACAAGTCTGTTGTGACAACACAGTCACTCACGCCAACCATGGCTTACGAGTCTTTTGTGACACACAGTCACTCACCTCAGTCTTGCTTGCAAGACTATTATTACGTTCCACTTTTCATTATCGTTATCTTTCACTTTGTTATATAATACTTTACGTTCATTCATAGCCATACACAAACCACACAAAGTCATACATCATACACAACATATTATAAAACATAATACATACGTTTTGAAAACCGTTAAACAAAGAAAGATAACACATACACCCATACATCATAAACATCATCACACCATCATGCACACATCAAACATAAGCCAACACATCCTAACGGGACCTATCTCAAACATCACCTCTTAAAGCCTTTAATAAAGCCCTAAGTCCAAAACTAGGCGCAACATAACATTCTAGGCGCATCAGCAGAAAATTCTAAGTATAAAACTTCTTGGGCGCATCAGCACTATTTGGGCGCATGAGCCCTCTTCGGGCGTCCAACACTTAGCCACAGAAACAATTCTGGGCGCATGGGCACTATGCAGGCGTATGACCCACACTTAGCCAATTTCACACTTCCTGGGTGCATGGCACTATGCAGGCGCATGGCCCACACTTAGTCACATTTTTATACTTTTTGGGCGCACGGCCACTATTCAGGCGCATGACCTGGGCGCATCAGCCCTGTTCGGGCGCACCACCCTTGGGCGCATGAGAAAACTTAGGTACATAACACTTGGGTGCATGAGGACATTCTGAAATATGTCTAACACTGCCAAATTCACCCGAACATCATTCAAACACCACCCAAACACAGATCTAACATACTAAGGGCATCTAAAACTTACCAAGCACCATACTAAACCATAAACAAGTCTAGAACATACAACCAAAGCACATAGCATCGAACAAAAGCTGAAACATACGGTTGTCTTAGAAAACCTTTTTCTCGGTAAGCATAATATCCCCAAAACACTTTAAAATCTGTAAAAGAGGGGTTCTAGAAACTCACCTTGAAGCAGCTCTTCAACCTAAACACTTCCACCTGCGATTTCAGCTTCAAAATCCTGAGAAAAACCTTCTAAAACATCGAGAGCTTCGGTAAACTAAGCTAAAACCAAACATAAACCCGAGAACTAACCTTTTTGCATCTTCTTCTTCCTTCTTCTCCAAAAACCTGATTTCTTGCTCTTCTTCTTCTTCAGCCGAGGCCAAAAAGCAGATCTGCTGCTTTATGGGGCGGCCATACCCTCATTTATATTAAAATAATGAGTTTTGGCACTTTTACACCTTACACTCCTCATCTTGTGCCCATTTACTTTTCCCTCTACATACTTTTCTTTATTCTTCATTTAAATAAAAATTCGGGGTGTTACATTAACATACTCCCGAACCAATCTAATCAATTCAGGTTATAATATTCATTACAATCACACTAATCAATCGTAATTGGAATATAGCATCTATTGTTGTAATTGAAACCAAAACCGAACACGACACCACACGAATGACCCTTAAAATCAATCCACTCCTGCCCAAAACTTATCGACAACACTCCACAACCAACTTTGAACCCTATTGCCTCAAAAATACATTAAATCAATCTAAATGACAACTATCGATCCACAGAATCCTTTATAGACCATCGATGGAAGGAAACGAGGTGCAAAGTACCAATAAACTACTCGTATTTCACTAGAGAAGTATAGAGAATCAAATTATAGTGGAGATGAAATTAATCAGACGTCAAACGAGAAACAGAATGTGTGATTCATGAAAAAAGAAGTCAAATCTAGGTAACATGACCAATTAAATAAGATTTACTTGTATTTTAATCAAAATTGTGCAACTACAGATTTTGCATCAATGTATTCATGAAAGCTTAACTAAATATATGGGATAGGAACTAGTTAGACATAAACGATAAACAATGATAGTTCTCGCATGGATATCTTTTGCTTTTTGTAACAACCTCAAATGCTATGTGGTTTTGATTCTCAAGCCTTCTAAACACACTCCCGAACCAATTTAATCAAATCTGATTATAATCTTCACTGGAATCACCTTAATCGATCACACATGGAACATAGTATCTTTTAATTGAAAGCAAAATCGAACATGACACCACACGAATGACCCTTAAAATCAATCCACTTCTGCCCAAACTTATCAACAACACTCCACAACCAACTTCGAACACTCTTGCCTCAAAAATCCATTGAATCAATAGAAATCACAACTGTCGATCCACGGAATCCTTTATAGACCGTCAAGGGAAGGAAACGCGGTGCAAAGAACTAATAAACTACTCGTATTTCATTAGAAAAGAATAGAGAATCAAATTACAGAGGAAATGAAACTAATCAGACGTCAAACGACAAACATAATGTGCAATTGAGAAAAAAAAGTCAAATCAAGGTAACCCGACCAATCAAATAAGATTTATTTGTATTTTAATCAAAATTGAGCATCTGCAGATTGGTGCATCAATGTATTCACGAAGTCTTAACTAAACACAAGGGAATGGAACTAGTTATACAAAAACATTAAACAATGATAGTTCTCGCATGGATAGCTTTTAGTTTCCGTAACAACCTCAAATGCTATGAAGTTTTGATTTTCAGGCCTTCCAAACACACCCCCAAACAAATCTAATCAATTCCGGTTATAATATTCATTAAAATCACACTAATCGATCATAAATGGAATATAGTATCAATTATTGTAATTGAAACCAAAACCGAAAATGACACCACACGAATGACCCTTAAAATCAATCCACTCCTGCCCAAAACTTAGCGACAACACTCCACAACCAACTTTGAACACTATTGCCTCAAAAACACATTAAATCAATCCAAATGACAACTATCGATCCTCAGAATCCTTTATAGAGCATCAATGGAAGGAAACGAGGTGCAAAGTACCAATAAACGACTCTATACACTAGAGAAGTATAGAGAATTAAATTATAGTGGAGATGAAACTAATCAAACATCATACAAGAAACGTAATGTGTGATTGATGAAAAAAGAAGTCAAATCTGGGTAACACAACCAATTAAATAAGATTTACTTGTGTTTTAATCAAAAATGTGCAACAACAGATTGGTGCATCAATGTATTATCGAAAGCTTAACTAAATATATGGGAAAGGAACTAGTTAGACATAAACATTAAACAATAATAGTTCTCGCATGGATATCTTTTGCTTTTCGTAACAACCTCAAATGCTATGTGGTTTTGATTCTCAAGCCTTCTAAACACACTCCCGAACCAATTTAATCAAATCTGATTATAATCTTCACTGGAATCACCTTAATCGATCACACATGGAACATAGTATCTTTTAATTGAAAGCAAAATCGAACATGACACCACACGAATGACCCTTAAAATCAATCCACTTCTGCCCAAACTTATCAACAACACTCCACAACCAACTTCGAACACTCTTGCCTCAAAAATCCATTGAATCAATAGAAATCACAACTGTCGATCCACGGAATCCTTTATAGACCGTCAAGGGAAGGAAACGCGGTGCAAAGGACTAATAAACTACACATATTTTACTAGAGAAGAATAGAGAATCAAATTACAGTGGAAATGAAACTAATCAGACGTCAAACGAAAAACGTATTGTGCGATTGAGAAAAAAAGTCAAACCAAGGTATCCTGACCAACTAAATAAGATTCATTTGTATTTTAGATCAGAATAGTGCAACTACAGATTGGTGCATCAATGTATTCAGGAAATCTTAAATAAACACATGGGAATGGAACTTGTTATACAAAAACATTAAACAATGATAATTCTTGCATGGATAGCTTTTCCTTTTCGTAACAGCCTCAAATGCTATAAAGTTTTGATTCTTAAGCCTTCTAAACATACTCCTGAACCAATCTAATCAATTCAGGTTATAATATTCATTACAATCACACTAATCGATCATAAATGGAATATAGTATCTATTGTTGTAATTGAAACCAAAACCAAACACGACACCACACGAATGACCCTTAAAATCAATCCACTCCTGCCCAAAACTTATCGACAACACTCCACAACCAACTTTGAACCCTATTGCCTAAAAAGTACATTAAATCAATCCAAATGACCACTATCGATCCACAGAATCCTTTATAGACCATCAATGAAAGGAAACGAGGTGCAAAGTAAAAATAAACTACTCGTATTACACTAGAGAAGTATAGAGAATCAAATTATAGTGGAGATGAAATTAATCAGACGTCAAACGAGAATCGTAATATGTGATTGACGAAAAAAGAAGTCAAATCTAGGTAACACGAAAAATTAAATAAGATTCACTTGTATTTTTATCAACATTGTGCAACTACAGATTGTTGCATCAATGTATTCACGAAAGCTTAACTAAATATATGGGAAGGGAACTAGTTAGACATAAACGATAAACAATGACAATTCTCAAATGGATATCTTTTGCTTTTCGTAACAACCTCAAATGCTATGTGGTTTTGATTCTCAAGCCTTCTAAACACACTCCCGAACCAATCTAATCAAATCTGATTATAATCTTTATTAGAATCACCTTAATCGATCACACATGGAACATAGTATCTTTAATCGAAACCAAAACCGAACATGACACCACACTAATGACCCTTAAAATCAATCCACTCCTGCCCAAACTTATCAACAACACTCCACAACCAACTTCGAACACTCTTGCCTCAAAAATCCATTGAATCAATAGAAATCACAACTATCGATTCACGAAATCCTTTATAGACCGTCAAGGGAAGGAAACGAGGTGCAAAGGACTAATAAACTACTCGTATTTAGAGAAGAATAGAGAATCAAATTACAGTGGAAATGAAACTAATCAGACATCAAACGAAAAACGTAATGTGCGATTGAGAAAAAAAAGTCTAATCAAGGTAACCCGACCTATCAAATAAGATTTATTTGTATTTTAGATCAGAATTGTGCAACTACAGATTGGTGCATCAATGTATTCATGAAATCTTAACTAAACACATGGGAATGGAACTAATTATACCAAAATATTAAACAATGATAGTTCTTGCATGGATAGCTTTTGCTTTTCATACAACCTCAAATGCTATGAAGTTTTGATTCTCAAGCCTTCTAAACATACTCCTGAACTAATCTAATCAATTCAGGTTATAATATTCATTACAATCACACTAATCGATCATAAATGGAATATAGTATCCATTATTGTAATTGAAACCAAAACCGAAAATTACACCACACGAATAACCCTTAAAATCAATCCACTCCTGCCCAAAACTTATTGACAACACTCCACAACCAACTTTGAACCCTATTGCCTAAAAAATACATTAAATCACTCCAAATGAAAACTATCGATCCACAGAATCCTTTATAGACCATCAATGGAAGGAAACAAGGTGCAAAGTACCAATAAACTACTCGAATTTCACTAGAGAATTATAGAGAATCAAATTATAATGGAGATGAAACTAATCAGACGTCAAACGAGAAACGTAATGTGTTATTGATGAAAAAAGAAGACACATCTAGGTAACACGATCAATTAAAAAAGATTTTTCTTGTATTTTAATCAAGATTGTGCAACTACAGATTGATGCATCAATTTATTCACAAAAGCTTAACTAAATATATGCGAAAGGAACTAGTTAGACAAAAACATTAAACAATGATAGTTCTCGCATGTATATCTTTTGCTTCTCATAACAACCACAAATGCTATGTAGTTTTGATTCTCGAGTCTTCTAAACACACTCCAGAACCAATCTAATCAAATATTATTATAATATTTATTGGAATCACCTAAATCGATCACAGATGGAACATAGTATCTATTATTTTAATCGAAACCAAAACCTAAGACGACACCACATGAATGACCCTTAAAATCAATTCACTCTTGTCCAAAACTTATCCACAACACTCCACAACCAATTTCAAACACTCTTGCCTCAAAAATCCATTGAATCAATCCAAATCTTAAATATCAATCCACAGAATCCTTTATAGACCATCAAGGGAATGAAACAAGGTGCAAATGACCAATAAACTACTTGGGATTTACTAGAGAATAACAGAGAATCAAATTACACTGGATGAAACTAATCGAACGTCAAAAGCCAAACATAATGTGTGATGGATGAAAAAAAGTCAAATCAAGGTAACCCGACCAATTAAATAAGATTTACTTGTATTTTAATCAAAATTGCATAACTTCAGATTGGTTTATCAATGTATTCATTAAATCTTAACTAAACACATGGGAATGGAACTAGTTATACAAAAACATTAAACAATGGTAGTTCTCGCATGGATAGCTTTTGCTTTTTGTAACAACCTCAAATGCTACGAAGTTTTGATTCAAATTATAGTGGAAATGAATGTAATCAGACGTCAAAGGACAAACGTAATGTGTGATTGATAAAAAAGAAGTCATATATAGGTAACACGACCAGTTAAATAAGATTTACTTGTATTTTAATTAAAGTTGTGCAACTACAGATTGTTGCATCTATGTATTCAAGAAAGCTTAACTAAATACATAAAAAAGGAACTAGTTATACAAAAACATTAAACAACTATAGTTCTTGCATGGAAAGATTTTGCTTTTGTTAACAACCTCAAATGCTAAGGAGTTTTGATTCTCAAGCCTTCTAAACACACTCCCGAACCAATCTAATCAAATCTGATTTTAATCTTCATTGGAATCACACTAATCGATCACACATGGAACATAGTATCTATTGTTTAAATCGAAATCAAAACCGAACATGACACCACATAAATGACCCTTAAAATCAATTCACTCCTGCCTAAAATCTATCCACAACACTCGACAACCAACTTTGAACACTCTTGCTTAAGAAATACATTGAATCAATCCCAATGACAACTATCGATCCAAAGAATCCTTTTTCGACCATCAAGGGAAGGAAACGAAGTGCAAAGGACCAATAAAATACTCGTATTTTACTAGAGAAAAATAGAGAATCAAATTAAAGTAGAAATGAAACTAATCAGACGTCAAACGAGAAATGTAATGTGTGATTGATGAAAAACAAGTCAAATCAAGGTAACCTGACCAATTAAATAAGATTTACTTGCATTTTAATCAAATTTATGCAACTGTAGAATGGTGTATCTATGTATTCGTGAAAGCTTAACTAAATGCATGGGAAAGTAACTAGTTATACAAAAACATTAAACAATGATAGTTTAACCATGGATAGCTTTCACTCTTTGTAACAACCTAAAATACTACGGAGTTTTGATTCTCAAGCCTTCTAAACACATTCCCGAAGCTATCTGCGAATATAATTATAATCTTCCTTGGAATCACACTAATCGATCATGCATAGAACATATTATCTATTGTTTAAATCGAAACCAAAACCGAACACGACACCACACGAATGACCCTTAAAATCAATCCACTCCTACCCAAAACTTATCCACAGCACTTCACAATCATGAGCACCTCCTCGAGTAGCTTTCTTTCCAGCCATGGATTTCTATATGATATGAAAAACCGATGTTATCATTATAGCTAATAGTTCTGATGTTACACCCCGGACCCAAGGAGGGTAAGACATCACAGCTGGCAATATACGTGGTAGTGGAAACTAACCATCATAAGAGCACACAAGGAGAGAAATCATATGAAATTACATTAAATAACTTAACCGGGCTATAAAAGTCTAGCCCATAACATAAGGCAAAAGCCCAATACAAAATATTTAAAAGATCAACAGACAGTGAAATCAAATTGTCCAAAATGCTTCAAAACAAGTAATGTCATAGGTAGTCACAATACTAGGTCATCCGTACGTATTTCTCCAATCAAACCAAGCTTTCATCTAAGATTACCTGAAACATCCTCAAAAAGGTTTTTTGTCAACTATAAAGTTGGTGAATTCAAGTGCTTAAAGTTTAAATACAAAAGGACTCTTAGAATCCATAAGTTAGTTTTAAAAGCATAAGTATCTCTATTATGGGGTCATAATCAACCCTACACTTAGTCCCAGCTAGCCTCTTTGAAACTTGTGTTAATACCGGTTAACCCAGAGGAAAAACTGAGCCTTAAACAGTGCACCATACCTGCTGGATGGTTCACCATAGTATCTTATAATACCTGTTACATGACACAAACGACCCCACAGGATCTCAGTGTGGTACCCTTCGTATTAAGTCATTGGGTTATGACGGAAGGCACTATGCGTGGGGAATTCCCCAAGTAGATCTACCCATATAGAACAAGCGGTTCACACAAGAATTAATGATTATGATACAAGTAAGTGGAGGTTCGAACATTAACCACAACATATAAGTATCACATAATAGTAAATAAATAATTTTAGTTCAAACATAGCATGCTTCATCCTAAAACAGTAGTAAAAAAGGAAACACTAAACTCACCTTAGGGTTAATCAACGGTTCTTCGAGCACAAAAAAGATTCAAGTCCTAGCACCCTATCATCAAGATACAAGTAGCAATATATAAGTTATTAGACTATTGTAGGTGTAACTAGGTGTGTTTTATGGTCACAAGCTCATCTAGCTTCATTTCCTTAGAGTTTGCGTTAAAAAGTTTCCTTTCTATGAAAGTTAGGGTTTCATCATGTGAATGATAAGTTTATGATTTTTATCAATTTTTAAGGTGATAATAAGTTTACCAAGTGTTTTTAGTTATCGGATGTCAAAATTTAGGTGAAATTGCAGAATTTACACTTTGGTCCCTCAAGTTTCAAAATTTACAATTTTTATCCTAAAGTTTGCTTTTTATCCATTTTCTTCCGTCCTTTCCACCAAAATCTCATCTTGGGGTTCTAACATACTGAAATAACATAAATTTATTGGTATTAGAATTGTTACCGTATTTCTTTTTAAAATTTTATATAAAAATCTCCCGGTTTAGGCTTGTTTTTGTTAAATAAATCCATAAAAATCACATATTAACCCAATAAATCACCAAATTCGATTTTTTAACACTAAAATACTTATTTTAGGGCCTTGAAATTTTTAAAATTTAACTTTTTAGAATTTGACCATATTTGAGAATTTTACCACTTTTCGGGTCTTTAATTTCACCCATTTTGTCCATAATACCACTCCTTTTAACATGTGTATCCAATGTCACGAATTTTATTTGTTTAATATCACCAAAATACTGGAAAAAAGCATTAGTTCACGGATTTTTACATACATGGCACCTTATGTTGCATATAAGGGTGAAATACTACATTTACACTTATGTAATCCCTATAGTTTGTGCATAAACGTCACCAAATCTTTTTGTAGCTTTTGAAAAATGTTTTAATGATGTTCATTTACTGTTTTTTAACATATCTTAACATGGTTTGAGGGGTTTTCAAAACAATGGGGTTTTAGGTGCTTAAACTCATGAGAAATGGGGTTTTCGAGGGTGCAAACGTGTGCACCAACCTTGGTTCACATTCTACCTTCAAAATATATCTTGTAAGATGTTGAGAGTTCCCAAAGTTCAGTAGGTATTCTCGAAAGTTTCTGTTTTTGAACAAAAGAAGTAAGATTTTGGTAGAAAAGAGAGGAAAAACTTAACAAATGGCTTTATTCGGGTTCATTGATGCTTACACTCCAGAATTTTTGTGCTTTTGGAACGATTTGGAGAGTGTGAGAGCTTTGGGTTCACGAACTTGGGCTGGAACTCCTTGCTCTTGCAAGAACCTTGCATGAAAACTCACTTTAGCTTACCTTCTAGCTTGTTTTGCACTCGGTTGATGTGGTGGTGCTAACCTTCAATTCTTGAGGCTAAAATGGAGAGTATTTGTATATTTTTGTGCGTTCTTTGGCTTATTTCATGAAAGAGAGAGAGAGAGGAATGGAGTTGGACAAGAATTGCATGTACGGGGAAGAGGGGGAGTGGAGTGTGTAAGTGGGTTTGCGGGGGTTCAAGGGGGAGAGGTGGTTGGCAGATGGGGGTGGCTGAGGTGAGTGGAGGGGGGGTTTGTTTTATATTATTTTTTTTGTAATTTATTATGTAGTGTAGAAGATGGTAATTTCTAGTTGCAAGGCCCCGTTCCTGGGAAACCCCATAACTGGTCATTCATAGCACTTTACACATTAAAATACATTAAAGTAAGAAATCATGGTAGTGGAATAGTTAAAAGAAAACCATTTCATGCATTAATAATAATTTTTTCCAAGAAATACATTGTTGTTACGAGTTTCAAAAAGAACATTTGGTTGTATTACAAGAAAAAAATATCATTTCTGCATAACATGGATGTCAGTCCTTATTTGCCAAGTAGCTTTAACCTCATGCCATCCCCAGCAACATCATTAACTGCCAACTGATATGCATATAAAAAGTCAGCATTGCTGAATGAGTTCTAGTTTTTATAATATAGAAAATATACATTTTGCAAGCTTCACTTGGTGATCATTCATCATTATACATAATCGTTCATTAGGAAATTCATTATCTTTCTTTCCTTCATTATCTTTCCCTTTCATTAACTAGGATTGCAAAAAGCAAAAGCCTATATTATTGGTTGGCAACAGATGCCAAACCCCTACCGGTACACGTTTATAATGGTACCTAACCCCTAAAAATTAACCCACACGGCTAGGCACGAAGCCTGCTCATGAATACGGGTTATGACAACCCGAGTTTTCGGGTTAACATCATTTTCGTAACCCCATCTCTCTCTACTATTTTATAATAAAGTAATTTTTATATTATTTAAAGAAAAGGATTATTATTATATTTATTATCCCTAAATTTTATTTATTTCCTCCGAATGTAATTCATTAAGTTTAATTTTTTTTAAATAATTAAACGAACCTAGTCAACCCAACCCATAACCAGCCCAACCCCACCACCATATAACCCCCTTGATCCTATCCCTAGATCCCTCTCACTCTCGACATCTTCCTCCATCCTCTCCAAACACTTCAAAACCCTCGAAACCCTAAGCTGTTTTCATCGCCTCCCTGCTCCTCTCACGTCTCTTGGTCTTTCTTTCTCTCTAGCGACCGAAGACGACCGGTAAACATTTCCATCCCCAACAACTTCCTGTCGTCAACCGCAACCCTCGATGACAACCTCGTACGGTACGATTTCTCTGTTATTCGTTATGTTATAATTCCAGTACCTTAGGGTTATGGTTTCTGTGTACCTTCTTGGTTCACGGTGGCTATGGTGGTTTGGTAGTGTTGTTCGTCAAGTGTTGTTTTGGGTGGTAGTATCGGTTCATACGTACGATCTCATGTGCATATATGTTTTGTAGGTTATAGACTTTGCATGGTCATGTATGGGGAAGTTGTTTCTTGCGGGTAAGGTAATAGGATGTATGTGTTGTGTGTGCGTTGTGGGTGTTGTACGTGCGTTGTGGGTGTTGTGTGTGCGCTATGGGTGTTATGTGTGTGCTGTGTGTGTGTGTGTGGGTGGGTAGTATGATGGTATGTATGCTGCTTTATGGGTGTATATGCATAGGATATGTATTGGTTCGCATGGGAGTCTGCATGCATATAGTTTTTTATATGTTTCGGTTGGGGTTTGGTATAGGCCTGGATGTATGCATGCGTAGGTATGGCAGTGTATGTATGCACACATGGTATTGGTCTTGGCTATTGTTTTCATGTTGTCCCTTTGAGTATTTGTTAGATGCAATATATATGTGTGTGCGTTGTGTGTGCGTTGTGTGTTGTGTATAACATGTAGGTTGTAACGGGTAAATAAATAACTGGCACCGTAACCGAGTCGTGAAATGCGTAACCATACGACCCACTATTAATATTTAATATTAATTATATAATAAACATGCATTCAGGTTGTTCGGAAACTTAATCGTTCGTGGTTGCACTTATTGATTTTTGTTGTGCATTCAAGGTGAGTTTACAGCCCCATTTTCATGCTATACTCTCTTTTGGGGGAGAGAAACATGCTGATTTTCATAAACTGTACGGTACATAGATTGGTAATACTGCATATACTGGTTTACTATTATGATACCACTACGCCCTATTCGGACCGTTAATACGGTATTAGCGAGGTGATTGTTAGTAGATCTACTGGGTTTGACAAACCCCGTCCGGGCTAGTCGCGCTAGCTTGATTAGAGGTCAAACGGGTGAATGGTTAGCCTGTTTTACTATGCTGTGGTCTAGTATCCACATCCGGGGTATTTATTACATTATTACAGTCAGTTCGGTCGTGAAATTCATACACATAGTGACTTGCTGTAGGCTAGCTACCTACTTATATGCTTTGGTTACTTAATCTGGATTTCATTACTTTTACTTACTATTTTTCTGTTAAACCTGTGAACTCACCAACCTTGTGTTGACACTTTAGCATGTTTCTTTCAGGTTCTTAAGGTGCGCATGATTTAGGATCATCACACGCTGCATTCATCAATGTTGGGTCAAATGAAACATTTACATTTTATACAAACTATATTTTATTTGATTTGCGTGTGTCTGCGCCATTTTGAATTTCAAATTGTTACGCTTTCGCAATTACTTTTATGTTTACGTATTTAACTCTGTTTTTGGGAAACTCTAATAATAATGAGCAAACATGTTTTGTAATTGATGTGTCTTTTGGAGTAACTAGTGGCTGAGATCTTGGTATGTCATGCGCCTAACGGTAATACGCCGTTTGTGGAAATTGAGGGTGTGACAGATTGGTATCAGAGCCCCAGTTATAGCGAACTAAAGTGTGCATTCATCTGCATTGCATTTTAGACTATAGCTAGATTTGCATTAGTTACACACATATAGATTATTAAGTTATACTTGTATGTTTTGCTTGCTTGAGAATTGTTTGCTTTGGCATATTCCTGTGAGCGTTCGACTACGGGGATGGTGTCTTCATCTTCTTATGCTAAGTCTAAGGTGAAAAGGCCAGTTCATCCTGATTCCCTGTTGTTACCACTTGTTCCTTTAGCGCGGGTGACTCTGAGTTACTGTGAGTCACGAGAAGGTTAATTACGATTAATTATTTACCATACCTTTTACATCATACCTTTCGGAATCGGATACAATACCATTGGTACCTAACATGGATGGTTCATCGGGAGCATGTTCTGGAACCTCTTGAATGCTTTCTCAAACGAGAGCTATTTCTATCATACTTTCTTTACCTACCTTGGCACTTATCTTCTCTACCAGTGGAGCAGGAAATAGCTTCACTGGCGATCATCATAGACATTAGGAGACAACATCAGGGTTTACTTACGATAATACTATCTTACCCATCTAACCTGAGTACATCGATGTTTCTTGCCCAACTGAATGTTTTCCTTACTGATTCCTTCGTACAACCTTGGTTAATTGACCTTTGGTTTAACGACAATGTCTTTGATAATTATATCATTGATAACACTCTGTACTTGACAAGGTATGTTAGCTCGGATAGGAGGAACCAGGGGTGACCATGCAAAGCAAATTACCATTACGGGCACGTAATTGTAATTTGTCATGCATGAGAAGTCTGGCAAACTCTGTCGGGGTGATAACAATCATAGTCAGTACAAATTTTCATTTCTATACTTTGGAACATGAGAGTCGCGATTCTCATAAAACTTCACTATTGATATGGAAAGAATCCTTTATTTCTACTCGTATGAAAGGATGAACTGGCATCTCAGTGAAAGTTCACGAACGAAAAGGTTTTTATGAGACGAGTTGGCTGATGTGGTGTTTGCATTAAAGCTTTGGAGGCATTACCTATATGGGATGAAGTACACCATCTTCACTGATCATAAGAGTTTGAAGTATTTCTTTGAACAAAAGAATCTCAACATGAGATAGAGGAGATGGTTGGAACTAATCAAGGATTATGACTGTAAAATTCATTATTATTCGGGTAAAGCAAATATGGTTGCTGATGCCCTTAGTCGGAAGGGATGGCCCGAACCAATTCGGGTGAAGTCTTATCAGTTGATCATGACACCTGATGTTATGAAGCAAGTGAGAGAGTTCCAAGATGAAGCATTGAAAAGTGACAGAGTCAACTCTGAAAGGATGAAAGGACAGGTTTCAGATTTAGGAGGAAACACCATTGGTGTTAGAACTCGATCTAGGCGAATATGGATCCCTCTCTATGGGGATCTAAGGGGGCAGGTCATGGATGAGGCTCATAAGACTTGATATTCCATCCACCCTGGTGCCACAAAGATATATCAGGATTTGAAGAAAGATTACTGGTGGCCGGGAATGAAGCGTGACGTGGCTGAATACGTGAGCAAGTGCCTGACTTGTTTGCAAGTGAAGGCAGAGCATCAAAAGCCATACGGGAAGATCCAGCCTTTGAACATTTTGGAAGAGAAATGGGAGCACATCACGATAAACTTCATCACAAAGTTACCTCGCACGACGAGGGGAGTGACGCAATCTGGGTGATTGTAGACCGTTTAATGAAAAGCGCTCATTTCCTTCCAATTCATGAGGCGTATTCCTCTGAGCAGTTGGTAGAGCTATTTATCAAGAAGATTATGACTCGTCATGGTGTACCGGTGTCTATTGTTCCTGATAGAGACATGTGGTTTACGTCCAAGTTCTGGAAGAGTTTTTACGATGCAATGGAGACTAGACTGCATATCAGTAGGGCTTACCACCCGCAGATGGATGGTCAATCAGAAAGAACGATTCAGACATTGGAATACATGCTGCGAGCATGTGTAAATGACTTTGGAGGACGTTGGGATGAGCTGTTACCATTAGAAGAATTCTGATATAATAACAGTTATCATGCTAGCATTGGTATGCCATCTTATGAGATGCAGTATGGTAGGAAGTATAGGACACCCGTGTGTTAGGGTGATATCGGTCAAAAGGAGTCGGGTAGTCTTGAAGTGATTGAGGTCGCGACCAAGAAGTTAGATAAGATTAAGGCATTCATGAAAGCCGCAAAGTATCGCCAAAAGTCTTACGCTGATAAGAGGCGTAGGCTGATAGATTCGAGGTCGGTGATAAGGTTATGCTCAAGGTATCTCCCTGGAAAGGGATCATCTGGTTTTGGAAGCAGGGGAAGTTGAGCCCGAGGTACATAGGGCCATTCTGCATAGTCACAAGAGTAGGGGAAGTCGCCTACAGGTTGGAACTACCCAATGAGTTGAGTGGAATTCATCCTACGTTCCATGTATCTCATCTAAGGAAATGTCTGGCAGAAGAGGATATGGTTGTACCGCTTGAAGACATTGAAGTGGATGAACGGCTGAATTATGTAAAGCAGCCGGTGGTCATCCTTGATCAGAAGGAGAAGCACTTAAGGAATAAAATGGTCCCGCTTGTACGAGTGCAGTGGAGACACAGAAAGGGATCGGAATCTACGTGGGAAACCGAGGAGGAGATGAGGCAGCATTATCCTTAATTATTTGATGACTGACAGGTTTTGAGGATGAAACCTAAATAAGTGGGGGAGACTTGTAACGAACTGAAAGTCGAAGCGAGCAATTTAATAATAATGGGCTTAGTTAAGGGTTATTTAATATAAATAAGAGAAAAAATGGATTATGGGCCAAATTAACCTTATGGGTTAAGGGATTGAGGTGTTTAAACTCCATAATCAACCATTAAACAACCCTAATCAGCCCCATTCTTCCCCATTTGCAACCCAAGCCACCAACATTCTAGAGAGAGTAGAGAGAGAAAATGGATAAATTCAAAGATTTGAAGTTGCATTGATTAACGGATTGAAGATCTGAGTGTTGGTGCATCAAACAACAAGAAAAGAGCAAGAAATCCAGGTAAAAATCATTATCTAAACACCTATTTAGATTAGATCCGGATTCTAGGGTTTTAGGTTTCTAAAAGTTGCAAAGAATCACATAAAGGTCATATTTCTACGTTTGAAATCATATAAAAAGCTTAGATGTAGTTTCATGGATGAAAAACTAAGGATTTGGACGTAAAAAGTTTAGATTTTGGGTTAAAAACGAGCTGCAACGTCATGTTTATGTGTTCTGAGAAACTGTCAGTTCTTCATGAGAAACTGTGGATTCATCCTGCAAAACTAAGGCAATCTCCTTCTCGCAAAACTATAGTTTTGCAGGTAGTTTTGCAAGTGCATAGGTATACCAGTAGATTTAGCGAACCTAGGAAATTACAACGAAAGTTGGGTGAATCTGCATGAGAAACTGCATGCGAAACTGCATGAGAAACTGCATGAGAAACTGTGTAGAAATGACATCTTTGTGTATTAACTTATATGCAGACCGTGTACTATGATCATAGCCTAGGTAACCTAAACGTGAAGCTACTTGCTGAGACCAAGTGAGTTCTAGCCCCTCTTTTACAAGTTTTTCCATGTTTTGGGGCTATTATGCATAGTAAACTTTTAGTAAATGTCTTGTGATAACTTATGACACCTTATGATGCCTAAATTAAATTTTTTCCCTTATGATAGAAATGTTTTATGGTGAACTGTACTTGGTATGCTATGTACGTGATAAGTAAAATATTATATATTGAAGTGAAATATAATGTTAATGAAAAGTGGAACTTAACGAATGTTACCCGGGCCCATATGATGATGAAAAGTCTTACAAGCAACATGTATGGAGGTTCACAACCAATGGGTTGTTAGCTCAACTGTGTGTGGCTTTGATAGCCCATGAGGATGCATATTAGGGGTCTAATCCTTATCATTGACCATGATGATGATGGACCTATATTCATGAGTAGGCTTTGTGCCTTGCAGTGTGGGTCAACTGTCAGGGGTTAGTTACCATGATAAATGTGTACTGGCAGGGATTGGCATTTGTTGTTAATCAGATGTTTTGGGCTCTTGCTTTGTGCAAACCTAGTTTATGAAAGAGGAAAGATAATAAAAGAAATGATGATAATGAACATGATTAATGATGTAATGACGAACAATGAATGTTATGTTTATGAAATGTGTGTTCTTAAAAAAGAAACGAAAGTATGTTTTTCTATATTATATAAAACTAGGACTAACTCAGCAAAGCTGACTTTTTATACATAATAGTTGGTAAGTAATGGTAGATGCTGAGGATGGCATAAGGATGGGAGCTACTTAGCAATCCAAGACTGGCATCCATGATTTGATAATATGTTTGAATTGAAAAATACAATATTTATGTTTTGTTAAGTTGGAAGACAAATGTTATTTTACTCTATGATCATGAAGTTTAAATGAATGTTTATTTAAATTTCATTGCAATGTTTTGTTGTAAAGTGATTTTATGCTATGATTGTCCAACTGTGAGGCTTCCCGGGAACGGGGCTTTACATCCTTTGTCAGCATATGACCTAATACTAGTGTGGGAATATGATCAAAGTAAAGACACATACTTTATCACCAGATCGACAGCTGGAAGAGTATCCTACTCAAGAAATCAGCTAGTGTGTTTCAATAGATTTTAAATAGTTGATTTGACCAGGCTAAAACTAAGAAACTTCAATAATGATCTAGAAGCAAAGGAAATAGAAAAGGTGCTTCCAAGGATTTACAATTCACACCTTGAAAAATCAAACAAAGAAAAAAGAAAAGAGAAGTTGAAGCTGCTTAAGCCGCCTTATTTGCTAAACATGCAACCAACACTCACTCATAATATCATCTTCCTACTACTCAATCTGCTCAAACTACTAAGCACATTTCCCCACCAGTCCAACAAGCTACTCAAACAACTGAATGTCCATCAGCAAGAACTCAAATAGATCCTTGACAGATGAAGTGGAATTCACTACAAGTGCTAAAAGAATAAGAAGATCTTTGGAAAATCTAGAGCAATCTGCTTAAGAGGATCTCTTAGAATCCGAACAAAATGAACCCTAAGAAGATGATGGAGCATACATCATCGACTGGGGATATGACTTGAAAGCTGAGAGGTACTTCATTGAAAGAAAGAATGGATCAAAGTCTTTCTTTCTAATTGAGTTAGAAGTCTTGAATCTTAACTCTAAAAACCTGAAGATAATGTTCTCCTTGATCAAAGAATATAAGGGTACACTTGACAAGTACAAATCAATGGCATCTATTATTAAGGTGAAGATTGGTAATAGAGTTGAAGAAGAACCAAATGGAGATGAAGAATATGTTCTACATGTGACTCCCAGAGCATTCATGATCCTTTTACTCATTGGAGTTCCAATTCATCAACTAATTCTTTTAGTCTAAACTTTTTTGGTGCCGATAAAACTGAATTCATCGAATATGACTTATTCAGACTATCTCAACTCAACATGAGAGATCTGGTAAATATACCTCTTGATAACTCTAAAAGAGACAGGGAAAAATACATGTATGAACTATTGTTGATAAGGATGCTTAAAGGATGAAAGAAAGTTTTGGTAGCATCATCATAGGGGAAATTTGTTGAATCATAATAAGGATGAAGCTACCTAAACTCTAAGTTCAGTACTAATCAACATATGCTAATCTACATATGTTGATATCTCCAGGTACTAAACTATTATGAATTAGAACTTGTGTATAGCCTAAGGATCTGCTGATTTACTGTTGCATTAGACAAGTCTGTCAATACCAAAAAGTAGTGGTGACAACATACTTTTGCAACTACTAATCTTCTTGAGCTTTGATTTCTATCTTTTTTTGTATATATCTTTGTAACCAATAGCAATGCACATTCGTGGTATGTTATAATATGTAGATCAGTGACTGAAACATGTCATTGATCCTAAACCTAGAATACATCATCATGATTTATTCAAGAGTTTAGCTTTCATTGTATAAATAACTCACACTTGTATAGTTTTAGGGTTAGTTTGTCTACACACTTGTTATATGTTGTTATTAGTCTTTGTAATTAGAAAAGTTATCAAGTGAATACTTTGAAAGAACTTCCTGTTTATTCAAAGTATTATGTTTATTAGTAGACATTTAACTTAGATTCTATATTTGTTAAATACGGATCACTAGACAAGTCTTATTCAGTTCAAACCCGATCCAACAGTATACTTGTAAGTTCAATCTTATATAATTTAGATGATAGTTTAACATACCAATGTTCATTAGCCATTGGTTATGTAGATAATCCGTTAAGAAATAACATTTGCTATTCCCATATATTATCACATAAATTATATTGATGTGTGATTTTTCTGAATATGCAGCTTCATACTTAATATAATTCTTAATTAAGTCTATTTCATATTAGCTAAAGTTGTAAAATGAGCTTATGAAATTAGGGTTTGACAAAAGTTAGGGTTTTGAGCTTTATGCCTCGAGCTATAAAGTTACCTGAAAATTCACGAATGTTAAAAAGGCATTGTTGTAACAACCATCACTTTCCAGGTTTTGACTATATCTTTAGCTTACTAGTTAAGAAGTATTAGTGTATATCTAGAGTTTCCATAAACTTAGGTTAGACATAAAGTCTTGTTGTGTTTAATAACATAAGGAAAACCGTCAGACTATGAAATTTGTAAAATTAATTGTGAGTTTCATCTTATTAGTATGCATTGGAGACACATAATTTAAAATGTCAAAAACCTATCATCATTATTAGTAGAATATTAGTAGTAATATAAAGGAATTTAACACATGTTGCTTAAACTCTAACATATTAATCTGTGTTAATATTTACAAGACTTAACCTAAGGAAATAAACTATCACACATGTAACATGACCTATGTTATAAAACTAATAAATGAAAAGGCACACTCATGAAGCTAATAGCAAAAATGATTTTTTTTCTAGACTTACCATTAACTTGGGTTAGACATAATCATCATTAAGCTACTAGTATGGTTCTCGACCGTCCTCTCACAAGAATGCTGAGAGCCAAAGGCTCTCCTCAACTCTTGAAGTTTCATGGATTGTGTGAAGGATCTTTAAGTTCAACTTTCTGCAACATTTGGGTAAGTTTTAATATGAGTTTTCTTATGTTGTTCGTGTATAATCTAGTCCCCTTATCAATATATATGCATATATTAGTAACTAAATCACCTAAACACTAAAACTGAATGAACTAAATACTAAAATTGAATGATTTTAAAGTTTCTATTCTCAATATTTTTTCTTCTAACCTATGTTGATAACATAAGGGTTTGTTTGTGTAATATCCCAAAAATTTAAAAGAAAGAAAAAGGGGCTAAACTTTATTTAGAATACAATAAGACTACTAAAGGAAATGCAAGGGGTTTTAATGTAAATAAAGCCCTAATGTTTCTGTATATATAGGACCCTAACAACCCCATGCATGCTGCCTTGCAAAAAAGAGCTTCTAGAGAAAGAAAGTTGGTGTTTTAGATATAGAAAATTCAAGAACTAAACCAAGGTGGCAATATTTACCTATAGAATGATAGATCTATACTAGATCTTTTTTTATTGGGTCTTTATACACCATTTTAATAGATAAAGTTGACACTTTTACATGTAAATATGTTGATCTCGGTTTTTACTCATCAGGTTGAGGTTTCTCTCGAGTTCTACATAAAAGATGAGTTCTAGATCTCTATTTTTAAGTTCAGGTCTTTTTGATTTATGACATTATTTAAAGTCCATGTAAGAACCCCCAGAGTAGATATCAAAAATCTAATGGTTTTCAAAGATAATAATAGTATAGCTATGCATGATTTCTATCACAACAACAATAGAATAACCCATTGCTATTGTTCTGTTACCCATATTTCCCATGCCGTTCGCATTGGTTGCTTCATAGCCGAAGTATAGTGGTCAATTGTGACAGGATCAGTGATCTAAGTTTGATCAATTAGAGTTGAATCGCAGCGGAATTAGAACAAGAATTAGACAAATATAGCAAGAACACAATAGATATTCAATGGAACAGTACACGGTTATAGAGAAAGAGGGTTTTCTGCAAAAGGGGTAATATCATTCATGCACAAATGCTTCGGTATGGCGGCCGCTAAGCTTCGCAGGCTTCGCAGGTTGCCCATTACAATTAGGTCAACATTCCTTATATAAAAATGTGACGTCTGCTGATGTCACTTGATAGTGACATCTAACAGAATTAATACAAACAACTGAAAGTAAGCAAACTACTGAGAATGTTCACAACAACTGAGAACATCTCAGAGTATGCTAAGTACAAGATGAAACTAAAACTACTGAAACTACAAGTACTGATTACAAGAAATATAAAACTACTGAAAGGAAACCATCACAACTACTGAAGAGGTCTTCTTCAGGTCTTCAGTCTTTGTCTTCAGCTTTTGTCTTCAGACTTTGTCTTCAGTTCTTTAGCTTCAGACTTTGTCTTCAGCTTTTTCACTTCAGACTTTGTCTTCAGCTCTTTCACTTCAGACTTTGTCTTCAGACCTTGTTATCAGTTGATGTCTTCAGCTGTTGCAGACTGCTTCAGTTGTTGTAATGTCTGTGGGACTTAAAGGTTTTTCTGATCAGGCTCATTGGTTCTTTTGGTCCAACAAACTCCCCCTGAACCAATGCAGCCAAAACCTTTAAGCTTATTGAGGTCCCACTTATTCTTGGCAGAAATACTCTCTTGATCAGCTTCAGAGATATCAGATAAGCACAGGCCAGGGAACAGGTTTCAGTAGATGTGAATGTCAAAGGATGGAAGGGAACTCTGTCTTGGGGAACTGGACACAGAGCTGTTATCCCAACCATGAAACCTACTTCCCATTGATGAGTCTATAAGACTCTCTGACGTAGGCCTCAAGGAGAACAACTTGTTCCTCCTTAGTGAGTTCTTCTGCTTCTCCTTCGAAGAAGAACTCTGGGCCATAGTACTCTGATAGGTACTTTACTGTCTTTCCATTTTTCAACTCAACAGTTGTTATCTCTCTGTAAGCAAATTCATCTGGGTGAGTCCCTTCTAATAACAACTGGAGTTCATTTTTCTTGATCTCTTCAAGCCTCTTGTATAACAACCCCTTCTTGACCATTTTGTTCTCCATTAGAGTTTGAGGGGTCATCTTTGACTTGTAGGCTCTCTTGAAGTCTTCAAGTATCTCCCAGGGTGAGACTACAATGGCCAACATAATAACAACATCTATGGTCTTTCTCACTTGGCCATTGTATCTACTTGGTATGGATTTCTTATGAATTCTAGAACTAACCCTGGGGTCTGGCCAAATCCTTACTCTCTCCTTTTGATATTGAAAGGTATGCCTGAGAGCATACAGCCTTTGAGCGTGTTTCTTCATGGCTTGTATAGATGATGACTGAGGAAACTCTTTGTCAACCATCTTCAAAAGTTGCTCATCGTGCTGTTTCTGCTGTTCTTCTTCTTCAATCTTAACTTTCACCATTTGCCTCTGAAAGTCTGGTGTGATCATTTGTTGACTTCTGGGCTCAGGTATTTTTAGAACAGCAGAGATTGGCAGACTGTCTTCTTCATCATCTTCTTCTTCTTCTTCTTCCATCCTCAACACCCTTCTCCTCCTTCTGGGTGCATCATTGGATGTGGTTTGAGGTGGTTTTTGGGGTAAGGGAGTTGGTTTTGAGGGTTGAGTTGGTTTAAGTTTAGGTTTAGGGATTGGTTTGGAGAGTTGTGGGGTTGGTTGTTTTTGAGTGGGAGTTTGGGAAGGCTGATCTAGCATTTTTGTGGTAAGTTTGGCTTTGGAAAGCTTGGCCATATCAGTTCTCTTCCCAGCACCTGCTTCATCTAAGGCTTCGATAATCAACCCTTATTGAATGCTTCAGAAGCACAGATTCTGGTGGTTATTGCCAGAATACTGTCTCTGGTCCATGATTTAATCTCAATTAATGATCTTCCCAAGTATTTTGCAATAAACCTGATCATTATCTCCAACCTCTCCCTTTCCATCACACTGTAACTGGCCCATCTCTCTTGTATCTCTTTAATCTCCAGCCTTCTGATCTCAGTGTCTAATGTAGCTGTATCAAAGCCTTGTCTGAAGAGTTGGTCTATTATTCTGTCCATTGATCTGCTGTGAGCTTCATCAGCTTCTTTAATCAGATCTTCCAATGATTTCTCTTCATCAGGCTTTTGAGTTTCAGCACTTTTCTTTCTCTTGTATGTGATCAGCTGTTTTTCCTTTTCTAACTCCTTTTCTTTCTCTTGTTGTTTCTCATCTTCCACTCTCTTTCTCTTTCTTTCTTTCACTGCCTTAGACTCCCCCTTTTTGGGTGCATTGGGTTCAGGGGTTTGAATGGCAGAAAGCTTCTTTTGCACAGCATCATCAACAAGTGTTTGTAGATTTGAGGAGATCCTCTCATCAATGGCTTTATGCACAATCTCATTGATGATGGGAGTGATGAGAGGTAAGGAATGTTGAAAGGTAGCAACCATCTGCTCAGAGGGGTTCTGTCCCTGAGAGGTGGTGCCAAAAGCAGTGGCTGGTGGCTCAGTTGAGTGTAGTGGCTGAGTGTTTGGTGAACCTTCAGATGAAGGTGCCATCTGTGGGTTTATTGGGGCAGATGGACTTTGATCCTGAGACATTTTGGCAAGCAGTTCTTTGAGTCTGCTCACCTCAGCCTCAAGGATTGTGTTATGGGCTAAGACATCGAAGAAAAAGCCCAGGTCATCATCAGTCTTTGCTGAATCACCTGACCTCCTGATTGAATCAGGATGTACATGCCCTGAGTGTAGATCAGTTGTAGCATGTGCCCCTTGTTCTTGGTTCTGGGGACTTCCTGCCTCAGGACTGAGTCCTTCATCGGCAGTTGCCTCTGGTGAGGTCTTAGAGATGTTACCAACTGCATCCTGTTCATTTGCTGAATCAGTAGAAGTGGCAGCCTCACCAGATGTTCTAACCTCCTCCTCTACACGGGGAGATTGAACATTATAACCCCTGTGCTGTGGGTTATCAGCAGCATTTTGGTCCTCTTCCTCAGCTGTTGAGGTTCTCCCCATTGTAATTGGTTTCTGGGGAGGAGGAGAGGAATGCAGCTGACTCAGCACTTGTGCAACTATAATGGTTGGGCTTTGAGGGGCGGTTGCATTTGGAGATAGGTTTGAAGCAGATTGCACCCGGGGTGACTGGTGCTCTTCAATGGTAACCTTCTCAATTGAGATAGGTTCCAGCATTGTGGTATCCCCAATTATGGTTGCATCAGGATCCTGTTGAGAGGATGCCTGAGCGGCTAGGGCTGGTGGAGTCTTTGACACTACTGGGGGGTTAGAACCAGTAAGTGTTTCCTGTATTGGTGGTACAGGGGCATCCTCAGGGGACTCATCTCCCTGAGTAGCCTTTTTGGGCTTTTTGGTGTTGGGTTTGGTGGGGACTTTGGATCTGGAAGTGGAGGCTGTGGGTTCCCGCTGCTTGGGTTTTAGCAGCCGGGCAGCCCCTTTCAGTGTAGGGTCAGAGTTGTGCCTGGAGTATACTTCAGGCAATACAGCCGGAGCAGGGACTCCAAGGCCAACAAGGCCGTCTGATTTTAGCTGATTTAAAATTATGGCCATGAGAAACCTGGGATATAATATCCATCTGTTTGCCACAGGTTTCAAAGCCAGATCCTTTAGTTCCATGAAAACTATCTCAGAAAAATTTAGATTTTGTCGTTCAAAGATAGAGTATAATACCTGTTGCCATCGGGAGGACATCTGATCCCATGAGGAGGTTTTTGATGCAAGGCAGACATTCACCATGTGGAATATAAGACGTTCAGCATCATGGAAGTGCTTCTTCAGAATGGTGGTAGCACTTAAGTCTCCTTCATACCCGTTATTGATGAAAGACATATCAGTTGTGCCTTTCGGGTATTCTGTGACACAGGTGGCATCATGTAGATTTAGGGTTTGTCGAATGATGTCTGGAGTGATGACCACCTGTTTCTGGTTAACCAACGACTGGAGAGTGATTTGGCTATCATTCTCACCAGTTTGCACAGAGACGTTGGTCCAGAATTGGCTTAGGGAATCGGGGTATATGGTAGGATTCAGAAGAAAAGCGGTTCGGTACTGGGAATCTACCATAAGATCGATGGCATTATCAAATTTGTTCCAAAAGGCCGATTTCGAGAGGTAGGCAACACAGTTGTGTCTGGGTTTGAGTTTCATGGTCGCCATTGTTGAGAGAGTGAAGGACATAAAACGGCTAATGAAACGTTTGAAAGTAGGTTTAGGTATTTATAGGGTAAGAAAAGGCTGATATAAAACGACTGAAAGTGTTGGTGCTGTCATCAGTTGTTTGAAAACAACTGAAGACCTGGTTTAACTTTCAGAAGTTGTAACAACTGAAGACTTGGTATTAGTCATCAGTAGTTGTGAAACTACTGAAGACATGGTTTTGGCTTCAGGTGTTGTAAACAACTGAAGATTTGGTGTTAGTCATCAGTAGTTGTAAAACTACTGAAGACATGGTTTTGGCTTCAGTTGTATGAAGTGAAACAGCAGTTGTAGAAACAACTGAAGAGAAAAGTTTCTCATCAGCTGTTGTCGTCAATTCTTAGCTCATCAGCTGTTTCATTCTGACCTCAACACTTATCAGACTTTTTGTCTGATTTTCAGACGTTTCATTGGTCATCAGTACTTATCTGTTATACTGACATCAGTAGTTGTAACTACATCAGTAGTTGTAACCACATCAGTTCTTTTCAACAGATAGAGTACTTCAGTACTTTTAAGTAATTTAGTCTTCAGTAGTTATGAAAACTACTGAGGATAAAAGAACTTATCAGTACTTATTTGTGACAATAGTATACGAATGCTCATCAGTACTTGTTGACTGAGATCATCAGTAGTTGTCACTTATTCTAGCTGCAGCATACCAAGCCTTAACACTAGGTTTTGGAAAGTTGAACTGTCCAAAGGCTTAGTAAATATGTCTGCAAGCTCATCAGCACTAGGAACAAACTTTGGATCAATCAGACCTTTTTCAAAACAATCCCTAATAAAATGGTGTCTGATCTCAATATGTTTGGTCCTAGAGTGCTGGACTGGATTCTTGACAATACAAAGAGCTGAAGCACTATCCATTAGTAATGGAGTCTTAGTCTCTGTAATGCCATAATCCAATAATTGATTCTGAAGCCAGAGTACCTGAGATGTACAACTTGCAGCAGCAATGTACTCGGCTTCAGCAGTGGATGTAGCAACAGATGTTTGTTTCTTACTCTGCCAAGAAACCAAACAGTTGCCTAGGAATTGACATCCACCAGAAGTTGATTTTCTAGTTAATTTACACCCTGCATAGTCACTATCAGAAAAAGCAACTAATTTGCAAGAGTGCCCAGTGGAATACCAAAGACCTAGAGATTGAGTACCTTGCAGATATCTAAAGATCCTCTTGACTGCAATCAAATGAGACTCTTTAGGAGCAGCCTGAAATCTAGCACAAACACAAGTTGCAAACATAATATCTGGTCTAGAAGCTGTTAAGTACATCAAGGACCCAATCATACATCTGTAAAGTGTTTCATCAACAGCTTTACCTTTCTGATCTGCATCCAGTTGTGTGGTGCTGCACATGGGAGTAGAACAGGGCTTACAGTTTTGTAAATCAAACTTTTCCAAAAGACTCTTTGTGTATTTTGACTGATGAATGAAAGTTCCATCAGCCTTTTGTTTGATTTGCAAACCTAGAAAGAACTGTAATTCTCCCATGGCACTCATTTCGAATTTTTGTTGCATCAACTTTGTAAATGCATCACACAACTGTGGATCAGAGGATGCAAAAATAATATCATCAACATAAATTTGAACAAGGAGCTTATGCTGACCCACTTTCTTAATGAACAAAGTTTTATCTATGGAGCCTCTAGTGAAATTATTCTGAAGAAGAAAATTTGACAGTGTTTCATACCAGGCTCTAGGAGCTTGTTTCAACCCATAAAGAGCCTTATCAAGTTTATACACCCAATCAGGATGTTTATTATCCTCAAAACCTGGTGGTTGACACACATAAACCTCTTCTTTTATTTTACCATATAAAAATGCACTTTTGACATCCATTTGAAAAACTTTAAGATTGTGGAATGCAGCATAGGCTAAGAACAATCTAATTGCCTCCAGTCTGGCTACAGGGGCAAAGGTTTCATCATAATCAATACCTTCTTCTTGTGAAAACCCCTGGACAACCAGTCTGGCCTTGTTCTTGACAATTTGCCCATTTTCATCTGTTTTATTCCTAAACACCCATTTAGTGCCTATTGCACACTTACCTGGGGGTAGAGGAACCAGTTCCCACACTTGCTGCTTTTTGAACTGAAGAAGCTCAAGCTGCATGGCATCAACCCATCCATTGTCTCTTAATGCAATATGATAGTTCTTTGGCTCTTGCTGACTGATGAAGAGAGCATAGAAGCAGAAGTTGGACATTGACTTCTAGTTGAGACACCAGCATTGATATCACCAATGATTTGAGACATTGGGTGATTCTTCAGCTCTTGGTACACTATGAGATCTGTGCAAGTGTTTGTAGCACGCTCAGCAGCAACAGATGTTGATCCAGATTCTTGAAACCAAGTATTAGATGGCAAGTCAAATGAAGTAGAGGATTCAGAAATCTCATCAGCATTTGTTGTGGATGGTGCTACTGAAGCTACAGGAACATCAAGTTTAGTAGACTCAGGCAGTTGATCACTAAACTTGAATAGGTGAGTACTGGGATCATCATCAACATCAGTACCACCAGATGGATGACTAGCTGCAGAAGGTGATGAATTCACATGATCTGCAACAGCTGGAGGCTGATAAGGAACATATTGCAGTATGTCCAGATCAAACAACTCCACAGGGTTTTGTGGAATTTGTCCTTAGGGGATTCATTGAACTTCACATGCAAGGTTTCTTCAACCATCTTTGTTCTGCAGTTGAACACTCTGTAAGCCTTGCAAGTGGATGAATACCCAACAAAATACCCTGCATCCACCTTAGAATCAAACTTTTGGAGTTGATCCTTTGTGTTGAGAATGTAACAAGGACACCCAAATGCTCTGAAGAATGAAATTAGAGGAGCCAAATGATGTAGAACTTCATAAGGAGTCTTCATCAACCTCTGATTCACTAAAGCTCTATTTTGCACATAGCATGCTGTGTTGACAGCTTCAGCCCAAAAGGTCAGTGGCAAACCAGAGTCAGCCAACATGGACCTTGCAGCTTCAATTAGGGTCCTGTTCTTTCTCTCCACTACTCCATTTTGTTCTGGAGTCCTTGGGATGCTATACTGCCTCTTGATTCCTTTTGAAAGGTAGAAATCATCAAGTGTATGGTTTCTAAATTCAGTTCCATTATCACTTCTTATACACTTGACTGATAGGGAATACTGCTTCTCAACATACAACACAAAGTTAATAATTGTCTGAGCAGCCTCATCCTTTGAATGCAAGAAGAAGGTCCATACAAATCTGGAGTAATCATCCACAATTACCAGACAGTATTTCTTCTTTGCCATGCTCATTACTCTCACAGGACCAAAGAGATCCATGTGCAGTAATTGCAAGCAGGCAGTGGACTTTGGTTCTTCTATAGGAGGGAATGAAACTTTGTGTTGTTTTCCTTTTAAACAAGCAGTGCAGGTTTCATCACAGTGGAACTCCTTTATTGGTAGACCTCTCACTAAACTATTGTGGATCAGCTGATTCATGTTTTTGAGATTAACATGACCCAGCCTTCTATGCCACAGTTTAGATTCCTGAGGAGAGGCCTTGGAGAACAGGCAAGGATGACCTTTTAAATCAATCTTCTTTGACAAATCCAAGGCATATACTCTTCCTATCCTGTTGGCCTTCAGGAGAGTATGTTCATCCAATACCTTGTCAATCAGCCTCAGAACTTTGGAAGACAGAATCCGGCAGTTCTGGCTTGTGAAAAGTGCAACATGCCCTTTATCACACATCTGACTGACACTCAGTAGATTATACTTGAGATTCTCCACATGGTTAACATCATCAAATCTGATTTCTCCATTTGACACAAATCCTTTCCCGATGATGTAACCCTTAGCATCATTTCCAAATGAGACAAATCCCTTCTTTCCTTGAGAGTAGTCATTAAGAAGAGAACTGCTCCCAGTCATATGCATAGATCCTCCACTGTCTACATACCAGATGCTTCTTTGGCATGCTGAAGAACCCTGCATTTATCATAAGAAACTAGTTAGCTTTAGAGACCCAAACCTTTTTGGTTTTGGGTCTGTTTTCATCAACAGATTTAACCATAACTTGTTTCTCATGATTAACAGCTGATGAAGGTGGAGATGGTGCTGAAATGGATTTCTTAGATTTGGGCTTGGATTTCCTTTTCAGTGGTTTGATCACAGGTGCATCTAGTTGGTTAACTCTCCCCAACAAATGCTGAACCATCATAACAAGTTGTGTCTGATTTGTTGCTAAAGCCTTCAGCTCATTTGACACATCAGTACTTGTTTTTGATGAGTTCCTGTGACCCACCATTTCCTCCTTCTTGAAATTCACAGACTTAGTCTGATGTTTATCATGAGGAACACTATCAGCTGTTTTCTGATAAACCCCATCCTTCTTTTTGGATTTTGGTGAGGCCTTGGGTTTATCAGTTTGAGATGACTGTGGTACAAACTTGGTCTCAAACTCATTTTTCATTTTATTAATCTCTTCTTTAATGAGCTTATCTCTGTTGAGTTTGGAACCCTTTTTGTACCAGCATTCATCAGATAGATGATTGAATTTACCACATATTTCACATGGCTTATTCTTCATCTTGGATTGATCAACTGCTGAAGTGGAAACTACTGAAGGTGTGATCTTCAGTACTTTCCTCCTTTCAGTACTTGTGTTAAGTACTGAAGGATCGGTAACAACTGAAGACTTGTTCTTCAGCTGTTCTCTATCCGTCCTGAAAGACCGTATGATAGATTCCTCAGCAGTTGTTAATCCTTTTATTTCAGCAGATTTGAAATGCTTTTCAGATGTTGTGACTTGCCCTTCAGTACTTGGAGTACTTTGAGGGACAACATCTGAATTGCTCAGCTTCATGTGTTTATCAGCATTTAAACCATCAGGCAATTGATTTGCTGAGATCTTAACACTGACTTCATCCTCTAATTTTGTATTATCATTTGAGGATGAATCACATGATGATGTGGTTTGGAAATTACTTTCACCTTCAGATTTTACTATTGATTTTGAAGTAAAATCAGTAGGTGGTGCAGTATGATTGTAACCTATTCCAAACTTCACATTTGAAGCTGTTTGCTTGCTGAGAAGCATTTCAAATCCCTTGCAGGATGTTACCCAGCGGTCACACTCAACTTGGGTAGCTGCAAGTGTCTCTTTGAGACTTCTGTGGTTCTCAAGTATGACCTCTACCTTAGCCTTTTCATCATTAAGTTGGCATTTAAGCTTGTAAATCTCATCATCTTTGTCATTAAGAGCAGACTCATACTCAGCTTTTCTTTTGGAAATAGTTTTCTCAAGCTCAAGATTTTGATTGATTAAAGCTACATTTGCCTCTCTAATAGAGACAAAGGCAGCTATGCATGATTCAGAACATAACTTGGCTTTAGCCTCAGAAGATACCTGGGTTACCTGTGAAGATGATGCATTGGAGCAGGAACCCTCAGTAGACTCCAGGGCCATGAGAGCAAGATTCCCAAAAGGATGTTCACCACCATGTTGACCAGCACCAGCAAATAATTGCTCATTGAAACCAGAAAGATCATCTGGTGAGCTGCTCCAGTCAACAACTCCTGGTGTGAAGAAGCTGTGATGAGGTTGAGATTGTGATGGAGATGGTTGAGGCTCAGGTAGGGCTTGAGGTTGTTGTGCTATAGGAACTTGAACTGGATTTGGCTGTGGCATGTAATAGCAGGGATATGGATATGGCATTGGACCCTGAGGGACAAAATATGCAGGAGATTGAGGTTGTGAGTGATGACCAGAACTAGCAGGATGTTGCCCTTTGTTTTGTGAACTATTGCTTGGAAAGGTCACAAAGGGTGCAGAGGAGTTAGATCCAGTTGATCTACACTCTCTTGCAAAGTGCCCAAGCCTGTGGCATTTGTGACACCTCAACTTACTCTTGTCAAAACCAACTTTGGTTTTGCCAGAGAGTCCTGGAAATTTCCTACCAGTTCTCTTGTAGAACTTTTGAGATCTGATATTGATCAAGGCCATTTGGCTCAAAATATCCATCTCTTCTAAATCATCATCAGCAATACCCATCAAATCATCCATGATAAAGCATAAATTATCACTATTACACCCAGAATGACTGTCAACACCAACAAATGCATGATCAGAACTGTTTGAAGAGAAATCTATATGCTCATCATAATGGCTTTCTGATCCAGCATATTCTGACTCATGACCGACCAAGGCAGTGTTCCCTGGTACAAAGTCATCAGTGAGCTTTCCTGATGATGCCAGTTTCCTTTTCTGCTCTATCTCTCTTTCAAATGTAAGCAGTTTCCCATGGAGTTGGGTGAGAGATAGGCTATCCAGATTTGCACTGGAGCGTAGGACAATGGTGTATGTGTCCCATCTCTCAGGCAGTGATCTGAGGAATCTGTTGTTCATCTGGCTGTTAGTATACTCATGCTTGACCATTTTCAGCTCAGAGATCAAGCAGGAGAAACGCTCAAACTGTTGAGTCAGTGTCTCACCCTTCCTATGAGAGAATGTCTCATATTGTTGGGCGAGGATTTCTCTGTTGTTTGCTAAGACCTCATCAGTTCCTCCGAATTGTTCCTTCAAAGCATTCCAGAGGTCATGAGCAGTTTCATGATGCATAAGCCCAGAATAGATTTCATTAGGCAGTGCCATGGCCAGAATTCCATGGGCTTTAGCATCAATCTCAAACAGTTTACGATCTTCATCTGAGTATTGCTCCTTCTTCTTCGGAACCATTTGGTTGGTCTCCGGATTGTTCACCATAGGCTTGTGTGGACCGTGAACCACAGATGTCCAACAACCTGAACTGTTAACAGACAGGTGATGGAGCATTCTTCGTTGCCATATGTTATACTCACTCCTAACCAGCATCGGAGGCTTGGTTGAGGAGCCAGTATTGTGAGGGTCATTAGAAGGAGTAGTCATTCTCAGATTCAAACCAATTCAATCAAGTTTCAACAGATTTAGCACAAAAACACAACAAACTCAATATGAACCAAGAAGAAACTCAAATTGACTAACCAGAAGCAGCAGAAGACCAATCTCTATAACCAATTCTTGCAAATATGCTAATTCGATCAAACTTTAGATATCGAAATAGCAGTTTCAATGATCAATTGTTAAACCGATCAATGATTAACCCGCTCTGATACCATTTGACAGGATCAGTGATCTAAGTTTGATCAATTAGAGTGAATCGCAGCGGAATTAGAACAAGAATTAGACAAATATAGCAAGAACACAATAGATATTCAATGGAACAGTACACGGTTATAGAGAAAGAGGGTTTTCTGCAAAAGGGGTAATATCATTCATGCACAAATGCTTCGGTATGGTGGCCGCTAAGCTTCGCAGGGCTTCGCAGGTTGCGCCCATTACAATTAGGTCAACATTCCTTATATAAAGGAATGTGACGTCTGCTGATGTCACTTGATAGTGATATCTAACAGAATTAATACAAACAACTGAAAGTAAGCAAACTACTGAGAATGTTCACAACAACTGAGAACATCTCAGAGTATGCTAAGTACAAGATGAAACTAAAACTACTGAAACTACAAGTACTGATTACAAGAAACATAAAACTACTGAAAGGAAACCATCACAACTACTGAAGAGGTCTTCTTCAGCTGTTGTGACAACATCTGAAACTTGGTCTTCAGTCTTTGTCTTCAGCTTTTGTCTTCAGACTTTGTCTTCAGTCTTTAGCTTCAGACTTTGTCTTCAGCTTTTCACTTCAGACTTTGTCTTCAGCTCTTTCACTTCAGACTTTGTCTTCAGACCTTGTTATCAGTTGATGTCTTCAGCTGTTGCAGACTACTTCAGTTGTTGTAATGTCTGTGGGACTTAAAGGTTTTTCTGATCAGGCTCATTGGTTCTTTTGGTCAAACAAATTATGGTCAATGAAAAGGAGTGAACTGTT